>UESW01004104.1:986072-1212228 GCA_900491605.1 Calamus simplicifolius
ATCATACCTCTATAATATTTTTGATCTACTTTCTTACCATCTTCATCTTTGTCTAATTTGCATGAAGGACTCATAGGTGTTCCAAGGGGTTTGATTGACTCCATTCCAAACTTCTTGAGAAGTTCTTTTGTGTATTTTGCTTGATTGATGAAAATCCCCTCTTTGCTTTGCTTGATTTGAAGTCCTAGGAAGAAGTTGAGTTCTCCCATCATGCTCATTTCGAATTCACCCTGCATTAACTTAGCAAATTCTTGACACAAAAGATTGTTAGTAGCACCGAATACATATCATCAACATATATTTGTACTACTAATAAATCTTGTCTTTTCTTTTCAAAAATAGTTTTATCAACATTTCCTCTAGTAAAATCATTTTCAATTAGAAATTTACTTAATCTTTCATACCAAGCTCTAGGTGCTTGTTTTAAACCATATAGTGCTTTGTGCAATTTAAAAACATGATTTGAAATTCATGATCTTCAAAACCAGGTGGTTGTTCAACAAAAACTTCCTCATTTATAAATCCATTTAAAAATGCACTTTTAACATCCATTTGAAATAAATTGATATGCATATGACATGCAAATGCAAGTAATAATCTAATTGCTTCTAATCTAGCTACAGGTGCAAAAGTTTCATCAAAATCAATTCCTTCTTCTTGATTATATCCTTTTGCAACTAATCTAGCTTTGTTTCTAATTACTATGCCATTTTCATCTAATTTATTTCTAAATACCCATTTTGATCCTATAACAGAATGATCTTTAGGTCTATCTACAGGGTCCATACATTATTCCTAGTAAATTGATTTAATTCTTCTTGCATAGCTAACATCCAATTATTATCTTTTTCAGCTTCTTCAATAGTTTTAGGTTCAATTTGAGATACAAATGCAAGATGATTATTGATGTTTCTCATTGATGATCTAGTTCTTACTCCTTGAGATGGATCACCTATAATTAATTCTTTTGGATGACCATAGGCATATCTCCAATCTCTAGGAAGATCTACATCATTATGATTTGCATCAACAACATCAACACTAGGAGAATCATCATCTTTAGCTTCTTGTTCATGATCTGAAGATACATCTATATTTAATTTTTCAATATCTCTTTCTAAATGTTTGTATCTTCCTCATCATCAATCTTTTGGATGCTAAAGATTCATCAAAAACTACATGAATAGATTCTTCTACAATTAAGTTTCTCTTGTTAAACACTCTATAGGCTTTACTAGATGTTGAATATCCTAAGAATATGCCTTCATCAGATTTTGCATCAAATTTTCCTAGATTATCTTTACCATTATTATGAATGAAACATTTACAACCAAATGCATGAAAATAACTTATGTTTGGTTTTCTATTATTCCATAGTTCATAAGGAGTTTTCTTAAGGATTGGCCTAATTAAAGCTCTATTAAGAATGTAACATGCCGTGTTTATAGCTTCCGCCCAAAAGTACTTTGGTAGTTGCTTTCACATAGCATGGTACGGGCCATGTCTTCTAAAGTTCTATTTTTTCTTTCTACAACTCCATTTTGTTGTGGTGTTCTAGGTGCAGAAAAATTATGATGAATGCCATTTTCAATGCAAAAGTTTTCAAATAAATGATTTTCAAATTCAGTGCCATGATCACTTCTAAGAGACACTATGGTGTTGTTTTTCTCATTTGTGACCTTCTTGAAGAATTTCAAAAATATGGAAAGGTCTCATCCTTATGAGCTAAAAATAATACCCAAGTGTATCTAGAATAATCATCTACAATCACAAGACCATATTTCTTTCCTCCTAGACTAGTGGTTCTAGTAGGTCCAAAAAGATCCATGTGAAGTAGTTCAAGTGGCCTAGAAGTGGAAACAATATTTTTAGTTTTGAAAGAGTTTCTAGTTTGTTTTCCAAATTGACATGCATCACAAATTTTGTTATTTTCAAAATCTAGTTGTGGAAGTCCTTTTACTAAATCCATTCTAATTAATTTTGAAATTAGGTGTGTGCTTGCATGACCTAATCTACGATGCCATAACCATCCAATCTCATTCATATTAGCATTATTAGCAACTAAGCAATGATTACTAGTAGACAAATTGTCTAAATCAATCAAGTATACATTGCCATTTCTATTTCCAATAAATATAATGCTATTATCAATGGGATTAGAAACAGTGCAGATAGAAGCTTCAAATGATACTTTGAAACCTTTATCACACAATTGGCTAATACTAATTAGATTATGCTTTAAACCATTAACATATAAACATTTTCAATAAATGTGGAGGGAGTTATTTGAATTTTACCAAACCCCATGATTTGGCCTTTGCCATTGTCACCAAATGTAACAACTCCTCCTCTTTTGCTTTCAAGGGTGATGAATTGATCCTTGTCACCCGTCATGTGTCTTGAGCAGCCACTATCGAGATACCACTTTCGCTTTGATCTTTTGGCCGCAAGACACTCCTGCAAAAATATCAAGTCTTATATTTAGGTACCCAAGCCTTCTTGGGTCCTTCATGGTTAGTAGCAATAAAGATTGTTCCTTTGGAACCCATATTTTCTTTCCTTTAATTAAATTTTGTTACTTTTTCTTGCATTACATTCATAGGATTTATGTCCTTTCTTGTTACAATAATGACATGTAACTTCATCTTTATTTGTTCTTTTCTAAAGAAGTTTTTGACAAATTTTTGTTTTATGTTAGGTCTATATCCTAATCCAGCCTTATCAAATATAGCTCTTTGATTACTCAATAATAAATTAAGTTTTTCAGAACTATATGTAAATTTATCAACAATATTTTATATTTATCAACTTCCTTCTTTAATTATCATTTTCATTGGAAATTGATTCTTTTTCTTTTCAAATTTCATTTTCAGATTTCAATTTTTCAACTTCATGAAATTTATCCTTTCTTTGAAGATTTAAATTTCATTTTTAAAGATTTGTTTTCTTTTTCAAACTTTAAAATCACTAACTAATTCATTAAAGCTTCAATAATTCATCAAATGTAAAATCATCATAAGGGTTTCAGAACTTACCTCGTCGTCGTTTGCCATAAAGCAAATGTTTGCAACTTCTTTTGTTCTTCCTCGGAAGAGGATTCTTCGCTATCACTCCAGTTGCAACATAGCCTTTTTCTTCTTCTTGTACTTTCTTCAATTGAGGACAATCATATCTAAAGTGCCCCGGTTTCTTACACTCATAACAAATTAAGGGCTCTTTTCTTTTCTTTGTCCTTCTCTTTTTCTTTTTCTCCTTCCATTTTTGTTCCAGATTTTTTCTTGTGGAAGGGTCTCCTTCTTTGCATGAATTTTTAAATTTTCTAGCAAGGAGAGCTGTCTTCATCATCATCATCATCACTGCAGCTTCCTCACTTTCTGCAGCCTTAAGAGCAATAGTCTTCTTCTTTTGACTTCTCCTCTTGATGTTGCTTCATGGTTAGCTCATGGGTCATCAAGGATCCAAGTAGCTCCTCCAAAGGTAAAGTTTAAGGTCCTTGGCTTCTTGGATTGCAGTCACCTTTGCTTCCCATGATCTTGGAAGTGACCTAAGAATTTTACGAACAAGTTCAGAATTAGTATAGTCTTACCAAGACTTTTCAAACCATTTACAATATCAGTGAATCTAGTGTACATGCATGTATAGTTTCAGTTTGTTCCATGCTAAACAATTCATATTTATGCACTAAAATATTAATTTTGATTCTTTAACTTGATTAGTACCCTCATGGGTAACTCTAATCTATCCCAAATTTCTTTTGCGGAAATACATGTAGAAATTCATTAAATTCATTTGCATCTAATGAACAATATAAAACATTCATGGCCTTAGCATTGAGCTGAGCCATTTTCCTATCATTTCATTCCAATCCCTTTCGGGCTTAGGAACAATATCTACTCTGTGTGTGGGTGTGTGGTCCATTAATATAACTCCATAATTCATAATCAAAGCTTGAATAAAAATTTTCATTCTAGCTTTCCAATAAATAATTAGTTCCATTAAATAAAGGAGGTCTATTAGTGGATTGACCTTCAAATGAAGATCCAGCTTGAGCTGCCATTTGGATCTTTAGCTCTTGATCGTTAGATCAAATAAATGAGCACTTGCTCTGATACCAATTGTTGGCCCAGATGGCAACCCAAGAGGGGGGGTGAATTGGGTTCTTAAAAAATTTAACCTTTTAAAATATTGGCTTTGAATAAATGAAATTAAGTGCAAAAATATTAATCACAAACAAAGAGATAGAGAGAGAGAGAATCAAAGCACGGCAAACACAAAGATTTTATAGTGGTTCGGTGTATCCAACACCTACGTCCACTCCCAAGATCCACTTGGGTCCACACTATAATCCCTTGATTACAGTCCGAGTTGTTTTACAAGCTCACAACTCAAACTTGTTTTTCCCGGGATCACAACGAACCCAGCTGGTTTTCGGGCTCACCAGCACAAAACCCAAACAAGCTAATCTAGCTTGACCCGAGGTATACTACCACTAATTCAATCCCCCTGATTGAATTAGCAAAAAAAGAAGAAATTGTTTACAATAACAAACAGCTCCTTAAATGAGCAAATATTCAATTAAATAAACAAGGTTAGAAAAGCCTGTTTGAAGCGATTGGATTTGAGCTTTTCTTCTTTTCCTCTTCTCTTTGGAGATGTTGAATCAGGCCTCAGCTCAGATTCTTCAAATGTTGCAGATGAGAAGTTGGAAAATCAGGGCTTTTGGCTTCTTTTTCTTCTTTTTGGGAATCCTTCGATTTTGATTTTGAATGCCTTGGATTTCTCTTTGAGCTTTCTGGAGTGATGGATTTGAACTTTGATCTTTTCTCTTTATTTCAGCTCAAGACTTCTCGGATTTTTTTTGTTTTCTCTATTTTTTTTCCTTTTTTTTTTCAAACGATTCTCCCCTTTTATAGATTCTCTTAATCCATTTTTGGTGAGAAACTAGCCGTTGGAATGTACCTGAAACCAACAAAATATCCGTTAGAAGTTAGGTAAAAGAAAATATTACCGTTGAGCTGATCTGGCATTTTAAAAATTTGTTCCTGACAGGTTGGAGTCGGCTCCAACTTTTCAGGTGTCGGCTCCAAGTCGTTATCCAAAAATAGAAAGTAAAGAGTTCGTTGAGGAGTCGGCTCCGAAAAAGTTAGTGTCGGCTCGCCAGGGAGTCGGCTCCGAAAACTGTAAGTGTCGGCTCCAGAGTAGTCAAAAAACTGTTCCCGCATCGGAGTCGGCTCCAGACACTGTAAGTGTCGACTCCGAAACTCTGGGTGTCGGCTCCGAAACTCTGGGTGTCGGCTCCGGACCGTGCCAAAAATCAGAAAGAATTTGATTGGCCATGGGGTCGGCTCCAGATTCCTAGGTGTCGACTCCAGGCTCTGAATTTTGAAACTTTCTTTTGGCAATTGATTCAAAACACGTTTCTTTATTCCTTTTGATTGATCAAATATTTTTAAGCCCTGAAACACTTGTTAAATCTATTAGTAATAAAATGAATATACTCAAATCTTTTATTAATTATCAAAATCAATAATTGGGTTAATAGAGGCCGCAACCCCTTTTTCTCCGGCCACCCTTCTTCTGGTCCGCATGGAGTCGCGGACCCCACACACTGACCCAAGGAGGACAGACCAGTCCCACAAGGGGGCTGCAACAGGGATCCTCCCAGATCTTGGTTGGCCCGATCCCTCTCTCTGGAGTCCTTCCGCCATGATTCGACGCCCTCCCAGCGCTCTCCTCGCCCGGCTCATCCTCTTAAATATGAAGAGCAGACCCACCGACAACTCTAGGAGATGCATCAGGAGCTAGACGCCGCCAAGTAGGCTCATCTGCCTTAGCCCAAGGCGGAGCAGGGCATCCCCTTCTCCAAAGGGATCATGGAGGAAGTGATCCCCTCCCATGTTAAGCTACCTGCCATCGAGCCCTACCATGGCTCCTTTGATCCGGATGATCACCTCAGTATCTTCCGGTCAATAATGATCTTCCACGGAGCATCAGACGTGATCCTCTGCCGCACTTTCCCTTCCACCCTCAGAGGATCTTCCCGAACCTGGTTTAATGCCTTGAAACCGGGTTCCGTTGTTTCATTTGATAAGCTGAGCCATCTTTTTATTGGCCAGTTCGTCAGTAGCCGCCGTCATTGACGGAGATCCGACTCCCTCTCTGAAGTTAAGCAGAGAGAGGGGGAGTCCTTGAGAAATTACCTTTGCCATTTCAACAAGGCCATGCTGGAGGTGGACCACCTTAATCATGAAGTAGCTATGTCCGCCCTAGCGGGGGGAGTCTTGAAGGAGAGCAACCTCTACCTGGCGATGGAGGTCATCTACCCCCCGAACCTCTCCGATATGATGGCCCTGGCAGATAAATACGCCAGGGTCGAAGAATTATGGAGAGCTGCCCGCGCCAAGCTGGTGAAGAAGAAAGAACCTAAAGGTTCGGATAGGCACCGACCCATCCGTCAGCCAAGCCCATCTCGTCGCCAAAGAGCTCCCTCTCCGCCGTCGAGAAATCGCTCCCGGAGCCCGCCCAGGCGATTCGACCAGTACACCCCACTCACTGTTCCTAGGGCACAAATCCTCATGGAGATAGAGCGCCAGCTCCCCCGACCAACTCCTCTCCAAGGGAACCCAACTCGGAGGGACCCCACCAAGTACTGCCGCTATCACCGGTAGCATGGCCACGACACCAAGGAATGTTGGCAGTTGAAGAATGAGATTGAGAGGCTAATCCAACGGGGCCGATTGAACTAGTTCAGGAGGGCGCCCGAGCCAGGACAAGGGGGTGACCACCAGCCCGAGCTTCAACAGCCTCCTCCTCCTCCAAATCCACCCGTAATCGGCCACATCAACATGATTGAAGACGCCGATGGCTCAAGCTCTAGAAATGATGATGAAGGCTCGGCGCCAAAGAAAGCGCGAACGGGTGAGCTCTCCTTCTTCGACAATGATCTCCAGGGGATACAGTTCGGACATGACGATGCATTAGTTGTATCTCTCAATTTGAATAACTACGATGTAAGTTGGATCCTCATTGATAGTGGAAGCTCCGTGAATGTTCTGTACCTTGATGTGTTTGCCAAGATGAGATTGCTCATGGAAAACCTAGTGCAGGGACCAGGCCCCTTGTGGCCACTGTTCACACGGACTTCCTAGTGACTAAGCTCAGGTCGCCCTACAATGCGATATTTGGGAGACCCGGCCTGATGTCTCTCAAAGCCGTCATCTCCATCCCACACCTATCTATGAAATTCCCCACTGGGCGAGGAGTTGGTGTTGTCCAAGGAAGCCAAACTATGGCTCGGCAGTGTTTTGTCACCAGCCTTCAGTCCATAATCCTGAAGTTGATGGGCTGGACACTCGGGAGGAATTCACCGAGCAACGAGGAGAACCAGCCGAGGAACTAGAGGAAGTACCACTAGACAAGGCTCGTCCCGACTGAACCATAAAGATCGGGTCGCTGCTGAAAGGCGAATCCCGACAGGAGCTGATCGACTTTCTCCGAAGCAATGCCATGTCTTCGCCTGGTCCGCCTCTGACATGCCAGGAATCAGCCCCAAAGTTCTCATCCACCGCCTTAACATGGAGGAGATGTACCGGCCCGTCAAACAAAAGAAGAGGAGTTTCGCCCCAGAGCGGCAGAGAGCTATTGAAGAGGAGGTTGATAAATTTATCAAGGCAAACTTCATTCGGGAGGTGAATTACCCAAGCTGGCTGTCAAATGTCGTCATGATAAAGAAGTCGAGTGGTAAGTGGCGGATCTGCATCGACTTCACTGACCTCAACAAAGCATACCCGAAGGACAGCTTCCACCTCCCCCGAATTGATCAACTTGTGGATGCCACCTCGGGTCACCAAATGCTGACATTCATGGATGCCTACTCGGGCTACAACCAGATCCGGATGGCCTCCGAAGATGAAGAAAAGACCGCCTTCATAACCGACCGAGGTACTTACTGTTACCGTGTTATGCCTTTCGGTCTTAAAAATGCAGGTGTCACCTACCAAAGGCTAGTCAACAAAGTTTTCAAAGAACAAATCGGCCGAAACATGGAGGTATACGTCGACGACATGCTGGTCAAGAGCAAAGAAGCATCACAGCACGTCGAGGATCTCTCGGAGAGCTTCACGACACTATGTAAATACCGGATGAAGATCAATCCAACTAAGTGCACCTTCGGCGTTAACTCTGGGAAGTTCCTTGGCTTCATGGTTTCCCAGCGGGGTATCGAAGCTAAACCCCAGAAGATCCTGGCACTCCAGCAGATGGCGCCTTTGGCATCTATTAAAGAAGTCTAGCGCCTAACCGCTTCGTGGCTCGTTCAGCCGAAAGATGCCTCCCTTTCTTCAAAACCCTTCGGTCGGCTAAGAATTTCCAGTCGACTTCCAAATGTCAAAAATCATTCGAAGATCTCAAGAAGTACCTCGGCTCTCCCCCTCTCCTTAGCAGTCCAAATCCTAGGGAGACATTATTCATGTATCTGGCTGTATCAGAAGGTGTCGTTTGCTCGGTGTTGGTCAGAGAAGAAAATAAGGCCTAGAAGCCGATTTATTATGTCAGCAAACTGCTCCAAGACACGAAGACGAGGTATACCCGGATTGAGAAGATGGTGTTGGCCTTGATCACCTCAGTCCGAAAGTTGCGGCCATACTTCCAAGCACATTCTGTGATGGTCCTGACTGACCAGCCCATCAAGGCGGTGGTCCACCGCCCGGAGACATCGGGGAGAATGACTAAATGGGCCGTTGAGCTGAGCGAGCACGATATTCGGTTCCAGCCTCGCCCAGCCATCAAAGCTCAGGTGTTGGCTGACTTCCTCCTGGAATGTACCATCCCGGAGGACGGCTCCACCCCCAACTCCCCGAGAGCCTAAAATATGACACCCGCTGGCTCCTCCATGTCGACGGGTTATCCAACGCCCATCGCTTCGGTGCAGGCTTGGTCCTCACCAGCCCGGAGGGGGCGACTTTTGAATATGGCGTCTGCTTCTCCTTCCCGGCCTCCAATAACGAAGCTGAATATGAAGCTCTGCTAGCCGGTCTCCGGATCACCCACAGCCTTAAGGTGGAGAAACTGAATGCCTTCACCGACTCTCAGCTAGTGGCAGGTCACGTGCGAGGGGAGTTTGAGGCTCGAGAACCGAACATGATCCGATATCTTCAAGTGGTTCAAAGCCTACTCACCCTTTCCCTGAATTTGAGATCATTCAGATTCCTAGATCTGAAAATGCCTGTGCCAACGTATTATCCCAGTTGGCGACTACGGAATCAATGGACGCCGAACGAAAATTCAACCTGAAGATCTTGGAGAGACCCAGTATCGCGGAAGCTGACCGAGTGATGCAAGTTGAGGCCGAACCATCATGGTTCGACCATATCTTGAAGTACCTTAAAGAAGGGTCGCTCCCGGCCGATCGAAGGAAAGCTAGGAGGTTAAAGCTGCAAGCCACCCACTATGTGCTGATTGATGACCAGCTCTACAAGCGGTCTTTCTCTATGCCATTGCTTGGATGACTTCGCCCATCTGAAGCTGATTATGCCCTTCGGGAGGTACATGAGGGGATTTGCGGCAACCATCTGGGGAGCCGATCCTTATGCCGCAAGGTGCTGCGTCAAGGTTACTATTGGCCAACCATGCAAAAGGATGCTAACGAACTTGTCCGAGCTTGTGACCCATGCCAAAGACACTCGAGTATTCAGAGGCTCCCCTCTGCCAGCCTGGTCCCCATTTCCTCCGCTTGGCCCTTTGCCAAGTGGGGAATGGATATTCTCGGCCCATTTCCACTCACCACAGGGCAATGGAAGTTTTTATTTGTCGCCATCGATTACTTCACCAAATGGGTCGAGGCAGAAGCGGTAGCTCAAATAACTGAGGCCCGGGCCAGGGACTTCGTGTGAAGATCCATCATCTGCCGCTTCGGCCTCCCGCACACCATCATCACTGACAACGGCAAATAATTCGACAATCCGAAGTTTCGTCAGTTCTACGAGGAGCATGGGATCCATCACCGCCTTACCTCGGTCGGGCATCCACAGGCTAACGGAGCAGCTGAAGTAATCAACCGAACCTTGCTTCAAGGGATCAAAGCTCGGCTCTCCAGAGCCCGAGGTAGATGGGTGGACGAGTTACACCATGTCCTATGGGCCTACCGCACCACCCCGTAGAGTGCCCACAGGCAAGACCCTATTTCGAATGGCCTTCGGCACAGAGGCCGTCATCCCCGTGGAGATAGGACTCCCTTCCCTGCAGGTGGAAAGCTACTCAGAGGAAGCCAGTGATGAGCAGCTCCGGGCCAACCTTGACCTGGTAGAGGAGATCAGAGAAAAAGCTTGGATCAGAGTAGCTGCCTACCAGCAAAGAGTGACCCGTTACCACACCTCCAGAGTCAAAGGGAAAGCTTTCTTGCCTGGTGACCTTGTTCTTCGAAAAGCGTCTGTCTCCAAACCGCTGGAGCAAGGAAAGTGTTGAGGGGTAATATTACCGTTGCGTTGATAACTGTGCGAATGGGCTAAGATCAGCCCTAGCCCCTACTTGCTAAGCTGCGCCTACGAAGAACGAGCTAGCTAGTATGATCCGGCGGATCGAGCAACCCATAGCTCGGCTTCCCCGAGCAACCCATAGCTCGGTTCCCCCATGCCATCCATAGCTCGGCTTCCCCGAGCCATCCATAGCTCGGTTTCCCCTAGCAATCCATAGCTCGGTTCCCCCGAGCAATCAATAGCTCGGTTCCCCCGAGCAATCCATAGCTTGGTATCCCCGAGCAATCCATAACTCGGCATCTCCGAGCAACCCATAGCTCGGTTTTTCCCGAGCAACCCATAGCTCGGCTTCTCTGAGCAACCCATAGCTCGGTTTCTCCGAGCAACCCATATCTCAGCTCCCTGGAGCTATCCATAGCTCGGCTTCTCTCGGTTGCCCCAAGCCATCCATAGCTCGGCTCCCCCAAGCAACCCATAGCTTGGCTTCTCCAAGCAACCCATAGCTCGATTTTCCCGAGCAACCCATAGCTCGGTTCTCCCGAGCCATCCATAGCTTGGCTCCCCCGAGCCATCCAAAGCTCGGCTTCCCCGAGCAACCCATAGCTCGGCTGCCCCGAGCCACCCATAGCTCGGCTCCCCCAAGCAACCCATAGCTCGGCTTCCCCGAGTAACCCGTAGCTCAACATGCACCTCCATAGAACCTGACGCGGGAGAGCCCAAGTCTAGTGTAATGTAATCCCAAACAAAGAATCGTATCGAGGAGTGGCCTAGGATCTGCGATAATGGCCTAGGACCTACACAGTCATTAAATCTCAAGCCATCAGAGAGCTCTCCCAGTCGTCGATCCTCCAACAAACAAGATACGGATCCCACCGGCATCACAACGACTTGATTCGAATCATCTCTGTATCCCAACAACCTTCGAACCTTCCAGAATGCGCTGAAGATTCATGTGATTGCCTATAAATAAGACACTCCCAGATTCTCTCAGGTATGCGCATAAGCCCCATGCACAGCTCCTGGCTCACTGTCACTCCATCTCTCTCTCTGCTCCCCCTACCGTCGGCGCTCCACAAGAGCTCCAAATTGGCCACCCCTGGAGGGACTCCCCAGAGAGATCCTTCTCCTCATTTCTGTTTATCGTCGATCCCCACTGACTTGAGCATCGGAGGGTCTTCCGCGGAGGGCCACCCCCAACGCCTCTCGCGTGAGGACTTCTGTGCAGGTCTGCCCAGGAGGAAGCCCAATCAGGAGACCGATTGCGCCCTAGTCGGAGGACAGATCCCGGCGGCAACATATTGGCGCTAGAGGAAGGGCCTCAAGTCCCATTAAAACTTGAAGAAAGGAGATAAGGATCTCGATCCGGAAGAGAACCTCTCCAATGGCTAATTGGAGAAGAGCAACATCTGAGGCCCAAGACCAGGTCGCCTCCCAGCGACCTGATCCGATGAGTAGCGTGGCGCCGCAGCAGCAACCTGTTGAGACCCCATCGCCGCCAGCCGCCCCGATGACCCAGGATCAGTTCGCCGCACTGGTCCAATAGGTCCAAGCCCTGACCCATCTAGTTCAGGAGCGCCTTACAGCTACCCCTACTCCATGCCTTCCTGAGGAGGCCGCAACCCCTTTTTCTTTGGCCACCTCTTCTTCTGGTCCGCATGGAGTCGCGGACCCCCCTCACTGACCCAAGGAGGACAGACCAGTCCCACGAGGGGGCTGCAACAGGGATCCTTCCAGATCTCGGCGGGCCCGATCCCTCTCTTCGGAGTCCTCCCGCCATGATTCGACGCCCTCCCCGCGCTCTCCTCGCCCGGCTCCTCCTCTTACATCTAAAGAGGAGATCCGCCGACAACTTTGGGAGATGCATCAGGAGCTGGACGCCGCCAAGCAGGCTCATCTGCCTCAGCCTAAGGTGGAGCAGGACGTCTCCTTCTCTAAAGAGATCATGGAGGAAGTGATCCCCTCCCATGTTAAGCTACCCGCCATCGAGCCCTACCATGGATCCTCTGATCCGGATGATCACCTCAGTAGCTTCCGGTCAATAATGATGTTCCACGGAGCATCAGACGCAATCCTTTGCCGCGCATTTCCTTCCACCCTTAGAGGATCTGCCCGAACCTGGTTTAATGCCTTGAAATCGGGTTCCATTGATTCATTCGACGAGCTGAGCCATCTTTTTATTGGCCAGTTCGTTAGTAGCCACCGTCACTGATGGAGATCCGACTCCCTCTCTTAAGTTAAGCAAAGAGAGGGGGAGTCCTTGAGAAATTATCTTGGCCGTTTCAACAAGGCCATGCTGGAGGTGGACCACCTTAATCATGAAGTGGCTATGTCCGCCCTAGCAGGGGGAGTCTTGAAGGAGAGCGACTTCTACCTGGCGATGGAGGTTAGCTACCCTCCGAACCTCTCAGATATGATGGCCCTGGTAGATAAATACGCTAGGGTCGAAGAATCGCGGAGAGCTGCCTGCGTCGAGCTGGTGAAGAAGAAAGAACCTAAAGGTTCGGATAGGCACCGACCCATCTGTCAGCCAAGCCCGCCTCGTCGCCAAAGAGCTCCCCCGCCGCCATCGAGAAATCGCTCCCAGAGCCTGCCCAGGTGATTTGACCGGTACACCCCACTCACTTTCCTATGGCGCAAATCCTCATGGAGATAGAGCGCCAGCTCCCCCGACCAACTCCTCTCTGAGGGAACCCAACTCAGAGGGACCCCACCAAGTACTGCCGCTATCACCAGTAGCATGGCCACGACATCGAGGAATGCTGGCAGTTGAAGAACGAGATTGAGAGGCTAATCCAACGGGGCCGACTGAACCAGTTCATGAGGGCGCCCGAGCCAGGACAAGGGGGTGACCGCCAGCCCGAGCTTCAGCAGCCTCCTCCTCCTCCAAATCCACCCGTAATCGGCCACATCAACATGATTGAAGAGGCCGGTGGCTTGAGCTCTCGAAATGATGATGAAGGCTCGACGCCAAAGAAAGCGTGAACGGGTGAACTCTCCTTCTCTGATGATGATCTCCAAGGGATAATGTTCCCACATGATGACGCATTAGTTGTATCTCTCAATTTAAATAACTACGATGTAAGTCAGATCCTCATTGATAGTGGAAGCTCTGTGAATGTTCTGTACCTTGATGTGTTTGCCAAGATGAGATTACTCATGGAAAACCTCCGAGCCGTGGACTCCACCCTAATGGGGTTCACAGGCGACGTAATCGTCCTGGAAGGAGTCGTAACATTAACGGTTCGATCAGGGACCTGGCCCCTTGTGGCCACTGTTCACATGGACTTCCTAGTGACTAAGCTCAGGTTGCCCTACAATGCGATATTTGGGAGACCCGGCCTGATGTCTCTCAAAGCCGTCATCTCTATCCCACACCTATCTATGAAATTCCCCACTGGGCGAGGAGTTGGTGTTGTCCAAGGAAGCCAAACTATGGCTCGGCAGTGTTTTGTCACCAGACTTCAGTCCATAATGCCTGAAGTTGATGGGCTGGATGCTCGAGAGGAATTCACCGAGCAACGAGGAGAACCAGCCCAGGAACTGGAGGAAGTACCACTAGATGAGGCTCATCCCGACCGAACCATAAAGATCGGGTCGCTGCTGAAAGGCGAATACCGGCAAGAGCTGATCGACTTTCTCTGAAGCAACATCGATATCTTCACCTGGTCCACCTCCGACATGTCAGGAATCAGCCCCGAAGTTCTCATCCACTGCCTTAACGTGGACGAGATGTACCGGCCCGTCAAACAAAAGGAGAGGAGTTTCGCCCCAAGGCGGCAAAGAGCTATTGAAGAGGAGGTTAATAAACTTATCAAGGCGAACTTCATTCGGAAGATGAATTACCCAAGCTGGCTGTCAAATGTCATCATGGTAAAGAAGTCGAGCGGCAAGTGATGGATCTGCATTGACTTCACCGACCTCAACAAAGCGTGCCTGAAGGACAGCTTCCCCCTCCCCCGAATTGATCAACTTGTGGATGCCACCTCAGGTCACCAAATGCTGACATTCATGGACGCCTACTCGGGCTATAACCAGATCCGGATGGCCCCTGAAGATGAAGAAAAGACCGTCTTCATAACCAATCGAGGTACTTACTGTTACCGTGTTATGCCTTTCGGTTTTAAAAATGCAGGTGTCACCTACCAAAGGCTGGTCAACAAAGTTTTCAAAGAACAAATCGGCCGAAACATGGAGGTATACATCGACGACATGCTGGTCAAGAGCAAAGAAGCATCACAGCACGTCGAGGATCTCTCGGAGAGCTTCACGATACTCCGCAAATACTGGATGAAGCTCAATCCAACTAAGTGCGCCTTCGGCATTAACTCTGGGAAGTTCCTCAGCTTCAGGGTTTCCCAGCGGGGTATCGAAGCTAAACCCAAGAAGATCCAGGCACTCCAGCAGATGGCGCCTTCGGCATCTATTAAAGAAGTCCAGCACCTAACTGGGAGAATAGCAGCCCTTAACCGCTTCGTTGCTTGTTCAGCCGAAAGATGCCTCCCTTTCTTCAAAACCCTCCGGTCGGCTAAGAATTTCCAGTGGACTTCCGAGTGTCAAAAATCATTCGAAGATCTCAAGAAGTACCTCGACTCTCCCCCTCTCCTCAGCAGTCCAAATCCTGGGGAGACATTATTCCTATATCTGGCTGTCTCAGAAGGTGTCGTTTGCTCGGTGTTGGTCAGAGAAGAAAATAAGGCCCAGAAGCCGATTTATTATGTCAGCAAACAGCTCGGAGACGCGGAGACGAGGTATACCCGGATTGAGAAGATGGTGTTGGCCTTGATCACCTCAGTCCGAAAGTTGCGGCCATACTTCCAAGCACATTCTGTGATGGTCCTGACTGACCAGCCCATCAAGGCTGTGGTCCACCGCCCGGAGACATCGGGGAGAATGACTAAATGGGCCGTCGAGCTGAGCGAGCTCGACATTCGGTTCCAGTCTCGCTCGGCCATCAAAGCTTAGGTGCTGGCTGACTTCCTCCTCGAATGTACCATCCCGAAGGATGGCTCCACCCCCAACTCCTCCGAGAGCCCGAAATCTGACACTCGCTGGCTCCTCCATGTCGACGGGTCATCCAATGCCCATCGCTCCTGTGCAGGCTTGGTCCTCACCAGCCCGGAGGGGGCGACTTTTGAATATGGCGTCTGCTTCTCCTTCCCGGCCTCCAATAACGAAGCTAAATATGAAGCTCTGCTGGCCGGTCTCCGGATCGCCCGCAGCCTTAAGGTGGAGAAACTGAATGCCTTCACCGACTCTCAGCTAGTGGCAGGTCACATGCGAGGGGAGTTCGAGGCTCGAGAACCGAACATGATCCGATATCTCTAAGAGGTTCGAAGCCTACTCTCCCATTTCCCTGAATTTGAGATCATTCAGATTCCTAGATCTAAAAATGCCCGTGCCGACCTATTATCCCGGCTGGCGACTACGGAATCAATGGACGCCGAATAAAAATTCCACCTGGAGATCTTGGAGAGACCTAGTATCATGGAAGCTGACCGAGTGATGCAAGTTGAGGACGAACCATTATGGTTCGACCCCATCCTGAAGTACCTTAAAGAAGGGTCGCTCCCGGCCGATCGAAGGGAAGCTAGGAGGCTAAAGCTGCAAGCCACCCACTATGTGCTGATTGATGACCAGCCCTACAAGCGGTCTTTCTCTATGCCATTGCTCAGATGCCTTCACCCATCTGAAGCTAATTATGCCCTTCGGGAGGTACACGAGGGGATTTGTGGCAACCATCTGGGGAGCCGATCCTTATGCCGTAAGGTGCTACGTCAAGGTTACTATTGGCCAACCATGCAAAAGGATGCTGACGACCTTGTCCGAGCTTGTGACCCATGTCAAAGACACTCGAGTATTCAGAGGCTCCCCTCCGCCAGCCTGGTCCCCATTTCCTCCGCTTAGCCCTTTGCCAAGTGGGGAATGGACATTCTCGGCCCATTTCTACTCACCTCGGGGTAACAGAAGTTTTTATTCATCGCCATCAATTACTTCACCAAATGGGTCGAGGCGGAAGCAGTCACTCAAATAACTAAGGCTCGGGCCAGGGACTTCGTGTGGAGATCCATCATCTGCCGCTTTGGCCTCCCGCACACCATCATCACTAACAACGGCAAACAATTCGACAATCCGAAGTTTTGTCAGTTCTGCGAGGAGCATGGGATCCATCACCGCCTTACCTTGGTCGGGCATCCACAGGCTAACGGAGCAACCAAAGTAACCAACCGAACCTTGCTTCAAGGGATCAAAGCTCGGCTCTCTAGAGCCCGAGGCAGATGGGCGGACGAGTTACACCATGTCCTATGGGCCTACTGCACCACCCCGAGAGTGCCCACAAGCGAGACCCCATTTCAAATGGCCTTCGGCACAGAGGCCGTCATCCCCGTGGAGATAGGACTCCCTTCCCTGCGGGTGGAAAGCTACTCAGAGGAAGCTAGTGATGAGCAGTTCCGTGCCAACCTTGACCTGGTAGAGGAGATCAGAGAAAAAGCTCAGATCAGAATAGCTGCCTACCAGCAAAGAGTGGCCCATTACCACGCCTCTAGAGTCAAAGGGAAAGCTTTCTTGCCTTGCGACCTTGTTCTCCAGAAAGCGTATATCTCCAAACCGCTAGAGCAAGGAAAGCTAGCCCCAAACTGGGAAGGCCCCTACCAAGTAGTGGAGGTCGTCGGATCCGGTACCTATAAGCTGCAAGACTTAGGCAGAAGATCCATCCCTCGGACGTGAAATTTGAACAATCTCCACAAGTATCATCAGTAGGGTACGCCCTCTATAGGTTCGCCTTATTAAATTTTTGTTGGCATATTGATTCATAATTCATGGCGTAAATCATCACAAGTTATATCACCAAAAATTGTGAAGAAAAATAGATGCTGCTTACCAATCCTCGGCACGACCAAGTTACCTGTTTAAGCAGGAAATCTCCGAACCTTGGCTGGGCCGAGCAACTAACCTCCAAACCTCGGCTGGGCCAAGCAATTAATCTTTGAACCTCGACTGGGCCGAGCAACTAATCTCCGAACCTCAGCTGGGCCGAGCAACTAATCCCCGAACCTTGGCTGGGCCGAGCAACTAATTCCTGAACCTCGGCTGGGCTGAGCAACTAATCCCCGAACCTCAACTGGGCCGAGCAACAAATCTCCAAACCTCGGCTGGGCCGAGCAACAAGTCACCGAACCCCGGCTAGGCCGAGTAAAAAATCTCCGAACCTCGTATGGGCCGAGTGATGGATTATAAAGCCCTGAACAAAACCGAAGTGCATAAAGCCCCGGCTAGAACCGAAGTGCATAAGCCTTGGCAAAAATCGAAGCACGCAAACCTCGATCAAAATTGAAGGACTTCCGAACAGTCCCCAGAGCTTCAGCCAGTGCAAAATCGTTAGCGGGCACAAAGTCCGTGCCTTTAGCAAACCCCTAAAGGCCTCGATGGGCCCTACACGGCCACCTAAGAACCCCAGACAAAGTCGAAGAACCTCTCCTACTACTAAATCCCCGGGCTAACCGAGCAGTGTCTTGCGCCTTACTGCCTAAGCGCCTGTCTCATTCTGCAAATGAAACTACGGGACCATGATTTACCACGTAAGCCCACGGGACCGCCCAGGTCTCCCTTTGGCTCGAACAGGGACAAACGGTTTTTTCCTTTCTCATGGACCATGCAGCGATCTCAGTAGGGAACAAAAGATTGCCAAAAAAGAACTTCAGTCTTCATTCATTATAGAGAGAAATACAAAAAGAAAAAGAAAAATTGAAAAATGGCCTTTACAGAGGCCTACTGTCTCCCCCCAGGAGCTGCTGGTTCCTCCATGCGCCGAGACAGCTCGGCAACTTGCTGACGGAGGGATGTTATCTCCCCCTCCTACCGGTCTATGACCCGGCGAAGGGCCTCGGCCTCCCTCGCGGAAACGGAAAGAAACTCCTTGATCGCCTTCTCGAGCTGCTCGTGGCCTACAAGAGCTGACACCAAGGCCATGCCATCGATAGTCACGGAGGAACGGCTCCCCTGGGAGCCCCCACGGCCATTGCTAATGACGCCCGACTCTTCGTTCGATTGCCCTTCCCCCTGAGAAGCCATACTCGCTCTCAGGAGCTGTCGAAAGGCTAGCCGAGGGGATGACGAACACTGACATCCCCCTCACCCATATTTATACTACCCTGGTGAGTATCTCGAGCAGTCGGGTCATTAATCCTGACCCATGAGAATCTGCCGCGTGTCGCCACTTTGGCTAACACCCACGGAAAGCAAAGAGTCGTGCCCCCTCCCGAGGGAAATCGGTAAACGTCGACAAGTTACTCGGGAACCCCACTCCTCTAGAAACTAGGTTTTTTCTGATCTGCAGGGCCTTCGTGGAGTAAATGTCCTCGAAACTCCACCAAATTGCCTCAAATCGGCCGCCCTTTGAGAAGAGCGAAAAAGAAAAGGAGCATCAGTAGCCGACGCTGACTCGATTCCCTAGGAAATAGCCAAATCATAAATATCGGGCGTCCCCATGCGCTGCCTGTTTCGCTTTGGCTTTGGCGTTCCATGCTGAATCTCGCAGGAACCAAACATCCGGAGTCTCGGCAACAACTGAGTTACCCCTCCAAGCAATGAATCTCCAAACCTGGCAGGGCCGAGCGATAAATCTCGAACCTCGGCAGGGCCGAGCGATAAATCTCCAAACCTCGGCAGAGCCGAGCAATAAATCTCCGAACTATGTTGTCGCTCGACTCCTTCGTCGGGGCTATCCCTATGCCTTGGCCTCGACTAAGATGTTCCTTCGAATTCGAGCCAGAAAACCAACCAAGCGGCGCTCGCAGTTGGGATAAAAATTTAAGACAAGAAACCATCCAAGAAAGACAAATAAATGAAAAACAACTGACCCATTTACTGAGTTCTGGTCAAACTACAAAAGAAAAGAAATAGAAAATACATATGGGCCCCCAAAGGGTCAAGACTTGGGATCAAACCTGGCGTCTCCTACGGTAGCATCAGCGGGAGCGTCGCTTGGCCCCCCCTTCTCGATGGTATCCCGCCGGGATACCTTAGCAGCAACATCGACTTCCAGAACAGCTTCGAGATCGATGTCAGAAATCTCTTCATATTCGTCTTCCTCAGCCCCCGAGGTGCGTGTCTCGTAATATTCAGCTTCCAAACAAGACAAGTCCAAGTCAGGATAAGTTTGAGCAATCTTAGCCCGCGCCTCCTCTTCACCAAACCGGAATGCATCGGCGTAGGCCACCCTGCGTTCCTTGGCAAATTCGGTAGAGTTCTTGTACTCCTCCACCACTGAAGAGGCCCGCGTGTTTGTCTCGGCCAATTGCTTCTCCAATTCGGAGATCCTTCGGTGCCTCGAGGCCGCCTCCTCTCTGAATTCCGTCAACCACTCCTGAAACTCTTGGCTCATCTTGTTCAACTGTAGACGAAGAGCCAAGTAAGGCAGAAGTCGAAAAACCAAAACAGATAAAATAGATAACGCCCTACCTGCTCGCCCCGCCGAGCTAGTTTGCCGTCTAGCACTTGGACCCTATTGAGAGCCCTCGATTTAGCCGATTGATTTTGGTGAAGGCTCTCTTTAAGCTCATCCACCCGGGACTGAGCATCCCCAATCTCTTGACGAGCGTAGTCAAGCTCGTCAGAGAGTCGAGCAGCTCATTCGTCCGACCATTTCAGCCGATCCTTTGTGTTGGCGAGCTCTTTATTCAGACGGGTGAGGTTGTCCTACTGCCGCCGACACATGTGCTCTTCCTCCTCGAGCTTCTTACTCCAGTTGCCCTTATCTTTAGCATGGCTGGCTTTCAACTGGTCCCACCTCTTATCAAAAAACTGCTGCATGGAATTGACCTTGCTCTCGTGCTCTGCTTTGGTCTGAGATTGCTCCAGACTGACCTTCTCGGATTGCTCGCAAAAGCCTTGAAGTTCACTGACCTGCGTGGCGAGTTGAGAGGCTCTTTCCCTCTCGACTGCAAGAACCCTGCGAGCCTCCTCGAGCTCCCTCTAGAGGACCACCAGGGCTCGGGAGAGTCTAACTGTAGAATCCACCCTCTCCTTGAGGTGATCGACCTCCTGGCAGGCCCGAGCCCAAGCTCCAACAACCAGATGCAAGCGCCATTTCAGCGCCCTCAAGATCAGGGCATTCTGCAAAAAGGATTGCACACGTAAGGAATGTAGTCGAACTAACTGACTAAAGATCCTACTTCGGTGTGACAACTTACCCGAGATGTGTAATCCATAGCAATCCTCGTGAGGGCAAGATCATCAATCTCAGGAAGAAGGAAAGCCTCGTTCGGCACTCTAGTGTGCCTAAAGGCTATCTCGACAAGGTCCTCCGGATAATTCCCTCCTGTCGAGGAACTCTCTCCCCCTTGGAACGCAGACCGCATCAAAGCGGAGAACATGGCGCTCACCTCCGGATTGCGTGAGTGGAAGTTCACGCTCAGGGAGCCAACTTGGGAACCTGTCACGCCCCAGACCCAAAAATTTTGAGCTAGGGTGACAACCCGCCGCGTGCCGGGCACGCAAGGCATCCCGAAACATGACACTGAGTTCAAGAAAAGCAATAACCTATATATCATTCAAGTCCATGACTTTAATACAATCCATAACTAAAGATTTGGGCTACAAGCTCTACACATAAGCATTACTGGGGTTACATCCACATATGAATCCACTTTATTTTAAATAGAAGCTCCAACGAACCTATGGTTCCTTACACATCACAATAATATAGTCTGGGCATCAAGCCCTACACATAAATACACTGGTATAGCAATAAAACAAGAATCTATATTTGAGTTGAGGTCCATCACTCCAACATGTTATTCTCAAATCTCATGGTCCTGTAATAAAAAAACATTATAATATTTTCATGAGATTACACTCAGTAAGTAAACCATGTTATGCAGTCAAATCATAGCATGATAATCAATAAACACATAGATGATTTGCATGCTTAAACATTATACAATTACTCAAACATGCAATGTAAGTAAACCCATCATTGTTATATTATATCATATGTGTCCCACGGCCCTGCAATGCCCCATAATAAAGGAGAGCCGCAGCGGCACATATAAATATAATTCAAATCATTTGCACTCATCATTGTTGTATTATATCATAGCAAATTATCAGTGCATATAAACAATTCATTGTCATATTATATTATATATGTCCCACGGCCCTGCAATGCCCCATAACAAAGGAGAGCCGTGGCGGCACATATAAATATAATTCATTCTTTTGCATTCACAATCACTCCATTATGCAATGTAAGTATTATATCATGCGTGTCCCACGGCCCTGCAATGCCTCATCTGAGCACATCCTCTAGACGTGTATGGCCATAGCAAAGGAGAACCACGGCGGCACTTATGAATATAATATCAATCATTTGCAGCCATAACCGCTCAATTATATTATAAGTAAACCCACTGTTTATACTCTCAATGGTAACTGTAAATGTGACCCACGGCCCTGCAATACCTCAATCAGAGCACATCCTCCAGATGCGTGGCCATCAATATCCACAGAACACATTATACGATGTGTGAGGCCATACCATAACAGAACACACTCTACGATGTATGTGGCCATAAAAATCATACAGAACACATTGTAAGACATGTGGGCCATACCATAACACACTCGTCAGTGTGGGAGGCCAAAAAATCATACAGAACATGTCTACAATATGTGGGGCCATATCATAACAGAATACATCTCCAGTGTGTGTGGCCATAAAAATCATACAGAACACATCTACAATGTGTGGGGCCATAGTAAAGGAGAACCACGGCGACACATAACAGTACCTCACATCACTTCAATACATCAATACATCAATACATCAATCATGTAGCAAAACAGTGGATTATACTTACTGAACAATTGCATTAATATATCACATCAATGTCATACTAACTGCATCTCTCATGCATAATAACTGCATCTCTCATGCATAGCAACTGTATATCTCATGCATAATAACTGCATCCCTCATGCATATCATCCACACATGAAATCATAGCACATGAACAGCCATGTATTCATTTACTTACAATTTAGCCAATAACAATTCTTCATATCACAATTCATAATTTAACTACGCATATCCTGAAATAAATTATTTAATGAACTGATAACTGGTTTACTTACCTCCGCACGCAATCCAACAGATATATCAGCTAATCAGATGTCGGGATACCTGGAGGATTATTTTACACAATTAAATGATTAAAATCTGGATCATGAAATGATTCCTAAGACTCTACCCTAACCAATCCACGGGCCCAACTTCGGACTCGAATATCTCTCACCATACTCACTCAAATGGGGAAGTAAAATCATCCCCAGAAACTAGATTCAACCTAGATTCCAACCATATAATTATTTTATATTTTTCAGCCTGTTACAGGGCCCAAAAACTCTATCTAAAATGGCCCTATAAAACGGCCCAAAAGGCCTGAACCGGCCGGCCCAGCCGGCCCGGTTCAATCTTTGATCCGCCCGATCCCCTGTTTCACCAAACAGGGGACGGGAACTTGGCCGGCGGCCGGGGCCGCCACAGGCCAAATTGGGGGCGGCCCGGCCGCCGGTGGCCGGGCCAGAGCTGGCCGCCGTGGCCGGGCCAGAGTCGGCCGCCGCCGCGGCCGGCCACCAATCCACCTCTCTTTCCCTCAATTTCACTCATCTCCTTCCACTCACCCGCGCAGCACGGTGCTGTGCCGGCGGCACGGCCGGCCACCTTGGCCGGCCGGACCTCCACCGGACGCACGCCCGGCGCCGGTGGAGGCGACAGACCAAGTCTCGGGCCCGGCGAGGCGGCGAGCACGCCGCCGGGCCCGAACCAACCGATGGAAGCCGGTTCGGCTTCCGCCACCGCGCGAGAGGAGGGCCAATTGGCCCTCTCTCTCCACTCTCTCTCCACCACTACCCCGTCGGATGCCTCCCCCGGCGCCGGCGAGGTCGCCGGCCAAATATCAGGCCCGGCGCGGCGGCGAGCACGCCGCCGGGCCTGAACCAAGGCTTGCCGGCCGCTTCCTATCTCTCTCTCGCTCTCGTGTTCTCTCTCTGTCTCCCTCTCTCATGCTCTCTCTCTCTCTGGTTCTCTCTCTCTTTCTCTCTCTCTCTCTCTGGCTATTTCTCTCTCTCTCACGCTCGCTCTTTCTCTCTCTTATGCTCTCTAGAAGCCAGGAAATTTACCTGATGGAGGAAGTGTGCCTGCGTGAAGGAAGGGTCCTCATCCTCCCTATTTAATCACCTGAGCAGCGCCTCGGATCTGAGTTTTCTCGGAAGGCCAAACGCTTCGCCTGGAGCGAAGCGTTAGTCCGGGAACCCAATAGTCAGGAGCTTGGTTCATTTGAACCAAGCCTGGTTCATCTGAACCAAATCTGGTTCGTTTGAACCGGGTATTACATCCTCCCCTCCTTATAAAAATTTCGTCCTCAAAATTTGATATACATCTAATAGAATATAAATCCAATTTTTCTATCTCATAATCAGCTAAATTTCATTCAAAAGTCACCATCATCGATACATCATTGATCTTTATAAGTCAATTCTTTCTTAAGCTAAATTGGTTCAAGTTCTAGCATATAACGGGGTTTGAAATACACCTCCTCGAAATTAAATGTTCACAATTTTGTACTATTAAAGATATTCACTAGCAACTTTTATTTCATTCCCAAGTACCCAAATGACATTTCCAACTTACAAAATTTGATCTTTCTACCAAATAAAATTGAATCCAAATAAAATTGAATTCCATAAGAAGTATTCCTTTTTTTTTTTTTTACTTTAACTTCTCACAACACAATCATTAAATATCATAGAATCCATCATATGTATTATGTCATCCATTCTTAAGGTTAGTAACACATCAGGTATTCATAATTTCTCGATAGGATAATTCCAAGTTCTTTTGAATTAAATATAAGATAGTTTTCTTCTAATGCTCTCTCAACTCATAAATAGTTGAATGTGCCATTAATCATTACGATACTTATATCAATCATTATAACATACTTGGTTTTACTCTTGAATACTTCAAGCTAACATCAATCATAATTAACTAATTTAATTTCTTGGAATGATAGTGCCATCATAATCATCAGTATGATTATTTTATCTCCTTCATATATATCAATAATACCACCATAACCAATCAATTTCTCTTGAATAGGTCAGTATATCCTCAATAAGTAATGCAATTTAAATGATTTTTCTTGAATCGATTATTTCGTTACCAATGATTATCAAAATCATCTATAGATTATGCAATGTCTCATGCCATAATATGACCAACTAATTTAAACCCTTCAAATATCTCAAAGTGACTTCACTAATCTAGCTCAGATAGATACAAGATTTATAAGGTCAGTAAAGATTGAAAATGCACTTACCATCCGAAAGACATAATTGAAATTTATAGTAATCTCTCTATGACTTGAAAGTGATAGTAGATATATCCTTAACCATAATCCATAATTGATAATAATCAACATAAAATCATCTCCCTTCTATTTTTTTTTTTTTTTATAATTATGCCACTTATGGCCGATCAATAATTTATCCATCCTAGAGAAAGATATCTCCTTAGGAACTATGAAGAAAGGTACAATAAGTATGCACAATAAATTAATGAATAGGTATCTTGATTTAGAAATCTATTAATAGATAAAAATCCCCATGAAATTCTTTATCAGTAGAGTTTATCTCATTCTCATTATTGCTAAAATCTTTCACTTTCTACCATCAAAATATTTGGACATTTATAGCCAAAATCAGTTCTAAAGATTAATAGAGTCTACTGCTATCAAAACTTAAACAGTAATTGTCTCAGAATTTAAAATTTTATAATCTTCCTAAATGATCCATCATGATATAATAAGCAATCAACCACTTCATTAGCATCAATATCAACCATCTCCATATCTAGCAAAATAACAATCAGTTTTGAATCTATGATATCCATAATAAAAGTCTCTTAGTAAAATTCACTATATATACTTATCCATCCAGACTCAAATTCAGAAAGTACTCAATTATGCTTAATCAAAAACATGTAATTAACTATTTCATTCCCAAAATATCATCAATATTAATTATCCCTATAACCGGTAGATAAACTCATAATCTTAAACTTACAATAGCAACAATGTAAGTTCCACTATTAAAATTCATTATATACATCCACATTCAAATTCAGATTTAATACCTCAAAATCCACATATCAACACAATTGCAATATAGACATAATGATGTTATCTTAGTCATATCAGTCATCAATTGTAATTTTTAACTATTATATCATATTCCATAAATTCATCTATCTTTTATTGCATATCCAATTAAAATTTCATCTCCCATATTATTTAAAGGTCTAAAACTGTTACGAATCATTTCCAACAAGTTTAATTGAACTAAAACCTCTAGAAGCCCCTTGACCTCCCCATTGGTCAAGGTCACCAGCTTGGGAGTTTCACAATATCATTGGCTTGCGATGGTTCATTCTTAATCCCTATCAAATTTGTAATTCAATTAATATCTTGATAAACTTTAAATTTCAAGCTTCCAAAGCATAATTCATGACATTCCTTGAAAGTCATAATTGTCTCCATATCATCCAAGTTTTTGCCTAGAGTGTCATTATGCATATGTTCCTAAGGTCATAACCTGGGTCCTGTGGGTTATGGGCCCACCACGCTTCCGCTGCGCTCTGATGTTGCATGTCCTGCATAGACTGCGCCATACCCGAGAGAGCTTGAAGCATCTCGGACTGGAATCGCTGGTGCTCAGTTCCTACTGGGTTGGCAGGGGCCACACCTCCAGTAGTTCCCTTGACCCACTGGCAGATCAGCATTACCGGCCAGAGAGTCCTCCTCATACAGTTGGCTCCTAGTACGGCAAGCCAAAACTAATTCCTGGTAAATTGGATGTGGTTAATATCATCATAAACTAATGTGTCAGGTGTCTCTAAATATAATGTCATCAAGATATGTTCTCTCCGTGTTATCATGTCAATATGTCTGTGTCCCTAGGGTCATAAGTTCTCTACCTGTTATCATGTCAATATGTCCGTGTCCCTAGGGTCATAAGTTCTCTACCTGTTATCATGTCAATATGGTCATAAGTTCTCTACCTGTTATCATGTCAATATGTCCGTGTCCCTAGGGTCATAACCTGGCTCTGATACCATAAAAGCTGTCACGCCCCAGACCCAAAAATTTTGAGCTAGGGTGACAACCCGCCGCATGCCGGGCACGCAAGGCATCCCAAAACATGACACTGAGTTCAAGAAAAGCAATAACCTATATATCATTCAAGTCCATGGCTTTAATACAATCCATAACTAAAGATTTGGGCTACAAGCTCTACACATAAGCATTACTGGGGTTACATCCACATATGAATCCACTTTATTTTAAATAGAAGCTCCAACGAACCTATGGTTCCTTACACATCACAATAATATAGTATGGGCATCAAGCCCTACACATAAATACACTGGTATAGCAATAAAACAAGAATCTATATTTGAGTTGAGGTCCATCACTCCAACATGTTATTCTCAAATCTCATGGTCCTGTAATAAAAAAAACATTATAATATTTTCATGAGATTACACTCAGTAAGTAAACCATGTTATGCAGTCAAATCATAGCATGATAATCAATAAACACATAGATGATTTGCATGCTTAAACATTATACAATTACTCAAACATGCAATGTAAGTAAACCCATCATTGTTATATTATATCATATGTGTCCCACGGCCCTGCAATGCCCCATAACAAAGGAGAGCCGCGGTGGCACATATAAATATAATTCAAATCATTTGCACTCATCATTGTTGTATTATATCATAGCAAATTATCAGTGCATATAAACAATTCATTGTCATATTATATTATATATGTCCCACGGCCCTGCAATGCCCCATAACAAAGGAGAGCCGTGGCGGCATATAAAATATAATTCATTCTTTTGCATTCACAATCACTCCATTATGCAATGTAAGTATTATATCATGCGTGTCCCACGGCCCTGCAATGCCTCATCTGAGCACATCCTCTAGACGTGTATGGCCATAGCAAAGGAGAACCACGGCGGCACTTATGAATATAATATCAATCATTTGCAGCCATAACCGCTCAATTATATTATATAAGTAAACCCACTGTTTATACTCTCAATGGTAACTGTAAATGTGACCCACGGCCCTGCAATACCTCAATCAGAGCACATCCTCCAGATGCGTGGCCATCAATATCCACAGAACACATTGTACGATGTGTGAGGCCATACCATAACAGAACACACTCTACGATGTATGTGGCCATAAAAATCATACAGAACACATTGTAAGACATGTGGGCCATACCATAACACACTCGTCAGTGTGGGAGGCCATAAAAATCATACAGAATATGTCTACAATATGTGGGGCCATATCATAACAGAATACATCTCCAGTGTGTGTGGCCATAAAAATCATACAGAACACATCTACAATGTGTGGGGCCATAGTAAAGGAGAACCGCGGCGACACATAACAGTACCTCACATCACTTCAATACATCAATACATCAATACATCAATCATGTAGCAAAACAGTGGATTATACTTACTGAACAATTGCATGTAATATATCACATCAATGTCATACTAACTGCATCTCTCATGCATAATAACTGCATCTCTCATGCATAGCAACTGTATCTCTCATGCATAATAACTGCATCCCTCATGCATATCATCCACACATGAAATCATAGCACATGAACAGCCATGTATTCATCTACTTACAATTTAGCCAATAACAATTCTTCATATCGCAATTCACAATTTAACTACGCATATCCTGAAATAAATTATTTAATAACTGATAACTGGTTTACTTACCTCCGCACGCAATCCAACAAATATATCAGCTAATCAGATGTCAGGATACCTTGAGGATTATTTTACACAATTAAATGATTAAAATCTGGATCATGAAATGATTCCTAAGACTCTACCCTGACCAATCCACGGGCCCAACTTCGGACTCGAATATCTCTCACCATACTCACTCAAATGGGGAAGTAAAATCATCCCCAGAAACTAGATTCAACCTAGATTCCAACCATATAATTATTTTATTTTTTTCTGCCCGTTACAGGGTCCAAAAACTCTATCTAAAATGGTCCTATAAAATGGCCCAAAAGGCCTGAACCGGCCGGCCCAGCCGGCCCGGTTCAATCTTTGATCCGCCCGATCCCCTGTTTCACCGAACAGGGGACGGGAACTTGGCCGGCGGCCGGGGCCGCCGCCGGCCAAATTGGGGGCGGCCCGGCTGCCGGTGGCCGGGCCAGAGCCGGCCGCGGCCGGCCACCAATCCACCTCTCTTTCCCTCAATTTCACTCATCTCCTTCCACTCACCCGCGCGGCACGGTGCTGTGCCGGCGGCACGGCCGGCCACCTTGGCCGGCCGGACCTCCACCGGACGCACGCTCGGCGCCGGTGGAGGCGACAGACCAAGGCTCGGGCCCGGCGAGGCGGCGAGCACACCGCCGGGCCCGAACCAACCGACGGAAGCCGGTTCGGCTTCCGCCACCGCGCGAGAGGAGGGCCAATTGGCCCTCTCTCTCCACTCTCTCTCCACCACTACCCCACCGGACGCCTCCCCCGGCACCGGCGGGGTCGCCGGCCAAATATCAGGCCCGGTGCGGCAGCGAGCACGCCGCCGGGCCTGAACCAAGGCTTGCCGGCCGCTTCCTATCTCTCTCTCGCTCTCGTGTTCTCTCTCTGTCTCCCTCTCTCATGCTCTCTCTCTCTCTGGTTCTCTCTCTCTTTCTCTCTCTCTCTCTCTGGCTATTTCTCTCTCTCTCACGCTCGCTCTTTCTCTCTCTTATGCTCTCTAGAAGCCAGAAAATTTACCTGATGGAGGAAGTGCGCCTGCGTGAAGGAAGGGTCCTCATCCTCCCTATTTAATCACCTGAGCAGCGCCTCGGATCTGAGTTTTCTTGGAAGGCCAAATGCTTCGCCTGGAGTGAAGCGTTAGTCCGGGAACCCAATAGTCAGGAGCTTGGTTCATTTGAACCAAGCCTGGTTCATCTGAACCAAATCTGGTTCGTTTGAACCGGGTTTTACAGAACCCGTGGCCCATGAGGCCCTCGGTTGGCCAGCCTCCTCCACCAGAGCCCTCATTTGAGAGGCCTCGGGCATTTCAGCTCCAGCAAGGGAAGCTCTGGCCCGAACATCCCCTTCGCTTGACGGCTCTCCTCCTCCTTCTTCCTCCTCTTTTGCTTCTGTCTCCTCGAACATTCCCCTAGCCCCAGCAGACTCCTCTTGAACATCGGCCTCCCTCGGGGCCTCCTATGCCTCGGCGGATGGCCCTTCACCAGAAGACACCCCGTGAGGTTCGATCGCTGGTTCGGCAGGTTCGGCCACCCCTTCATCGCCCGCTGGCTCTCCCACCAGCAGCCCAGGCCGAACCTCGGCAGCTATAACCACTTCTTCCACCTCGATCGAAGCGGAGGCCGCTCCCGCCTCTGCCTGCAACCTCTCCGAGCCATCGGCATCCAATGAGGGAGACCGAGCCACCCCGACCACGGGGATCTCCAAGTGAACCAACGTCATTCCCTCACCATCGTCGGACAAAACGACAACAGGTGGGGAGGAGATTTCAGTGGCCTCCTTCGAAACCCCTGCGGTATCCTGATCTTCGCCTCCTGACAGGCCCTCCTCCGGCGCCGAAAGAGCATGCGCCGCCAGAACTTCGATACTTCCGGCCCGTGGCGACGAGGAGCGCCGATCATCGCCATCTCTCCTGATCCCCCCAGGGTGGGAGCCGAAAGGGCGAGACCTCTTCTCGGCCCTGTGCTTGCTACTGGATCCGGATCTCCTGCGGCGCTTGCCCAACTCCTCCCTCATCTGATCTACGAACGCCGACCTTTCGGCTGTAGGGGCAATATGATTCGCCCGTTAGCTCGCACAAAAATCAAAGATGGAATCACATTAAGCTATTGGCTACAGAGTGATACTCACCGTGAGGATCAACAGGACTCAATCCGGCCGCGAAAAGAGCATCCTTCGATAGAAGGGCACTGGCTGGAAGTGCTCGACTGCTGCGTAACACCATCAAATCCCTTTTCTCCTACTCGTTTAACTCTGGATGCTTTATGTATCGTCCCCACACCCGAGAGAAATCCGAGCCAATATTCCCCTCACTATAAAGAATCGTGATTTCCATTCCTTTATCGACGATGGGTTATCCGAAATCATCTTGAAGAACCTCCAGGGACCGATGTAAGGCTACTCTGAGGCCCTCCCGGAGACCAGATTGTAGCACACCCTGAACATCGGAAGGGTCGCGGTCACCCCGACACGACCGCACAACAAGATGAATCGATGAGGTTGCGCCAGCTATTGGGAGCCACCATGGTGAAGCAGATATTGTACAACCTCATCACCTCCCGCACTAGCAGATGAAGAGGAAACCTGAGACCTGCCCTCAAACTTTCCTCATAGTAGAACGCTCCGTTCCCTAATCCGGATGTCACCCTGTCCTCAACCGTCAGGAGCAACAAGGTAACATCCTGGGGAATCTTGTACAGGTGGCGTATCCATTTCAGATCCACCAGGGTCACCTCCGAAGCCTGATCATTCGGACTCACCATGTTTTCGACCGAAAGAGATGCTGGGCAAGGTCGCTGAGAAAATGGGGGGACGAAGTTTTCTGAGGGAAAGCGAAAGAGCGCTACGAATAGGGATGGCACCGCTACAACCCCGTTTTTCCCAAAAGAAACCACCTCAGGGAGAAGATGAGGCATCTTAACCAAGACGTCCGGAACCGCCGCTGCAGGCACCGTGAAGATCGAGATTTCCCACGTGGCGCTTCCCCAATCATTGCCTTCACCCCTAAGGAACGATAGATCCACCTCGAAAAGGCAAAATGGCCATGCAGCATTAATTAGGGCATCATTGCATAGGCTATCAAATACAGATCCCCTCGTTCGGATTGCGCCACCTTAGTCTATACTCCCTATGCCCGAACCTATGCTTCAAACTAGGGAGTGGAGGGCATGTGTTGAGGGGTAAAATTACCATTGCATTGATAACTGTGTGAATGGGCTAAGATCAGCCCCAGCCTCTACTTGCTACGCTGCGCCTATGAAGAACGAGCTAGCTAGTATGATCCGACGGATCGAGCAACCCATAGCTTGGTTTCCCCGAGCAACCCATAGCTCGGCTTCCCCGAGCCATCCATAGCTCGATTCCCCGAGCAATCTGTAGCTCGGTTTCTCCGAGCAATCCATAGCTCGGCTTCCCTGAGCCATCCATAGCTCGGTTCCCCTGAGCAATCCATAGCTCAGTTTCTCCGAGCAATCCATAGCTCGGCTTCCCTGAGCCATCCATAGCTCGGTTTTCCGAGCAACCCATAGCTCGGCTTCCCCGAGCCATCCATAGCTCGGCTTCCCCGAGCCATCCATAGCTCGGCTTCTCTGAGCAACCCATAGCTTGGTTTCCCCGAGCAACCCATAGCTCGGCTCCCCTGAGCCATCCATAGCTCGGCTTCTCCGAGCAACCCATAGCTCGATTTCCCCGAGCAAACCATAGCTCGGTTCCCTCGAGCCATCCATAGCTCGGCTCCCCGAGCCATCATAGCTTGGCTTCCCCAAGCAACCCATAGCTCGGCTTCTCCGAGCAACCCATAGCTTGGTTTTCCCGAGCAATCCATAGCTCGGCTTCCCCGAGCAACCCATAGCTCGGCTCCCTCGAGCCATCCATAGCTTGGCCTCCCTGAGCCAGCCATAGCTCGGCTCCCCCAAGCAACCCATAGCTCAGCTTCCCCGAGTAACCCGTAGCTCGACATGCACCTCCGCGGAACCTAGCATGGGAGAGCCCAAGTCTAGTGTAACGAAATCCCAAACGAAGAATTGTATCGAGGAGTGGCCTAGGATCTGCGATAATGGCCTAGGACCTACGCAGTCATTAGACCTCAAGCCATCAGAGATCTCTTCCAGCCGTCGATCCTGCAACAAATAAGATACGGATCCCACCGGCCTCATAATGACTTGATTCGAATCATCTTCATATCCCAACAACCTTCGAACCTTCCAGAAGGCGCTCAAGATTCAGGTGATTACCTATAAATAAGACACTCCCAAATTCTCTCAGGTATGCGCATAAGCCTCCGTGCACAACTCCTGACTCACTGTCACTCCCTCTCTCTCTCTGCTCCCCCCGCCGTCGGTGCTCCACAAGAGCTCCCAATTGGCCACCCCTGGAGGGACTCCCCAGAGAGATCCTTCTCCTCATTTCTATTGATCATCGATCCCCACTTACTTGAGCATCGGAGGGTCTTCCGCGGAGGGCCACCCCCAACGCCTCTCGCATGAGGACTTCTATGCATGTCCGCCCAGGAGGAAGCCCAATCAGGAGACCGATCGCGTCCGATTCGGAGGACAGATCCCGACGGCAACAGAAAGCTAGCCCCAAACTGGTAAGGCCCCTACCAAGTAGTGGAGGTCGTTGGACCCGGTACCTACAAGCTGCAAGACTTAGGTGGAAGATCCATCCCTTAGACGTGGAATTCGGACAATCTCCGCAAGTATCATCAGTAGGGTACGCCCTCTACAGGCTCGCCTTCTTAAATTTTTGTTGGCATATTGATTCATAATTCATGGCGTAAATCATCACAAGTTATATCACCAAAAATCATGAAGAAAAATAGATGCTGCTTACCAATCCTCGGCATGACCGAGTTACCTGTTTAAGCAGGAAATCTTTGAACCTCGGCTGGGCTGAGCAACTAATCTCCAACCTCGGCTGGGCCGAGCAACAAATCTCCGAACCTTGGCTTGGCCGAGAAACTAATCTCCGAACCTCGGCTGGGCTGAGCAACAAGTCACCGAACCCCGGCTGGGCCGAGTAAAAAACCTTCGAACCTCGGCTAGGCCGAGTGATGGATTATAAAGCCCTGATCAAAACCGGAGTGCATAAAGCCCCGGCTAGAACCGAAGTGCATAAGCCTCGGCAAAAATCGAAGCACACAAACCTCGATCGAAACTAAAGGACTTCTAAAGGCCTCGACGGGCCCTACACGGCCACCTAAGAACCTCAGACAAATTCGGGGAACCTCTCCTACTACTAAATCCCCAGGCTAACCGAGCAGTGTCCCCGCGCCTTACTGCCTAAGCGCCTGTCTCATTCTGCAAATGGAACTACGGGACCACGATTTACCATGTAAGCCCACGGGACCGCCTAGGTCTCCCTTTGGCTCGAACAGGGACAAACGATTTTTTCCTTTCTCATGGACCATGCAACGATCTCATCAGGGAACAAAAGATTGCCATAAAAGAACTTCACTCTTCATTCATTATAGAGAGAAATACAAAAAGAAAAAGAAAAGTGAAAAATGGCCTTCACAGAGGCCTACTGTCTCCCCCCAGGAGCTGCTGGGTCCTCCATGCACCGAGACAGCTCGGAAACTTGCTGACGGAGGGATGTTATCTCCCCCTCCTGCCGGTCTATGACCCGCGAAGGGCCTCGGCCTCCCTCGTGGAAACGGTGAGAAACTCCTCGACCGCCTTCTCGAGCTGCTCGTGGCCTGAAAGAGCTGACGCCAAGGCCATGCCGTCGATAGTCACAGACGAATGGCTCCCCTGGGAGCCCCCATGGCCATTGCTAACGACGCCCGACTCTTCGTTCGATTGCCCTTCCCCCTGAGAAGCCATACCCGCTCTCAGGAGCTATCAAAAGGCTAGCCGAGGGGATGACGAACACTGACATCCCCCTTGCCCATATTTATACTACCCTGGTGAGTATCTCGAGCAGTCGGGTCATTAATCCCGACCCATGAGAATCTGCCGCGTGTTGCCACTTTGGCTAACGCCCACGGAAAGCGAAGAGTCGTGCCCCCTTCCGAGGAAATCAGTAAACGTCGACGAATTACTCGGGAACCCCCCTCCTTCTCTAGAAACTGGTTTTTTTCGATCTGCCGAGCCCTCGCAGAGTAAATGTCCTTGAAACTCCACCGAATTGCCTCAAATTAGCCGCCCTTTGAGAAGTGCGAAAAAGAAAAGGAGCGTCAGCAGCTGACGCTGACTCGCTTCCCTCGAAAATAGCCAAATCATAAATATCGGGCGTCCCCATGCGCCACTCATTTCGCTTTGGCTTTGGTGTTTCGTGCCGAATCTCACAGGAACCAAACATCCGGAGTCTCGGTGACAATCGGGTTACCCCTCCAAGCAATGAATCTCTGAACCTCGGCAGGGTCGAGCAATAAATCTCCGAACCTCGGCAGGGCCGAGCGATAAATCTCCAAATCTCGGTCGGGCCGAGCGATAAATCTCCGAACCTTGGCTGGGCCGAGCGATAAATCTACGAACCTCGGTCGGGCCGAGCGATAAATCTCCGAACCTCGGCCGGGCCGAGCGATAAATCTCCAAACCTCGGCCGGGCCAAGCGATAAATCTCCGAACCTCGGCAGGGCCGAGCGATAAATCTCCGAACCTCGGCAGGGCCAAGCAATAAATCTCCGAACCTCGGCAGGGCCGAGCAATAAATCTCTGAACTCTGGCCAAATTCATGGAATGTGTTCTACTGCTAAGAATCCCGGCAAAAGCCAAGGTACTCTTTCCACTATCAAGGCCCCAGCATAAGGCCAAGACGCATGTCTCGTTATCGCAAATCCCGACAGACCAAGCGATCTCCAAAGTTCCATCTGGATTCGGGCAGCTTATAAGCCCCGACCGGGTCGGGTAGCGCAAAATCCTCAGCCAAGAACAAGCAATATCTCCGCATCTTATCCTACGCCAAGTAAGATACTATATGGAAGCTCGGACGAGCCAAGCAGCTTCTTAAGCACCCCTAGACGAGGTTAGCGCCTCGCGGTGCTTTGGTAGAGGTAAAGGGCCTCCCCTTTGCCCAAAAAGAGACATACGAGCTCTCTTCGAAGAAACACTTGTTTCAAAATCATGCCTACTACGTGAGTCCACACGACCGCCCAGGTCTCCCCTCAAACAAGAACAGACGGTTTCCCCTACTGAGAACCGAGCCTCGATTTAGGCAAAAAACAGAGCGGCGAAGTATGTTACGACACGGGAGCAACAACTCTCGGCACAAAAGAAATAGAAACTAGGAGAAAGGACAAAACTTTCTTTATTTCATTGCCATCGAAACGAATTACAACTGCCTGAGAGGCATTACAACTACGTTGAAATATAGGAAATAAAGACGAGTACATAGCTCAGCTGAACTGCTCCAAGACAGCTTCGGGTGACAATGATGCTTCAGCATCTGATCAAACAAATCAGACAAGCCATGAACCAATCAGCTCGCGCTGATAATAATTAGACGACTCAGCCCGACTGTTGCGACCAGCTTCAGTTAACAATGATATCTTGGCATCCAGCCCGAGATATCAGAGAAATCAGAAAGGGTGGACGAGCCTTGTCCCAAGCCACCCATCTGCAGGGCCCTCCGATGAGTAGGAAGAAAGCTCGCTAACCCTGATAACGGGGCACTCCCCCAAATCTAGTGTGTACCGCTAGCCACTGCTCGAGTCAACAGGCAATGTACTAGCGGACAACACACCATCACCCCCTCCTCATGTGGCAAAAGATTTCCTGGGCGGACGAGCCCAGGAATTCGGACCAGGGGAGGAGGAGATGTTCACGCAAGTCATGGGAAGCACGCGTACACTTCCTACCCTGCATCCCCGAGGGTGAACCGCAAAGGACACACAGGAAGCGTACCTGTGCGCTCTCCATGCGATCTCTGCGAACCTCCTATGCGCTCTCCATACGATCTCCGGAACCACTTTCTTGAGGACGAGCCACCCTCCGGCGGCTCCTTCATTACCCTAGCTGTCCGAAGGAGGACGACTTGCAGAAGGAAAGCTTGGTACTCCCGCTCTAAGCCCCAGAGAGATAGGCATTGTGTGTACCTTCACAATTCACAGAAAAGAAAACTCTGGGATGGCCCAACACAGCCCTCTTTCCCCTTTTTATAGGCGGAGACAAACCGGGAGCAGCTATCAGAACAAAAAGCCCTGAGGTTCAAAACGCCTAGCCCACGCCACCACGTGGCCTCCTGAAATGAAAATAGCGCCTCATGTTGCGCGCCAAGCGCATCGCCCGAACCATGACGCATGCCAAAAGATTGTCTCTTATCCCAGATCATGAGCTTTAAATACAGAAAACTGTTCGCCGATCTTGCAGATACTGGCAGATCTGGGGATCGTCCCGCGAAAATGACATCCTCCAATGGCGAATAAGCGCTTACACTACACACCAAAGCAGCCTGCATTAGAAAAGATCGACATAGCATAGGTCCCTCGGGAAGTGCCGGGGTGACCTTTTGCTGGCTGTGGAGCCATACTACCCACTTCGGTGAAATAAAAATTGACCTGCCTTGGAAAAGACAAAGCACTGACAGGGGTAATAAAGAAGCACGAAGGCCAAACCCTCCCTTTACCAAAAAGAATAAAGGGGTGACAGTGAGGATTCAACAAACTCCCCTCTTTTCGTTGAAGGCACGATCATAGTTTGGCCACTGATAAGGCGGACTACCCCGATCCTAGCCAGGGTGCTTCTGTGGTTTCTGGTCCTATCCAGCCGAGCTAATTCATCCCTCGGCCCAAACCGAGCTACTTCATCCCTCGGCCCAAGCCGAGCTAGTTCATCCCTTGGCCCAAGCCGAACTACTTCATCCCTCGGCCCTAGCCGAGCTACTTCATCCCTTGGCCCGAGCCAAGCTACTTCATCCCTCGGCCCGAGCCGAGCTATTTCATCCCTCGGCCCAAGCCGAGCTACTTCATCCCTCGGCCCTAGTCGAGCTACTTCATCCCTCCGCCCTAGCCGAGCTATCTCATTCTTCGGCCCTGGCCGAACCATTGTGTTGTTTGGCTTAAGCCGAATTGAATCGTCTCTCAACCTCCTTTTGCACCGAGCTATATTGTCGCTTGACTCCTTCGTCGGGGCTATCCCTATGCCTTGGCCTCGACCAAGATGTTCCTTCGAATTCAAGCCAGAAAACCAACCAAGCGGCGCTTGCAATTGGGATAAAAATTTAAGACAAGAAACAATCCAAGAAGATAAATAAATGAAAAACAACTGACCCGTTTACTGATTTCCAGTCAAACTACAAAAGAAAAGAAACATAAAATACATATGGGCCCCCAAAGGGTCAAGACTTGGGATCAGACCCGGCGTCTTTTGCGGCAGCATCAGCGGGAGCATTGCTTGGCCCCCCCTTCTCGATGGTATCCTGCCAGGATACCTTGGCGGCAACATCGACTCCCAGAATAGCTTCGAGATCAATGTCAGAAATCTCTTCATATTCATCTTGCTCGGCCCCTGGGGTGCGTGTCTTGTAATATTCGGCTTCCAAACAAGACAAGTCCAGGTCAGGATAAGTTTGAGCAATCTTAGCCCACACCTCCTCTTCGTCGAACCGTAATGCATCGGTGCAGGCCGCCCTACGTTCCTCGGCAAATTCGGTAGAGTTCTTGTACTCCTCCACCGCTGAAGAGGCCCATGTGTTCACCTCGGCCAATTGCTTCTCCAATTCGAAGATCCTTCGGTGCCTCAAGGCCGCCTCCTCTCCGAATGCCGTCAACCGCTCCTGAAATTCCTGGCTCATCTTGTTCAACTGCAGACGAAGAGCCAAGTAAGGCAGAAGTCAAAAAACCAAAATGGATAAAATAGATAACGCCCTACCTGCTCGCCCCGCCGAGCTAGTTCGCCGTCCAGCACTTGGACCCTATTGAGAGCCCTCGATTTAGCCGATTGATTTTGGTGAAGGCTCTCTTTAAGTTCATCCACCAGGGACTGAGCGTCCCCAATCTCTTGATGAGCGTAGTCAAGCTCGTTAGAGAGTCAAGCAGCTCATTCGTCCGACCATTTTAGCCGATCCTTTGTGTCGGCGAGCTCTTTATTCAGACGGGTGAGGTGGTCCTGCTACTGCCGACACCTGTGCTCTTCCTCCTCGAGCTTCTTACTCCAGTTGCCCTTATCTTCAGCATGGCTAGCTTTCAACTGGTCCCACCTCTTATAAAAAAACTACTACATGGAATTGACCTTGCTCTTATGCTCCACTTTGGTCTGAGATAGCTCCAGACTAACCTTTTTGGATTGCTCGCGGAAGCCTTGAAGCTCACTGACCTACGTGGCGAGTTGAGAGGCTCTTTCCCTCTCGACTGCAAGAACCCTGCGAGCCTCCTCGAGCTCCCTCTGGAGGACCACCAGGACTCAGAAAAGTCTAGCTGTAGAATCCACCCTCTCCTTGAGGTGATCGACCTCCTGGCGGGCCCGAGCCCAAGCTCCAATGACCAGATGCAAGCACCATTTCAGCGCCCTCATGATCATGGCATTCTGCAAAAAGGATTGCACACGTAAGGAATGCAGTCAAACTAACTGACTAAAGATCCTACTTCGGTGTGACAACTTACCCGAGACGCATAATTCGTAGCAATCCTCATGAGGGCAAAATCATCAATCTTGGAAAGAAGGAAAGCCTCGTTCGGCACTCCTGTGTGCCTAAAGGCCATCTCGACAAGGTCCTCCGGATAATTCCCTCCTGTCGAGGAACTCTCTCCCCCTTGGAACGTAGACCGCATCAAAGAGGAGAACATGGCGCTCACCTCCAGATCGCGTGAGTGGAAGTTCACGCTCAGGGAGCCAACTTGGGAACTCGCAGCCCGTGAGGCCCTCGGTTGGCCAGCCTCCTCCACCAGAGCCCTCATTTGAGAGGCCTCGGGCATTTCGGCTCCAGCGAGGGAAGCTTCGGCTCGAATGTCCCCTTCGCTTGACGGCTCTCCTCCTCCTTCTTCCTCCTCTTCTGCTTTTGCCTCCTCGAACATTCCCCTAGCCCCAGCAGACTCCTCTTGAACTTTGTCCTCCCTCGGGGCCCCCTGTGCCTCGGTAGACGGCCCTTCACCAGAAGACACCCCGTGAGGTTCGATCGCTGGTTCAGCAGGTTCGGCCACCCCTTCATCGCCCGATGGCTCTCCCACCAGTAGCCCATGCTAAACCTTGGCAGCTGTAACACTTCTTCCACCTCGATTGATGCGGAGGCCGCACCCGCCTCCGCCTGCAACCTCTCCGAGCCACCGACATCCAATGAGGGAGACCGAGCCGCCCCGACCACGGGGATCTCCAAGTGAACCGACGTCGTTCCCTCGCCATCGTCAGACAAAATGACAACAGATGGGGAGGAGATTTCAGCGGCCTCCTTCGAAACCCTTGCGGTATCCTGATCTTCGCCTCCTGACAGGCCCTCCTTCGGTGCCGAAAGAGCATGCACTGCCGGAACTTCGATACTTCCGGCCCGTGGCGATGAGGAGCACCGATCATCACCATCTCTCTTGATCCCCCTAGGGTGGGAGCCGGAAGGGCGAGACCTCTTCTCGGCCCTGTGCTTGCTGCTGGAGCCGGATCTCCTGCGGCGCTTGCCTAGCTCCTCCCTCATCTAATCTACAAACGCTGACCTTTCGGCTGTAGGGGCAATACGATTCGCCCGTTAGCTCGCACAAAAATCAAAGATGGAATCACATTAAGCTATTGGCTACAGAGTGATACTCACCGTGAGGATCAACAGGACTCAATCCGGCCATGAAGAGAGCGTCCTTCGATAGAAGGGCACTGGCTAGAAGCGTTCGACTACCGTGTAACACCATCAAATCCCTTTTCTCCTGCTCGTTTAACTCCGGATACGCTTCTGGATCCTTTACGTATCGTCCCCACACCCGAGGGAAATCTGAGCCAATATTTCCCTCGACTATAAAGAATCGTGATTTCCATTCCTTTATCGATGATGGGTTATCCGAAATCTTCTTGAAGGACCTCCAGGGACCGATGTTAGGCCACTCTGAGGCCCTCCCGGAGACCAGATTATAGAACACCCTAAACATCGGAAGGGTCGCGGTCACCCCGACATGGCCGCACAACGAGATGAATCCGATGAGGTTGCACCAGCTGTTGGGAGCCACCATGGTGAAGCAGATATTGTAGAACCTCATCACCTCTGCACCAGCGGATGAAGAGGAAACCTGAGACCTGCCCTCAAACTTTCCTCATAGCAAAACGCTCCATTCCCTAATCCGGATGTCACCCTGTCCTTAGTCATCGGGAGCAACAAGGTAACATCTTGGGGAATCTTGTACAAGCGGCGTATCCATTCCAGATCCGTCAGGGTCACCTCCGAAGCCTGATCATTCGAACTCACCATGTTTTCGACCGAAAGAGACGCTGGGCAAGGTCACTGAGAAAACAGGAAGACGAAGTTTTCTGAGGGAAAGCGAAAGAGTGCTACGAATAGGGATGGCGCCGCTACAACCCCGTTTTTCCCAAAAGAAACCGCCTCAGGGAGAAAATGAGGCATCTTAACCAAGACGTCCAGAACCGCCACTGCAGGCACCGTGAAGATCGAGATTTCCCACATGGCGCTTCCCCAATCGTTGCCTTCACCCCTAAGGAATGATAGATCCACCTCGAGAAGGCAGAACAGCCATGCAGCATTAATTAGGGCATCATTGCATAGGCTACCAAATACAGATCCCCCCATTCGGATTGCACCACCTAAGTCTATACTCCCTATGCCCAAACATACGCTTTGAACTAGGGAGTGGGGGGCATGTGTTGAGGGGTAAAATTGCCATTGCGTTGATAACTATGCGAATGGGCTAAGATTAGCCCCAGCCCCTACTTGCTACACTGCGCCTACGAAGAACGAGCTAGCTAGTATGATCCGGCGGATCGAGCAACCCATAGCGCGGTTCCCCCGTGCCATCCATAGCTCGGCTTCCCCGAGCCATCCATAGATCGGTTCCCCCGAGCAATCCATAGCTCGGTATCTCCAAGCAATCCATAACTTGGCTTCCCCGAGCCATCCATAGCTCGGTTCCCCCGAGCAATCCATAGCTCGGTTTCTCCGAGCAATCCATAGCTCGGCTTTTCTGAGCCATCCATAGCTCGGCTTCTCCGAGCAACTCATAGCTCAGTTTCCCCGAGTAACCCATAGCTCAGCTTCCCCGAGCCATCCATAGCTCAGCTTCTCCGAGCAACCAATAGCTCGATTTCCCCGAGCAACCCATAGCTCGGCTCCCCCGAGCCATCCATAGCTCGGCTTCTCTGAGCAACCCATAGCTTGGTTCCCCCGAGCCATCCATAGCTCGGCTTTCCCGAGCAACCCATAGCTCGGCTTTCCCGAGCAACCCATAGCTCGGCTCCCTCGAGCCATCCATAGCTTGGCTCCACCGAGCCATCCATAGCTCGGCTCCCCCGAGCAACCCATAGCTCGGCTCCCTCGAGCCATCCATAGCTCAGCCTCCCCGAGCCACCCATAGCTCGGCTCCCCCGAGCAACCCATAGCTTGGCTTTCCCGAGTAACCCGTAGCTCGACATGCACCTCCGTGGAACCTAGCGCGGGAGAGCCCAAGTCTAGTGTAACGGAATCCCAAATGAAGAATCGTATCGAGGAGTGGCCTAGGATCTGCGATAATGGCCTAGGACCTATGCAGTCATTAGACCTCAAGCCATCAGAGAGCTCTCCCAGCCGTCGATCCTCCAACAAACAAGATACAGATCCAACCGGCCTCACAATGACTTGATTCGATTCGTCTCCATATCCCAACAACCTTCGAACCTTCCAGAAAGCGCTCAAGATTTAGGTGATTGCCTATAAATAAGATACTCCCAGATTCTCTCTGGTACGCACATAAGCCTCCGTGCACAGCTCCTGGCTCATTGTCACTCCCTCTCTCTCTCTGCTCCCCCCGCCGTCGGCGCTCCGTAAGAGCTCCCAATTGGCCACCCTTGGAGGGACTCCCCAGAGAGATCCTTCTCCTCATTTCTATTGATCGTCGATCCCCACTGACTTGAGCATCGGAGGGCCTTCCATGGAGGGCCACCCCCAATGCCTCTTGTGTGAGGACTTCTGTACAGGTCCGCCCAGGAGGAAGCCCGATCAGGAGACCAATCGCGCCCGAGTCGTAGGACAGATTCCGGTGGCAACAATAAATTTTTGAGCTTTCATATGCATCATTTCGTAGCTCTTCTAACTCATTCAATTGAAGTTTCCTATTGACACCTGCATTTTTAATATCATAATTAAATTGCTTGATGGCCCAAAATGTACAGTGTTCCAATTCTACAGGTAAATGACATGCTTTTCCAAATACGAGCCTGTAAGGAGACATTCCTATGGGAGTTTTAAATGCAGTACGATAAGCCCATAATGCATCATCCAAACGTTCTGACCAATCTTTCCTATCGGGTCTCACCGTTTTCTCAAGGATATGTTTAATTTCTCTATTTGATATTTCAACTTGGCCACTAGTTTGGGGATGATAAGGTGTAGCTACCTTATGAGTAATTTCATATTTGTCATTAATCCTTCAAAGTGTCTGTTCGTGAAATGTGTACCCTCATCACTAAATATAGCCCTTGGGCATCCAAAACGACTAAGGATATTATGCTGAACAAACTTGATTACAACTTTATGATCATTGGTTCGAGTTGCCATGGCTTCAATCCATTTTGACACATAATCAACTGCCACTAGAATGTATTCGAATCCAAAAGAGGAAGGAAATGGGCCCATAAAATCAATACCCTATACATCAAAAATTTCTACAACCAAGATAGGGTTTAGGGGCATCATGTCTTTTCGAGATATATTTCCTATTTGTTGACATTGGAGATAATTACGGCCAAATTTATATGCATCTTTAAAAAGAGTTGGCCAATAAAACCCACTTTACAGTACCTTTGCTGCAGTTTTCTTTCCATTAAAATGTCCTCCATAGGCAAGAGAATGATAGAAGTTAAGTATACTTTTGAATTCACTCTCAGGAACACATCGCCTAATCACCTAATCTAAACAGTACTTAAATAATTCAGGGTCTTCCCAAAAGTAATATTTGACTTGTGAGAAAAATCTATCTTTTTCTTGTTTTGTCCAGTGGGAAGGTACTTTTTTTATTGCCAAATAATTCACAATGTGGGCAAACCAGGAAAGACTGCTATGGGAAATTAAGAACAATTGCTCATCAGGAAACTTATCTCCGATTATTTCTTTATTGTATTCCACTGAGATCCTAGAGATATGATCTGCTACCATATTTTCAGAACCCTTCTTATCTAAAATTTCTAGATCAAATTCTTGTACTAAAAGGATCCATCTAATCAGTCTGGGTTTTGTATCCTTTTTTGATATAAGATGCCTCAATGCTGCATGATCTGAATAAACTAAAACCTTAGATCCTAACAGATATGATCTAAACTTTTCTAGGGCAAACACAACTGCTAGTAATTCTTTTTCAGTGGTAGTATAGTTCATTTGTGCATCTGAAAGAGTTTTGCTAGCATAATAAATTACATGAGGTTCTCGATTGAGTTTCTGTCCTAGAACTGCTCCTACAGCATAATTAGAAGCATCACACATGATTTCAAAAGGTATGGTCCAATCTGGGGGCTTGATAATTGGTGCAGTGGTCAAAGCAGTTCGAAGGATGTTATAGGCTGTTAGACAATCTTCATCAAAATTAAAAGAACTATCTTTGGTCAACAAATTACACAATGGTCAAGAAATTTTACTGAAATCTTTGATGAAGCGTCTATAAAAACCAGCATGACCAAGCAAAGATCGTACTTGTTTAACTGAGGTTAGGGGTGGTAGATTTGAGATCAATTCAACCTTGGCTTTATCAACCTCAATACCTTGCTCTGAAACAATATGTCCGAGCACAATTCCCTCATAAACCATAAAATGGCTCTTCTCCCAACTTAGGACTAAATTCATTTCCATACATCGTTTTAGTACCTTAGTCAAGTTCTCGAGACAGCTATCAAATGATGCACCAAAAACTAAAAAATCATCCATAAATACTTTCAAAAATTGACCAATCATATCAGAAAATATGGCCAACATACATCGTTGAAAAGTGGCTAGTGCATTACAAAGACCGAATAGCATGCGTCTAAAGGCAAATGTTCCAAAGGACAAGTGAAGGTGGTGTTTTCTTGATCTACAGGAAATACTGGACTTGATTGTATCCTAAATATCCATCTAAGAGACAAAAGAAACTTTGTCCCGCTAGCCGTTCTAAAATTTGATCGATAAAAGGGAAAGGAAAGTGGTCTTTCCTAGTCATGGCATTCAACTTTCGATAATCTATACACACTCTCCAACTAGTTGATGTACGAGTAGGAATTGATTCACCCTTTTCATTTTTAATCACGGTAATACCCAATTTTTTAGGTACTACTTGGATTGGACTGACCCATTGACTATCTGAAATTGGATAAATGATACCAACATCAAGCCATTTTACTACTTCTTTCTTAACAACATCCCTCATATTTGGATTTAACCTCCTTTGCATATCTCTATGTGGTGCTTCAATTTCACTATGAATGTGGTGCATGCAAACGGAAGGGTCAATTCCCTTAAGATCAGCTATTGTCCATCCAATTGTCTCTTTATGTTTTTTAAGTACATCCACCAATTTATCTTCCTATTCAGAGGTTAGGGTAGATGCAATGATTACTGGAAGGGTGTCATTGGGTCCAAGGAATGAATATTTTAAGTCATCTGGAAGAGGTTTCAACTCTAGTTGAGGTGGTTCTTCCAAGGATGGTATTAAAGGGTTTGGTTTAGTTGGAAGTGGTTCATACTTTATAGTCCATGGAGGGATGGTGTCGAACTTAGGTGGTTCTAATAACATGTTTATCTCTTTGGTATACTCATCGACATCAAAGTCATCTATTCCAAAATGTGTAAGACATGTTTGTAAAGGATCCAAATCAATCAAACTTTGAAATTTCTTATCTACTACTTCCTCTATCATGTTTACTTCATTTAAATCATACACAGGTGGTCCTTGGAAAGCATTAAAAATATTTAATCTCATCTTTTTGTTTGCAAAAGATACATCCATCACACCTGTTCTATAATTTATACATGCATTAGCGGTAGCTAAAAAAGGTCGTCCAAGGATGATGGGAATTTGGTTAGGATTACCGCTAGATTCCATATCTAACACAAGAAAGTTGACAGAAAAATAGAATTCATCCACCTTTACTAATACATCTTCCAATATTCCACGAGGTTCTTTGACTGATCTATCTGCCAATTGTAGTGTTACTATTGTAGGTTTTAATTCTCCAAACCCAAATAACTCATACACTGAACTGGGGAGAAGGTTTACACTCACACCCAAATCTAATAATGCTTTCTTGATTGTGAAGTTTCCTATGACACATGATATAATCGGGGTACCAAGATCTTTTAGTTTGGGTGGGGTTATTTGCTGAACAACTGAGCTGACTTGCTCAGTCAAATGTATCTTTTTTGGTATTTGTGACTTTGCTTTCTATTTTTGTGTGCATAGATCCTTCAAAAATTTGGCATAAGCCGGAACTTGCTTGATAGCATCGAGAAGAGGTAAGTTTATTTGGACTTGCTTAAATAACTCAAGCATCTCATTCATTTTTATATTCTTCTTATCTGAAGACAAAGGAGATTCTAAAGCACTAGGGAATGGGGCTTTAGGTGTGATTGCTTGATCATTGAATTCCTTTTCTTCTTCATTTCTTCTCTTTTCTGGTTTAGCCACTTCTAATTTCTGGGATGGTTCAGGTGGGTTCAATGCTTTTCCACTTCTGAGAGTCATGACTGATTTAGCATGTTCTAAGAATTTGTCAGGACTATTGGAACCTTTAGCCATGAATTATCCTTTCGGATTATCGATATGCTGACTAGGTAACTTACCCTCCTTCCTTCTACTGAATGCTGTGGCTAATTGACCTATCTTAGTTTCTAGTTTTGTAATAGATTGCGTGTAGGAGTGAAGGATTTGAGTATTCATTTCTAGCCCTTTCAATGCTTGTAATACTTTATCTTCAAAAGTAGGATGATTATTCGGTGGAGGTTGTGGGATGTTTGGGTATTGTGAATATGGCATGCTTCTAAAATTGGTTTCTTGATAATTAGGTCTGATCGATGAATTGGCTACAGGTTGAGGTTTTCAAGAAAAATTTGGGTGATTTCACCAGCCAGGATTGTAAGTATTATTTGCATATGGATCATTTCCTGTTCTAGGAGCTAATCGGGTTTGGGCTTGGTGGGCTTGCTCTTGAACAAGTTCAGGAAATTGGTATGCAGCTGGACATTCACCTATAGAATGGGTTGGACTTGAACAAATTATGCAGACCTCATGTAATTGAGTAGATGGGGAAGAGATGTTTCCAACTTGTAGAATCCGATCAAGTTTATGGGATAATTCATCTACCTTAGTATAGATATCTGTAGAATGACCTATTTCATATATTCCACCTCTTTTAGGTCCTATGGGAGGGTCTCGATGAGCAACTGACATGTGATGTAATGAATTCTCACTCAATGTCTCAAAGAGTTGCCAAGCTTCATGTTCATTTTTTAACATAAATGTCCCACCACATGAAGCATCAACCATTTGCCGATGCTTTTCTGATAAACCATCATAAAAGCACTGAACCAGTTTTCATTTAGGTATGGCATGATATGGACATTTTCTAATCAGTTCTTTGAATCTCTTCCATGTCTCATGGAACATTTCTCCATCTGTCTGGAAAAAACTTGTTATGGCTTTTCTAATTTGATTCGTTTTTCCTATAGGAAAATATTTCTTAAGAAACTCTCTCTGAAGATGATCCCATGTTGAGATTATAACAGTGTCCAGTGAATTTAACCAATACTTCGCTTTATATTTTAGGAAAAAAGGGAATAACTTTAGCCTAAGTGCATCATCGGAGAAATTTTGAATCTTGACAGTTGAGCAAATTTCCAAAAATTCATCTAAGTGTTTGTAGGGATCCTCATTTGTAAGTCCATAGAAAGATGGTAACATTTGGATTACACTTGACTTAATTTCATATTGGACAACCTCTACTGGAGGCACTTGAATGCAGGGAGAGTAGGTATACCTTGAAGGAGTGAAATACTCTTTTAACTATCGTGGTTGATTATTTTCGTTATTAGGATCCATAATTCTGAGTCTGTTTGCTCTGATAGTTCTTTCTAGGATCTAGGGGTATAAGGTTGGGTTGCAACGATCGGCGACCAAGCATACACCTTAACAATGACTCTAAAGCAAATAATAATTCAGTTTTTTTTTAATAGAAGAAAAAGAAGGAGATTCTAAAGAAAATACCCTAAAAGATTCCTAGAACTAAGAGGAATGAATAATTTAATTAGGGCTTAATAATTCTTAACAATTAAGTTAACAAAAATTAGACTCTCTATTCTAGGTTTACCCTAGATCTAGACAACTCCTAACTTCCAAGACCGCCTTGGAGCCTTCCAAGTTAAAAATTAGCTGATCAACTAGCCAGTTGAGGATAAGGTCAGTGGGGGTCCCCCCGTTGCTTACTAGGTAAGCGCACGGAACCAATTAAGTAACCACTTTCCTTTCCTTTTCTAGACACCAGTTAAGCAGTCAATCTCGACCCAGTCCAACTCTTTTGGGTGCCTTGTCCTATTAAGCTCAAGTTCCTTAGGGGCTGACGTCTAGTTAATTTTAGAGTTAAAGGTTTGGGTTAATGCAAAATGAAGGATGTGGTTTGTGGGCTAAGGAAGGGTGATGAAATCCCCACCTTATCTTGATTAGGGGTTTGTGCCCTTAAAGTTAATTATGAAAATGCTATGCAACAATCAGATGTCCAGCTCTTGAAATTATCAAATGAATTAATCTAATTATTTATTTATTTTTTTTAAGTTTTTTGTGATTAGGTTTCTAATTTCCTAATAAATTATGAGATGTCAATGGAAGAATTTTGAGTTTTGCAGAAAATAAATCCACCTAAGTCAATCTAAGCATAGAAATAAAATAATTATTTTATTTATATATTTTATTTTTATTATATATATATATATATTTTCTTAAATTAATTATATTTTATGGAAGGTGTCTTAGGATTTTCTTTTAGGGTTTTTTTAAAGGTAAGTTAATTAAAAGGAAAATTTGATTAGGTTAAAATTGGATTTGTGGCAAAAAGAAAAGTAATAATATATATATATATATATATATATATATATGGTTAAAAAGAAAATATGCAATTCTAACAATTAAGGAAATAAAATAAAGAGACAATAACTATTCACAAATTAAAAATATGAATAAAATTAAGAGAAAATTATCTAATTTTTTTTTAGTTTTTATATTTATTTTTTTTTTAAATTTTTTTTTTTTTTTTTATTTAAATAACACACTTAAGTCCCCGGCAACGGTGCCAAAAACTTTATTTCATATAAATTAAAAAGTCATGACATTAAGAAGGCAATAAGAAAGCAATAAATTCTCTCTTCATCAAACCAAAGATGGGATGGAGTCTTTGTTCCTCCTCTGCATGCGCCTCCCGAGCCCACGAACAGCTCCACTGCTACTCAATTGCTCCTGAGACAGAGCTTCCACAGATCCTCAATGGCTCCTGTAGCCTCCAAGTCATGAACATAGGACGAACCCACGGACTCACAGAGCCTCCAGGAAGAACACGGACGTAGCAAGAGCCTCCATGAATCCCACGGATGCCTTGGAACAGAGCCTCCAGGAAGAACACGGATGGCTCCTGGGCATGGACGGAACAAAGCTCGGAATTCTTCCCAAGCCATGGAACAGAGCTCTCCCTCACGGCTTGGAACGGATGCAGATCGTTGGACGGGGCCCCTCTAGCTCCCCTCCTTGTGCTATTTGTAGAAGTCCGGATGCGGCCCAAACGTGGAGAAGCAATGGGATTCTGTTGCCAAAATAGAGACAATGCGGAGAGGCAACGAGTGGCCCGAAGAAAATCCCAGAGATTTTGCGGATAAAATCAAAATTCCTTCCAGATGAATTTAATTCTTCTAATTTGATAATCTCCTATCCAATTTATTCCTTAATTGGCAGAGGAAAAAGTTTGATTTGATTAGGAGAAGAATCGTGTGAAATAAGGAAGTATCTATTGAGAAGATGATGAAGTCGGCACTGGGTTTGCCGACTTTGCTTTAAAATACGCGCTAAATCCTTATAAAATTAATTTCGAGCTCGTTTTAAGTCTGATTCGAGTGCCATTTGCATTGTTAAATTTCTAAAATCGAGCTCTTTAAATTGATAAGGTTTTCCTAAAATATTATATAAAATATTAAAATATTAAATAATAATAGGTATGTTGAATTATTAATTAATAGGTTTAGTGATAATTATTTATGCATTTATCACAACACAAAAAGTAGAGTCATAACCATTCATTACATATCATAAATAGTCATAAACATTCATAAACATTCTTCACTTCTCATCATCATTAGAAGAAATTTGAATAGAAGATGAGGGTCCTAACTTGTCTTGTTGAGGTGGAGGAGACCATAAATGTTGATGGAAAAAAGAAGCTCCTAGAGCTGAGGCAATAGAGAGAGCAATATGAGTTTCCACCAGCTTGATCAGCTTTGCCAAAGATGCAGACCAGTGATCAACAGCATTCGTGGCATCTCTTGTCTGATTGACATTCGTTCTCGTCTGATGCTCAACCCAATCAGCCTTGGTCTCAAAATTTTCAATTTTACCTTTTAAAAAGTTAATTTCTTTCAAGATTTTATCCATGGAATTTTTATTTTGATGAAACACTCGCCCATTCAGAATATTGACATCATAAACAAGTTGGCTTAGAATAATCTTGAACTGAGACATAGTCTCGAAAACAAATGAAATATGAGGTACAAGGGTTTGATCATTAACTGATGAAGCACTGTCTCCAGAGCTTCGACTGGATTGGGCAAGGGACAATTCATGAATAATTTATTGGATTTGATCTTCACTGATATGGACAGTTGCAGGAGTAGGGTTGTCATTTTGATAAGAGGGTCCAACAACAGTGACATTAGGTGGTTCAGTTAAGAATGGATTTTGATCAGTTGTCATTGTGGCAAGAATGGATTTGGTTAATGGAAATCAAAATTAAAGTAGTTTTGAGGAGAGTTAACATGCTGAGACTGGTTTAGAGGTGGCAAAGAGCTTGATTGACTAGTTCTAGATCTTACCTTAAGCCAAACACCATCCCTTTTGGTATAGTCCATTCGATGTAATGAATGAGCATTAAACACATCGGTGTGACATAATGCCACAGTAGTTTCTCCTTAAGTTTTATATTGAAATATTCAAAGACATAGGTGAGAAACATGCCAAAGGGTAGTGTGGCCTTACACCTACTGACAGATTCTTTCATAATAGCCATTATTATTTCAGTAAGATCTACAGGATTTTCAATAATAATATCATACATAATGCAAATGTCATGATCAGTGACAACATTGAACGAACCAGCATGAGGAGCAATAATCTTAGCAATGATACTATGAAATAATCTATTCTCAACAGATAACATGTTGGCATCAAGAGTATCAATGTTACTAGCCTCGTTATCATCTATGCCAAGGATTAAACCAATTTTATAACCTCTTTCACTAGGTAGGATTTCTAGGATACCATCATGAGGAATACTCAAGGCAGAAGCTAGAGTCTTGTTATCAAGGTCAATCCTAGTTCTCTTTACGTAGGAGGAAAGAGTTCCAAAACCAAATGTAATATTCTCATAAAATTCTTTAATTAACTCAGGGTAGATTGGCCTTTTGGTGGATAAGATAGATTTCCAACCTTGATTATCAAGGAGTTCCCCTATCTTAAAGTTTTCTTGTTCTAAGAAGTTAAAGTCAACTAACCTGCCATGCACAAAAGACTTAGCGGCAATGTGGGTGTTGATTTGAGAAGATGAGGAAGACTTCCTTCGAAGATCAGAATCGTCATCTCTTGCTATTGCTTTCTTTTTGGGAGCCATCCACAATCTTTTTGATAGATTAATAGATAAAGGGGCTAGAAAGTATGATGGAGTGAGGTTAGATGAAAGAAAAATAGAAGACGATTTGGTGGAGGATCAATTTGAAGAGGAGAAGACGGATGGAGAAGAGTCGGATGAATGAGGAGGCGGATTGATGAAGAAGATGGATGGATTTCTTTGAATGAAAAAGGTATATATAGAGAAAGCTTTGGGCGGTTAGCTAGCCAGGTAACTGAATAGTTTCCTGGTTGGTTAACTGCCATGAATGGTGTAAAAAGGAGTGAATCGGCCGATTGGTGGATTGAATGTAAAGCACTTTATATTTTAAAGGAGGATTTGGCCGATTGGTATTAATTCAACTTTAAAGACTAGCTAACTTCAAGCACACTCAAAGCATTCAATTTGATAAAGAGATTTGATTGAAAGATGTCATGCAACTTTAGTTTTTAGATATGAAAATATTTTATCAATTGATTCATTAAGCAGTAGGATCATACATTTCTAATTCTTTTCTAATTTCATAAAATTTTGTTTCATCTAGAGGCTTGGTGAAAATATCAGCAATTTGATTTTCAGTGCTTATAAATTCTATTACAACATTTTCATTATTCACATGATCTCTAATGAAATGATGTCTAATTTCAATATGTTTTGTTCTAGAATATTGTATAGGATTTTTAGTTAAGCATATTGCACTTGTATTATCACATTTTATAGAGATGGCTTTTTGCTTAATGTCATAATCTTCTAATTGTTGCTTAATCCACTAGATTTGAGCACAACAACTTCCAGCTGCAATGTATTTGGCCTTGGCCGTAGACAATGCTACTAAGTTTGCTTTTTGCTAAACCATGAAATTAAGTTAGCACCTAGAAATTGGCAAGTACTGCTAGTTGATTTTCTATCAATTTTACATCCAGCAAAATCTAAATCAGTGTATCCCATTAAGTCAATGCTAGATTATTTATCATACCATAAACATAAGTTTACCGTTCCATTCAAATATTTAAATATTCTTTTAACAGCAAGGAAGTGTGATTCTTTAGGATTAGCTTGATATCTAGCACACATGCATACACTGAATAAAATATCTGGTCTACTAGCAGTTAAATACAACAATGATCCTATCATACCTCTATATAATTTCAAATCAACAGACTTTTCAGTATTATAAGTTTCAAGTCTACATGATGAGCTCATAGGAGTACCAATACTTTTTGATGTCTCCATACCAAACTTTTTGATTATTTCTTTGATATATTTGGATTGGCTTATGAAGATCCCATCTTTGCTTTGTTTGATTTGTAGTCCGAGGAAGTAGTTTAGCTCTCCCATCATGCTCATCTCGAACTCTCCCTGCATAAGCTTAGCAAAGTCCTTACACAAAAATTTATTAGTGGCACCGAATATGATATCATCAACATATATTTGAGCAATTAATATATCACTATTTTGTCTTTTAATAAATAGCGTTGTATCCACATTTCCTCGAATAAATTCATTACTAATCAAGAATTTTCTTAACCTTTCATACCAAGCCCGGGGTGCTTGTTTCAAACCATATAAAACTTTATTCAACTTAAATACATGATTTGGAAACAAGTGATTTTCAAAACCAAGTGGCTGTTCCACAAAAACTTGTTCAGCAATGTATCCATTTAAGAAAGCGCTTTTAACATCCATTTAATATAATTTAAACTTCATAAAACAAGCATAAGCAAGAAGTAATCTGATAGCTTCTAATCTAGCAACTGGGGCATAAGTTTCGTCAAAATCAGTTGCCTCTTCTTGATTATAACCCTTAGCTACTAATCTTGCCTTATTTCTAATTATATTACCATGTTCATCAATTTTATTTCTATAAACCCATTTAGTTCCAATAATTTGATGATCATGAGGTCTTTCAATAAGAGTCCATACATTATTTCTTTCAAACTGGTGAAGTTCCTCATGCATGGCATTTATCCAATCAACATCATTTTTAGTATCATCATAGCATTTAGGTTCAATTTTAGATACGAATGCTAAGTTATTATAAGTATCTTTAAATGATGATCTAGTTCTAATACCTTGAGATAGATCACCTAATATTTGATCTTTAGGGTGACTGACAACGTACCTCCATCCTCTTTCTAATTCATCATTACCTTGTGAAGCTTCTGATAGGTCAACGTTCCCTTCTTCATTTACCTCTTGAGTATCTGATTCATCTTTATCCTTTAAAGTGGTGTCCTTGAGTTGATCTTCAATCTCATCTGCATCATTTATACCTTTTCTCTTCCTCAATGGAAGATCATTAGATTCATCAAAAATAACATGAATAGATTCTTTTACTACTAGAGTCTTTTTGTTAAATACTCTAAAAGCTCTACTATGTAAGGAATAACCGAGAAAAATTCCTTCATTAGATTTGGCATCAAATTTATCAATGTTTGATTTTCTATTGTTTAAAACAAAACATCGGCATTTGAACACATGAAAATAACAGATGTTTGGTTTTCTTCCTTTTCAAAGTTCATAAGGAGTCTTTTTCAAAATAGGTCTAATCAATGCACGATTTAAAACATAACATGCAGTGTTGACAGCCTCTGCCCAAAAATACTTTGGGAGATCGCTCTCACACAATATGGTACGAGCCATTTCTTCTAAAGTTCTATTATTTCTTTCAACTACTCCATTTTGTTGAGGTGTTCTTGGTGCAGAAAAATTTCAATTCCATTTTATTACAAAAATCTTTAAAAGATTTATTTTTAAATTCTTTTCCATGATCACTTCGAATTGATAAACATAAGAATTATTTTCATTTGTAATTCTTTTAAACAATTTTTGAAATGAGGGAAATGCTTCGTCTTTACTACTTAAAAATAAAACCCATGTAAAACGAGAGAAATCATCAATAACAACAAAACCATATATTTTACCTCCTAGACTAGTTGTTCTTGTAGGACCGAATAAATCCAAATGCAAGAGTTCCAAAGGTCTAGTGGTTGAAACCAAATTTTTGATTTAAAAGATACTCGGGTTTGTTTTCCAAACTGACAAGCATTGCAAATCTTGTCTTTTTCAAAAACTAGTTTCGGTAAACCATGCACTAAATCTTTCTTAATTAATTTAGATAATAAATCCATGCTTGCATGAGCTAGCCTACGATGCCATAAACAACTAAAATCAGTTTTATTATTTGTAGCAACTAGGGAATCAATATTTTTATCATGCAAATCATTTAAATTAACAATGTATACATTACCATACCTTTGACCAATAAATTTCATATTTTCATCAGCAGAATTTTTAACAATGCATAATGATGATTCAAATGTAACATTAAATCCTTTGTCACATAATTGACTTATACTAAGAAAATTGTGTTTCAGTCTTTTCACAAGTAAGACATCATCAATATAAGCATGAGGTGTGATACCTATTTTTCCAATGCAATAATTTTTCCTTGGCCATTATCACCAAAAGTAACAACACCTTCATCCTTTGCCTTCAAAGTGATGAATTGCAATTCATCACCTGTCATGTGTCTTGAGCACCCGCTATCCAAGTACCATTGTCTTTTAGTTGCTTGGGTCGCAAGACACACCTGCATACACAATTTCAAATTTTGCTCTTAGGTACCCAAGCCTTCTTGAATCCTTTAGGGTTAGTTAAGATAGTTCCTTTTGGAACCCATATTTTCTCATATTTTGTGTGTGACAAGTATAAGCTTTATGTCCTAATTTACCACATTTGAAACATGTAATTTTAGTGGAGTCATTTCCATGTACATAAATATTTTTCAAAAACTTTTGTCTTTCAAAAGGATTATATCCAAGACCAGCTCTATTGTAAACAGCTCTTTGACTATTTAAAATTATTTCTAATTTTTCTAAACTTAAAGTAAATCTATCAAGAATTGGTTTTAATTTATTTACTTCATTTTTCAAATCTTTATTTTCTTTAATAATGATTCATTGTCTTTTGAAATTATTTCCTTTTCAAGAGTAAGATTTTTGATTTCATTTTTAAATCCTTGTTCTTTGAACTTAAATTTGCAAAATCATCAACAAGTTCATAGAATGCACCATGTAATTCATCAAAAGTAAAGTCATCTAGAAAGCTAGGAGTTACCTTATCATTATAAGCCATGAAACATACATTGGCCACTTCATTTTTCTCTTTGTCTTCTAAACTTGTAGCCTCACTGTCACTCCATGTAGCCATCATTGCTTTCTTCTTTACTCTTTTTGATCCTTTCTTTAATAGAGGACATTCTGGTCTGATATGTCCATGCTTTTTGTACTCAGCATGTAGGAGGTTCACTCTTTTCCTTATCTTTACTATGGTCTCCTTTGACAAAATATTTTCTTTTTCCAAACTTCTTTCTTTTCATGAACTTTTTAAATTTTCTTGAAATAAGTGCCATTTCATCATCTTTCTCATTGTCACTTGTGGTTTCCTCACTTTCATCATTTTGAGCTGCACTCTTCAATGCCATGGTCCTTTTCTTCTTTGATTCATCTCCATCAATGTGTTGTCGTTGCTGAAGCTTGTGTCATCAAAGAACCAACCAACTCTTCAAGTGATAAAGTGTTGAGATCTTTTGCTTCTTTTATAGCAGTGAACTTTGCTTCCCATGTCCTAAGTAGAGATCTTAAAATTTTTCTAACAAGATCACTATTAGCATAAGATTTTTCAAGACTTTTTAGTCCATTAATAATATCAGTGAATCTTGTAAACATATCTGTAATATTCTCAGCAGAATCCATCTTAAATAATTCATACTTATGAATAAGCATATTTATTTTGGATTCTTTGACTTGATTTGTACCCTCATGGGTAACTTCAAGTCTATCCCAGATTTTTTTAGCATACATGTATGTAGATATGCAATTAAACTCATTTGCATCAAGAGAACAATAAAGAACATTCATAGCTTTTGCATTTAATTGAGCTAATTTCTTATCTTGCTCATCCCATTCTGATTCAGGTTTTGCAATATCAAGATTATCAATCTTTATAGTGGGTTTGTGTGGTCCATTAATTATGATTCTCCATAAATTATAATCTAGTGCTTGAATGAAGATTTTCATTCGTACTTTCCAATAAGTGTAATTTATTTCATTGAACAAAGGTGGTCTATTAGTTGATTATCCTTTAGTCAACATAGATCCCATTTGGATTACTACAGATCTTTGGCTCAAAGCTAATTAAAGCTAGTAATCAAGAGCAACGAAACTCTGATACCACTTGTTGCCCAGATGTAACAACCCAAGAGGAGGGTGAATTGGGTTATTAAAAATTAATTACTATCGCACATATGTGCTTTAATCCTAATTCAAAATTACTTAGTAGCGGTGTAGTGAAGTGCACAGAATAAAAATAACACAGAAAAATAGGCAACCACAAATACAAGAGAATTTATAGTGGTTCGGTGCTAAACCCTGCACCTACGTCCACTCCCTAAAATACCCTTTAAGAATTTCACTAATCGTATCACAACGATTACAACCTCTAGCCTTCCCCGACTAGCCCTCTTATTTTATAAGGTACAAGGTAGCCAAAACCCCTAGCCTTCCCTGGCTAGTCCTCTTATTTAATGGCACAAGGAAGCCAACAAGAACCAAATGGTTATCACTAGCCCTTTAACAAAAGATTCAGAATAAATGATAACAAGCAACTCCTATAATGAGCAAATATTTAGAGAATACTTTACAAATTTGTAGCAAATACTCAACAATAAATGAACAATGTCGAGGTGGCTTGAATCTTGATTTGCTTGAAGGCTTTAAAGAGTATGGATGACTTTTCAGCAATGAATGATCTTCAATGCACAACAACTATCTTTCAACCACTCCAAAAATATGCAATAAAAGCTTTCTTTCTTGGAAATCTCTCTTATATTTCTCTTTTTCAAAAATCCATCATGTTTTGCTTCTAATCTCAGCTATATATAATGATCCACATCAAAAAGATCCGTTAGATACAATTAAAACAAATGGAAATAAATATGGAAAGAAAATATAACCATTGAGATTATTTCCCTTAAGCATTGAATGCATGAATCCATTTGAGGTAGGAAGAACTCTGTCATAATTCAAAAATCAAAAGTTAGTCTAGCTGAAAATAGCAATCAAAATAAATAGAGAGATAGAGAAGCATGCCCAAAAATGGCCAGAAAGACAGCTAACTGGAATTAATTCTAGGCGGCTAAGAGAGTTGAAGATGGTCGGCCATCAAAACGAGGAGGAATCCTTAGCTAGCTCACAAGCTAGCTTCCAAGAGATCACATGCCAAAAGCTCAGGAGAGGAGAGCTAGCTAAAACAATGGTTAGTTAGCTTCCCTGCTAACTAGCAACCAATTCTTGCGGCTCAAGAGAAAAAGTCAAATCCCAATAGTTAGCTACTTAGCTAAATAAACCAATAGATAGTTAGCTCACCAGCTAACTAATTTTGAATAGCTTTCGGTCTGCAGAAAAAAATAGAAATGTTAGAGAGTGATGAGTTAGCTATTCAGCTAACTGAGCAACTGGTAGTTAGCTTTCCAGCTAACTAAGCCAAAAAGCAATAAAGCAATCATCCAAAAGAGTTAGCTCATTAGCTAACTGATGAAAAACAGCAGCCATACGCCCAGGGAGGAGCTAGCTTCCCAGTTAGCTATACCAGAAGTTAGCTAACTCTCCAGCTAACTCAGCAGTGAATCCAAACGGCTTGAAAGAGTGGAAGTTAGCTCTCCAGCTAATTGAAAATGAGTGGCTCATGGCTTGGAGGATCCTATGGAAGTTAGTTAGCTAAGAAAGAAACCAGTTAGCTCCAAAACAAAGTAGTCAACTAATAGGAGAAGCTAGCTAGCTAAGAGAAGCATTAGCTAGCTCACCAGTTAGCTAGAAAAGAGGGGCGTTCGGCCATGACATATAACAGGGAAACATAGTCAACTAAAAAGCAAGCCAGCTAGCTAACAAAGAAGTCAAGTTAGCTAAGCAACTAACTGATACCCAATGTACATGGCTAGCACAGTGGCATTCAAAACCATAGTTAGCTAAAATAAAAACCAGCTAACTGACAAAGAGGCCAAGCTAGCTAACAAGAGCCCTAGCTAGCTAATGAAGGAGCAAGCTAGCTTACCAGCTAGCTCCAAAAAGACAAGGCTCAGCCAGGCGATTGTAACAGGCACCTCAGCTAGCTAAAAGGAACTCCAGCTAGCTAACGAAGAAGCAAGCTAGCTCACCAGCTAGCTCCGAAGAATAGACGTACGGCCAAGTCATAGAGACAAGTTGGTAGTTAGCAAAATGACATTCCAACTAGCTAGGGAAAAGAGCAAGCTAGCTAGATAGCTAACTCCCAAAAATAAAATAGAATGACCATAGGAATTTGATAGCATAGAATTTGATAGCAAGCAAGTGGCAAGATAAAATGAATATATGCTCACATAAAATTGTGCATGAAGATACTTACTTGTAGAACATCTGAATTTCTCTGCAACAGGCTAGATTAACCATTGCTTAATTGTTTTGTAAACATCAAAATCAATGTAGGGTCAACAGAGAGATTATTGGTAGAAATGATATAAAAATAGAACGAGTCCCCATAAAAGATAATGTTGATCCATTTATTGATTTTGATGATTAATAAAGGAATTGAGTATATTTATTTGATTACTAATGGATTTTATAAGTGCTTCAGGACTTAAATTTATTTGATCAATTTAAAGGAATTAAGAAATGAATTTAGAATCATATACAAATCAGAGATTTCAAAGTTTCAGAGCTTGGAGTCGACACCTAGAAAATCTGGAGCTGACCCCATGGCCAATTAAATTTTAATCTAATTTTTGATACGATCCGGAGCTGACACCTAGAGTTTCGGAGTGACACCTAGAGTTTCGGAGTCGACACTTATAATGTCTGGAGCCGACTCCGATGCGGGGACAGAACGCTTGTTTTTTGAGCATCCTGGAGCCGACACCTATAGTATTCGGAAGCCGAAACCTGACGATGGCGAGCCGATACTTACTTTTTCGGAGCCGACTCCTCAATAAACTCAAAAATTTCTATTTTTGGTAAAACGATCTGGAGCCGACACCTGAAAAGTTGGAGCCGACTCCAACCTGACTGGGACGAAAATTTAAAATGCCAGATCAGCTCTAACGGTAATATTTCCTTTTTACCTAATTTCTAACGGATATATTTTGTTTACAGGTACATTCCAACGGCTAGTTTCCTTCCCAAAATGGATTAAAAGAAATCTATAAAAAGGGGAAAAAAACACCCGTTTGAAATAGAGAGAAAAGAGAGACGAAAAAATAGAAATATTTCAAATCAAAAATTCGAGAAAGCCTGAGCCTGAATCTCAAGAGAATAACCTTCAAACTCAAATCCTTCCACTCCAAAAAAGCTCAAAGAGGAATCCAAGGTGCCCCAAGTCAAAAATCGGTGGATTTCCCAAATTGAAGTAAAAGCTCCATTTCTTCCATTTCCAATCTTCTCAACTGCAATGACTGTAAGGGATTAAAGCTGAGGCTTGATTCATCATTCCAAAGGGAGAAGAGGAAAAGAAGAAAAGAAGAAAAGCTCAAAGCCAAACAACTTCAAATCAGGCTTTTCTAAACTTGTTTACTTATTTTTGAATATTTGCTCATTGAGGAGCTATGTATCTTTGAAAAACTACATTCTTTTTGTTTGTGCCTAGTTCAATCAAAGGGATTGAACTAGTGGAGGTTGTATACCTCGGGTCAAGCTAGATTAGCTTGAGTTTAGGGTTTTGTGCTGGTGAGCCCGGAAAACCGGCTGGGTTCGTTGTGATCCCGGGTAAAACAACAAGTTTGGGTTGTGAGCTTGTAAAACAACTCGGCTGTAATCGAGGAGATTGTAGTGTGGACCCAAGTGGATTTTGGGAGTGGACGTAGGTGTTGGATACACTGAACCACTATAAAATCTTTGTGTTTGCCGTGCTTCTATTGTCTCTATCTCTATCTCTATCTCATTGATTGTGCTTTATATTTGCATTGCATCTACTTTCATTCATCTTAAGCAAACAATTTTTTTTAAGAGGTTAAATTTTTTAAAGAACCCAATTCACCCCCCCCCCCCCTCTTGGGTTGTCATCTGGGCCAACAGATAATATTGACGATCCGTTCACTAAAGTCCTGTCGCAGCAGAAGCATGATGGTCATGCTGAGTCACTTGGTATTGGATTCATGGGTGATTGGCTCTAGTGCAAGTGGGAGATTGTTAGTGTATGCCCTAGATCCAATCAGATTGGATGCTATATACATTCTATGAATACAAATTAAATAAAATAGTTTCTTTATCTATCCAGATATCTTTTATAATATATTTGATATATATGTCTGTGAGATAATGTCCAAAAGAATGTGAACCGTGCATATGGAATTTGTAATAGAGATTACAAATTGTGATCCAAATTCCACGTTATGGTTCAATTCTTTAAACTTCCTTAGTCGATGTGTAAATGGGACTGGACACCATCGAACACCGTGAGACTAGCACACATTGCATATCCTCACCCTTGGGGTGAGCAGCTGATTTCACAAGCTAAAGTATGAAGATACTTAGATAGGTGTGTGGATGCTCATTATTGTAACGATGCATTGGATGACCTGTACAGAGATCCCATATGGATATTCTATATAGTGTCAATGGTTGATCTCTAATGACAATGGTGTGAGCGATCCTTTAACTTGAAATCTTCATTGCATCTCAAGTGTGGAATGTCATGCTTTGACTACATCCAAACGTCGCTCTAGCCATGGGTGGTAAATATGGTGTCGATTGGGTATGACATGAAGCACATGAAGATGGTGTTTGATCAAGACATGATTCGTCTCCCTTGATAGAAAGGGTTATATCCCATGGCCACTTGATGGATTAAATTGATTGTTAAATCCTTGCAATGTTGAGTTGGAATTCGAAATGGTTTTGAAGTTCTAATTCATATGAGTCAATTTTTTTTGAGATCAAGTAAACAAAAATCAATTACAGGGTTGACACATTCCATACCACTGATTGATCTAGGATATATGACGAAAGAATTTGGTCATACGGTAACCATTCATAGATAGGTGTTGATGGTCATGTCAACAAAACCTTTAGCAGTTGGGTGGTCATGATGCTTTGCTAGAGGCCTCTCATGATCTATAATCATGTTGATTTGGACAAAGAGTTGTCCAATCATTCATAGGATCTATGATTAGGACATGATTATTGCCAACATGATAAAGGGCCTAATGGATCACACGCATTAAGGAGAATTTTTGATGAATTAAAATGATAATTAAATTAGATTTAATTCAGATAAGATGGTCAATTAAATAATTGGGTGAGACCCAATTTAAAGAAGATATAATAATAATGGATATGATCCACTATAGTAAAAGGAATGTTAAGGAGAATTTATTTGTGCATATGATGAACAAATAATTGGATACCCAAATATGACTTGATCCATGTGATGGATGGCTCTGATTATTCGGGTACGGATGGCCAATCTTAGCCATGTGAAGATGGAATCATGTCCATGGGATGATGCATGATGAATCTCTATAGTTCGATGATGAACACATACAAATTGGGGCATGTAGTTATGAGATAACCAACTCCTAATTTCAAAGGCTGAGATTGTGACACTTGGATTAACATTACCATGAGAATGAGAGTTTCTTTCCTTTCCTTGGATTAATGTTATCATGATGTTACCATGAAAATGGGAGTTTCTTCTGTTTCTTTGGATTAATGTTACCATGATGTTACCATGAAAAGATGTCTCTTCTTCTCCCTTGGAACGTTTTCTTTTCACCCTATAAATATGGTTCCTTCCTACTAGGAAGGCAGAGCATGAGAAGAAAATGATTAGATCTTTCTTCAAAGATATCTTATGTATTTCTGCAAGGGGATTCAAGAAGTGCTAGCACCCCTCTCTCCCGAAGTGTCATCTTTATACCTTGGAGATCTTCATCTCCTCTTCTTCGTGTCAATCACCATTAGAGGCCGGACACATGGACGGCTAGTGGCAAAGGATTAACCGGCTTCATCCTTATCTACATCGATAAAGGACTCAGGTATGAATAAAATTAGATTTTATTTGAGATTTAATGAATCTATTCCTAAGGATCCTGGGCATCTGGAAATTTTATATTATATCTTCCGCAATGTTTATATGAATTTGATTCATATCTTGTATACATAATTCCCATCAAACCACTTTAAAAAAATTGTATGCGCTGCTTGTTGATAACACTTAAAAACACTTAAAAAATATGCACTGCTTGTTGACACAACATAAAAAAAAGTATGCTTTTTCATTTTCTCAACTTAGAATATATTTTCTCAATTTAGAATGCATACTTTTTCATTCTCCCCCCCTCCCCCCTTTTCTTTTTGTCATCAATCAAAAGAAGGTAAAAAGGATATGCATAATTTCTCTGTTTGTCTTTCCTTGAAGCAATAGCATAAATAAGGCATAAAGTAAACAAGATGCCATTTAAAAAATCATATCAAAGCGAGATTACAGGTTCTATAACAAAATCATGCCATTAAAGTACACAAGAGTTGATACGACTTTCAAGATGAGCAAAACACTTCGTACATTAAAGAATTTAACATAAGAAACATTTGCTACATATGAATCGGTACAAATAGCATAATAGAAATACATAAGAGTTTCATACATCAAGGCACTTAATACAATGAAACACTTAAAACTTAATACATCACAGTAGTTAATGCATCCATCCAACTTATATAGAAGCAAGTTTCTTCTCCCCCTTAATATTTCAAAAATTAGTCTTTATGCAATAAAAGTTTCATGCAAGAAATGATGAGAATAGATACCACATGATTCAAGCATTTTATAAATGTATCATGCTAAAGCTCAATATAAATATAGAAAATACACAAACATTCTATAGAAATCACCACATTCCAAATATACATTTTATAAGTTATCAAATTTCATATCAAAATCATGACGAACAAGGAGTATAAAAAATCAAACAATCATGCAAACTCACTAAAATGAAGGGTCAAGTTTACTAAGTTTTCTTCTCATTTTATAAAACATAGATTTATCTAAAGGTTTGTAAAAATATCAGTGAGTTGCTTTTCAGTACAAATAAATTCTAGCATTATATCACCATTGTTTATATAATCTCTAATAAAATGATGTCTAATATCTATGTGTTTGGTCCTAAAATATTGGATGAGATTCTTAGTCAAATTGATTGCACTAATATTATCACATTTTATGGGAAGGCCTTTAAGTTTAATGCCATAGTATACTAGTTGCTGCTTAATCCATAAGATTTGAGCACAGCAACTTTCAGCTGCAATGTATTTAGCCTCAACTATATACAATGCCACTGAAGTTTGCTTCTTGCTAAACCAAAAAATTAAGTTAACTCCCAAAAACTAGCAAGTTCCACTAGTTGATTTTCTATCTAACTTACATCTAGCAAAATCTGAATCCATATATCCTATTAAGTCAATGCTAGATCTCTTGTCATACCAAAGGCCTAAATTCTAGTTCCATTTAAATACTTAAGAATTCTTTTCATAGCAAACAAATGAGTTTCCTTAGGGTTTGCTTGAAACCAAGCACACATACAAACACTAAAAAGAATATGGGGTCTACAATCAGTTAAATACAACAATGATTTTATCATGCCTCTATAAAGTTTCAAATCAATACATTTATCAGTACCATTAGAATCTAATATATAAGATGAGCTTATAGGGGTACCGATACTCTTAGAGTTCTCCATGCCAAACTTTTTTCAAAATTTCTTTGATATACTTGTTTTGGCTTATAAAGATCCCCTCTTTACTTTACTTTGCTTGATTTGAAGTTTGAGAAAATAATTGAGTTTGCCCATCATGCTCATCTCCAACTCCTCCTACAAAAGCTTAGCAAAATCTTGGCACAAAGAATCATTAGAAGCACCCAATATGAGATCATCAACATAGATTTACACAATCAACATATCATTATTTTCTTTTTTAATAAATAATGTTTTACTCATATTTTCTCTAATAAATTTATTGCTAATTAAGAACTTACCCAATCTATCATACCAAGCCCAACGTATTTGTTTCAAACCATATAGTTATTTTTTTAATTTAAAAACATGGTTTGGAAATATATGATTGTCAAAATTGGGTGGTTATTCAACAAACACTTGTTCAACAATATATCCATTAAGGAAAATGCTCTTAACATTTATTTGACATAATTTTAAATTCATAAAATAAGTTGTTGACCCATTTATTGATTTTGATGATTAACAAAAGCCATGAGTATATTCCTTGTGTTACTAATGTAATTGACATATGTTTCAGGAATGTAGAAAGGTAAATTATTCAAATGTTATATAAAAATCAGTTTGAATCAGTGTTTAAAGGTATTTGTCAAATTTCAAAAGTTAGAGCTGACACCCACAGTAATTAGAGCTGACTCCAGAGTGTATCAGAATAGTTTGAAACTTTTGGCATGGTTTAGAGTTGACACCTGAAAAGTTAGAGCCGACTCTAACATAAGATACAAAGAACTATTTTCTGCTTCAGACTTTAGAGCTGACACCTGGATTTTTTAGAGCCGACTATAACCTGAGAATAGAGACTACATTTTTGGGACAATTTTAGAGCCAACACTCTCGGAGATTAGAGCCGACTCCAGATCACGATGTGTCGAGACCATAGAATCTCGGAGCCGACTCCACGATGGACTTTTTGTTGCTATTTTTGGAAACCCAACTTAGAGCCAACACCTGAAAAGTTGGAGCCAACTTCAACATGTCAGAATCAAATTTTCAAATCTATCAGAGTCGATTCCAATGGTCACATTTATTTACCTATCCCCCAACGGATCTATTTCTTTGCATGAAGAAGTAATCCAAGTACATTTCAATGGCTGTTTTTCACCTAATATTGGATTACGGATGATTATAAAAAGGGGTTCATCCATTCAAAAATAGAGAATGAGAGAAAAATGGGAAAAATGGAAAGAAAAATAGAGAAATCAAGAAATCCCAAAGAAGAAATTTTCTAAGTCAAAGGCTATTTGTTATTGAGAGATAGAAGAGAAATTCAAAGGCGTTCCAAGATCAAATTTGAAGGATTTCCAACATTTTGAAGAAGAAGAGCAAGAGCCCTAAATTTTCAACTTCTCTTCACCGAGCCTTGTTCAAGAATCGGAGTTCAAATCTTGATAGCCTATTCATAAGAGAAGAGGAAAAGAAGAAAAGAAGAAAAGCTCAACTTCACATTGCTTCAAAACAGGCTTTTCTATTCGTATTTATTCATATTGTTTATTTGCTCATTTGAGGAGCTTTTAATTTGCTGTGCAAGTTTATTTGAATTGTTTGTTTTCTAATTCAATCAAGGGGATTGAATTAGTTGAGGTAGTTAACCTCAAGGTAAGCTAAGTAGCTTACATTAGGTTTTGTGCTCGTGAACCTATGAAAACTAGCTGGGTTCATTGTGACCATGGTATAAAACAACAAGTTTGAGTTGTGATCTTGCAAAACAACTCAGCTGTAATCAGGGTGATTATAGTGTGGACCCAAGAGTTGCTTGGGAGTAGACGTAGGTGTGGTCAACACCGAACCACTATAAACCTTTTGTATTTGTCATGATTGTCTCTCTCTCTCATTCTATATTGTGCTTTACATTCTTAGCATCACTTCACTTGTGCACATTAATCTTGAGCAATTGGTTTTAAGTATAAATTTTTTAAAGAACCCAATTCACCCCCCCTCTTGGGTTGTCCAACAATTGGTATCAGAGCTTGTACTCATTTTGGCTTGATCTAACAATTAAGAGCTAAAGATTCAAATGGCAGCTCAAGCTGGATCATCTTTTTCTGAAGGTCAATCCACAAATTGACCTCCTTTGTTTAGTGGCACAAATTATTCATATTGGAAAGAAAGAATGAGAATTTTTATTCAAGCTTTAGACTATGAATTATGGAGTGTCATTATCAATGGTCCTAGCACTCCCACACACATAGTAGACGGATCTATTGTTCCTATGCCCGAAATGGATTGGAATAAAAATGATAGGAAAATGGCTCAGCTCAATGCTAAGGCCATGAATGTCATATACTGCTCTTTAGATGCAAATGAATTCAATAGAATATCTACTTGCATTTCAGCCAAAGAAATATGGGATAGGTTTGAAGTTACTCATGAGGGTACCAACCAAGTTAAAGAATCTAAAATTAACATTTTGGTGCATAAATATGAACTTTTCAGCATGGAACAAAATGAATCAATTACATGCATGTATACTAGATTTATTGATATTGAAAATGGATTAAAAAGTCTTTGTAAGACTTATACTAACTCTAAATTAGTGCAAAAAATTCTTAGGTCTCTTCCAAGATCATGGGAAGCCAAAGTGATAGCAATCCAAAAGCCAAAGACTTGAACATTCTACCTTTAGAGGAGCTACTTGGATCTCTTATGACCCATGAGCTTACAATGAAACAACATCAAGAGAAATATGTGAATAAGAAAAGGACAATAGCACTCAAAGCTACAGAAAATGAAAAGAACAGTAGTGAAGATGATGAAGAAGATATTGAGACAACTCTCATTGCAAAGAAATTTAGAAAATTCATGCAAAGAAGGAGACCCTTCCACAAGAGAAAACCTAGAATTAAAATGGAAGGAGAAAAGAAAAGGATGAGGACAAGGAAAAGGAAAAGGATCCCTTGATATGCTATGAATGCAAGAAACCGGGACATTTTAGATCAGAATGTCCTCAACTCAAGAAGGGATACAAAAAGAAGAAGAAAGCCTATGTTGCAACTTGGAGCGACTGCGAGGAATCTTCATCTAAAGAGGATCAAAAAGAGGTTGCAAACATATGCTTCATGGCAAATGATGAAAGTGAGGTAAATTCTGAAACCTCCAATGATGATTTCACTTTTGATGAATTATATTATGCTTTTAATGAATTAGTTAGTGATTTCAAGATTTTGAGAACCAAAAATAAAACTTTGAAAACTAAAAACTTAAATCTTCTCAAAAAGAAAAATGAACTAGTTCTTGAGATCAAAAATTTGAAATCTGAAAAAGAAGACATATTAAAAGAAAAAGAATCAATTTCTACTGAAAATCTTAATTTAAAGAAAGAAATTAAAAAATATAAGAACATTGTTGATAAATTTACAAATAGCTCAGAAAAACTTAATCTACTTTTGAACAATCAAAGAGCTGTTTTTTACAAAGCTGGTTTAGGATATAGACCACATATGAAACAAAAATGTGTCAACAACTTCTTTATAAAGAAACCAATTAAAAATGATATTACTTGTTATCATTGTAGCAAAAAGAGACATAAATCTTATGAATGTAATTTTAAAATGTCTCATAAGAATTTAAATCATAAGGTAAGAAAATATAGGTTCCAAAAGGAATAGTGTTTATTGCTACTAACTATGAAGGACCTAAGAAGGCTTGGGTACCTAAACATAAGATTTGATTATCTTGTAGGAGTATCTTGCGGCCAAAGGATCAAAAAGAAAATAGTATCTTGATAATGGTTGCTCAAGACATATAACGGATGACAAGAAGCAATTCATCACCCTTGAAACAAAAAGAGGAGTTGTAACTTTTGGAGATAATGGCAAAGGCCAAATCATGGGCTTTCATAAAATTCAAATCACTCCATCCACTTTTATTGAAAATGTTTTATATGTAGATGGATTAAAGAATAATTTAATTAGCATTAGCCAACTTTGTGATAAAGGTTTCAAAGTTTCTTTTGAAGCTTCTATTTATACTGTATCAAATCCCATTGATAATAGCATTATATTTATTGGAAATAGAAATGACAATGTATATTTAATTGATTTAGACAAATTGTCTACTAGTAACCATTGCCTAATTGCTGATAATGCTAAGGTATATGAGATTGGATGGCTATGGCATTATAGACTAGGTCATGCAAGCATACACTTAATTTCAAAATTGATTAGAATGGATTTGGTTAAAGGACTTCCAAAACTAGATTTTGAAAATAATAGAATTTGTGATGCATGTCAATTTGAAAAATAAACTAGAAATTCTTTCAAATCTAAAATATTGTTTTCACTACTAGGCCACTCTAGCTACTTCATATGGATCTTTTTGGACCTACTAGAACCACTAGTCTAGGAGGAAAGAAATATGGTCATGTGATAACAGATGATTGTTCTAATTCACTTGGGTATTATTTTTAGCTCACAAAGATGAGACTTTCCTTATATTTCTAAAATTCTTCAAGAAAGTCACAAATGAGAAAAATAACATCATAGTGTCTCTTAGAAGTGATCATGGAACTAAATTTGAAAATCATTTTGTTGGCCCAGATGACAACCCAAGAGGGGGGGGTGAATTGGGTTCTTTAAAAAAAATTTAAACCTTTTGAAATATTTGTTTGCTTAGTGTGAGTGAAAGTGAATGCAGATGCAAAAAAAAATACAATCAATAAGATAGAGATAGAGATAGAGATAAAGGAGACACGACAAATACAAAGATTTTATAGTGGTTCGGTGTATCCAACACCTACGTCCACTCCCAAGATTCACTTGGGTCCACACTATAATCTTTCTTGATTACAGCCGAGTTGTTTTACAAGCTCACAACTCAAACTTGTTGTTTTTCCGGGATCACAACGAACCCAGCCGATTTTCCGGGCTCACCAGCACAAAAACCCTAACACAAGCTATACCAAGCTTGTACCGAGGTAAGACTACCTCCACTAGTTCAATCCCCCAGATTGAACTAGACACAAACAAAAGAAATATTATTTTTCAAGTACACAGCTCCTCAATGAGCAAATAATCAAGTAAATGAACAAGGTTTAGAAAAGCCTGATTTGTAGTTGGTTGGCTTTTGAGCTTTTCTTCTTTTCTTCTTTTCTTCTTCTCCTTGCTAGATTGAATCAAGCCTCAGCTCCGATTCTTCACAGTTGAAGCAGTTGAGAAGGATTGAAAAGCAAGAAACTGATCCTCTTTCTCCAATTTGGGAAATCCACCAAAACTTTGATTTGAATGCCTTAGATTCCTCTTGAGCTTTTTGGAGTGGAGTGGATTTGAGCTAGAAGGTTTTTTTCTCTTGAGATTCAGGCTCTCTCTTTTTCGGATTTTTGAATTGGGATTTCTCTATTTCCGTTTTTCTTCTTTGTTTTTCCGTTCTTGTTTTTGAATGATAGTCTTCCCTTTTTATAGATTTCTTTCAAACCATTTTTGGAAGAAAACTATCCGTTGGAGTGTACCTTGCAACAAAATATATCTGTTAGAAATAAAGTAAAATAGAAATATTACCGTTAGAGCTGATCTGGCAATTTAATTTTTTGTTCCAGGTGGGTTGGAGTCGACTCTAACTTTTCTGGAGTCGGCTCTAACTCGAAACACTTTAATCCGTTAATTCTGGAGTCATCTCTGACTTTTCTGGGGTCGACAAGAAACTTTTCTGGAGTCGACTCTAACAGACCCGGAGTCGACTCTAAGTCGGGGCTAGAAAAATCAACGTTCTGTCTTTTCTGTTGGAGTCGGCTCTAACAGTCTCGGAGTCGACTCTAATGTCTGCAATCTTACCTAGACATTAGATTCGATCCAAAACAAGATTTAACTCCTGATTTTGATCATTCAATCGACTTATAATCTGAAAAACTTAATCAAAATCATTAGAGCCTTCAATTGTTATACTCAAATAGTTTTGTTAATCATCAAAATCATCAATTGGGTCAACACATTTGTTTAAAAATTTTTGCATTGAAAATGGCATTCATCATAACTTCTCAGCACCTAGAACACCTCAACAAAATGGAGTTGTAGAAAGAAAAAATAGAACTTTAGAAGATATGGCCCGTACCATGCTATGTGAAAGCCAACTCCCAAAATATTTCTGGGCGGAAGCTATAAACACGACATGTTACATCCTAAATAGAGCATTAATTAGACCAATCCTTAAGAAAACTCCCTATGAATTATGATATAATAGGAAACCCAACATTAGTTACTTTCATGCATTTGGTTGTTAATGTTTCATTCATAATAATGGTAAAGATAATCTCAAAAAGTTTGACGCTAAATCTGATGAATGTATATTCTTAGGATATTCTACTTCTAGCAAATTGTATAGAGTATTTAATAAGAAGTATTTAATAGTTGAAGAGTCAATTCATGTAGTATTTGATGAGTCTTTAGCATCAAGTTCTGAAAAGATAGATGATGAGGAAGATACAAATTTGCTTGAAAGAGAGATTGAAAAATTGAATATAGATGTATCTTCAGATCATGAACCAGAGGCTAAGGATGATGATTCACCTAAGGATGATGTTATTGATACTACTCGTAATGATGTATATCTACCTAGAGATTGGAGATATGCTTATGGTCATCCAAAGGAATTGATTATAGGTAATCCATCTCAAGGTGTAAGAATTAGATCATCAATGAGAAATATCAATAAACATCTTGCATTTGTGTCTCATATAGAACCTAAAACTATCGAGGAAGCCAAAAAAGATCGTAATTGTATGTTAGCTATGCAAAAGGAATTAAATCAATTTACTAGGAATAAAGTATGGACCCTAATTGATAGACCCAAAGGTCATCCTGTTATAGGATCTAAATTGGTATTTAGAAATAAACTAGATGAAAATGGTATTGTAATCAGAAATAAAGCTAGATTAGTTATAAAAGAATATAATCAAGAAGAAAGAATTAATTTTGATGAAACTTTTGCACTTGTTGCTAGATTAGAGGCAATTAGGTTGTTACTTGCATTTATATGTCATATGAACATTAACTTATTTCAAATGGATGTGAAAAGTGCATTTTTAAATGGTTTTATAAATGAGAAAGTTTTTGTTGAACAACTACCTGGTTTTGAAGATCATGAATTTTCAAATCATGTTTTTAAATTACACAAAGCACTTTATGGTTTAAAACAAGCACCTAGAGCTTGGTATGATAGGCTAAGTAAATTTCTAATTGAATAATTTTTTTAGAGGAAATGTTGATAAAACCTTGTTTTTGAAAAGAAAAGATAAAGACTTATTGGTAGTACAAATCTATGTAGATAATATTGTATTCGGTGCTACTAACGATCTTCTTTATCAAGAATTTGCAAAGTTAATGAAGGGTGAATTTGAGATGAGCATGATGGGAGAACTTAACTTCTTACTTCGACTACAAATCAAACAAGAAAGAGAGAAGATTTTTATCAACCAAATGAAGTTACTAAAGAAATTCTCAAGAAGTTTGGTATGGAATCAGTTAAACCTCTTGGAACACCTATGAGTCCTTCATACAAACTCGATAAAGATGAAGATGGTAAGCAAATTGATCAAAAATATTATAGAGGTATGATCGGTTCTCTACTTTATTTAACAGCAAGTAGACCTGATATTATGTTTGATGTTTGTTTATGTGCTAGATATCAGTCTGAACCTAAAGAATCTCACTTAATTGCTGTAAAAAGAATTCTAAGATATTTAAATGAAACTAAAAATGTAGGATTATGGTATTCTAGAGACTCAACATTAAATTTAATTGCATATTCTGATTTTTATTTTGCTGGTTGTAAATTAGATAAAAAAAGTATAAGTGGTGCATGCTAATTTTTAGGTAGTAACTTAATCTCTTGGTTTAGCAAAAAGCAAAATTCGGTTGCATTATCAACTGTTGAAACTGAATATGTTGCAGCTAGAAGTTGTTGTGCTTAAATCCTTTGGATTAAGTGATAACTTGAAGATTATTGTATAACACTTGATAAAACTCCAATTAGATGTGATAATACTAGTGCAATAAATTTAAGTAAAAATCTTATTCAACATTCAAGAACTAAACACATTGAAATAAGACATCATTTCATTAGAGAACATGTAGCTAATAATGATGTTTGTCTTGATTATGTATGTACTGATGAACAATTAGCTGACATATTTACAAAACCCTTAAGTGAAGAGAGATTTTGTTATTTTAGAGGAGAATTAGGAATCTGTGATCCATCGGAATGATTTTAAATCTCATAGGAATGACCATCTAGAATTCAATCAATTTCTTGAAAATTCTTTTATGATTCTAAGGAAAATTTATATAGATGTTTGAACCTCTTGATTCACCACATTCTAAGGAAGATTTATTTAAAATTTAATGATTATTTTGACAAGTTTTAGATTATTTGAAACTCTCATTTTTCACTGAAACTGTCTTGGAGCTGACACTACTATTGGTGGAGTCGACACCTTTCTGTGTTGCTCTCTGTCTATGATTTTTGAGCTGACACCCACCTTTGCAGAGTCGACTTTATTTTGGGTGCTGACTATGTTAGCGACTTGGAGTCGACACCTTGCTTTGCAGGAGCCGATACCTTGTGGTCCCAGTTTGACTATATTAGGGCAGAGCGACACCTCTTCGTCCCTAATCGATTGCAAACTCTTCAAAAACCTTCTCCACATCTCTCAAATCCAAGAATCCCTCTAATTCATCTCTTCCTAGCACTCAATGGCACCTAAGTGATGTGGATTAGTCTTTGGAGCAACAGTGATGACGAGAAAAAGAACGGCGAGACATCCGATGAGACAACCGTCGCCTAGCTCAACTTCTACCTCATCATCCTCCACTCCAAGCACTATTCCTGGTCCATCCTCTCCCCAAATAGATCTTCTAGCTAGGAAAGTTATTACAACGAGAAGAAAAGTCAATTTTGGTTTCTTTGAAGCCAAGGGTTTCACTCTTGGTAGACAACTCAAAGAGATGGGTTGGGAAAAGGTATGTTCCTTAGATGTCCCAACCTACCTAGCTTTACTAAAGGATTTTTATCACAATTTAACAAGAGGAGACGAAGGTATTGTCAGTCATGTAAGAGGAACTAGAATCCATTTAACTTTGGAGAATTTAGAAAATTTGTTGGAAATACCGATTATTGGATTGATTGCTAACTCTCACAGTGAGAGAGGTGAAGCATTGTCTATAATCCTTGGTAGAGATATAGCAGAGTTTGAGGAAGTTAGGGCAAATCAGTTAGCTCTAGAACTAAGGCTTTTGCACAACATATGTAGTAGAATTTTATTCCCTAAGACTGGAAGGTTTGAGTTTGTGTCTGAGAGGGACATTGTTGTAATGGACTGTTTTGTTATCGGTCAGGCTATAAACCTACCTGGCATAATGATTGAATACATGGCAGAGGCATGTTGTAAGAAAAGATCTACACTACCCTATAGAATGATTTTGACAATGGCATTTCAGAGTCAAGGAGTAAATATCTTAGACAATGATCCTTTGAAAAGTCCTAGACATACGGATTACTATAATAGTGCAACCTTACACCGTATGGGCTTTGTAAAGATTAATGGCCATTGGGAAAGAAAAGTGCATTTGGATGATAGAACAGCTGAGGTTGAGACTGCGGCCCCTAGTCCATCAGTGGCAGGACCATCAGTGAGGCACTCTTCACCAGGTCCCAGCAGTTCTACAGCACCAGCACCAGCACCAGCCCCTACATCCTTAATTCAGATATCCACTGGATTTTCTAAGAGTTAGTTGGAGCAGCTTAAAGAATTATTTATGAATCATGAAATCAAGATGAAGAATGAGATTGAAAATCAACTTATAGGAATTGATGCGTGTCGTAGCGCACCGATTTAAACACCTTAATTTCACTAATAGAATAGTGAGAGTAAGGGATCGATTCCACAAGGACTTTAGCGATTATCTTGAAATAAATTTATAAATTTAACTAATTAAATAATTAATAATGCAAAATAATCAAGATATGGTCTATCTTATTAGAGCACGGCCCGTACCCGTAGATCACGCCCCGTCCCTTTTAAGGATAGATCAGTCTAAATTATTTCTACTTAAATATAATTTAATAACAATTAAACATGAATAGAAACTTTATTTCATATAAATTAAGAGTATGACATTAAGAAGGCAATAAGAAAGCAATAAATTCTCTTTACACAAAACCAAAGATGGGATGGAGTCTTTATTGCTCCTCTGCATGCGCCTCCTGAATCACGAATAGATCAGCCTCCACGGATGGACAGAGAATATGGGACACCTGATCTCCACGAACCACGGACACCTTGGAACAGAGGAACACTTCGTCACGGAACATAGGAACACCTCGTCACGGCTGGCTGGAATGGGGCGTCTCATGAGCGCCTGGAGTAGAGCAGATCCGCACGGCTGCAGCGCCTTCTTCACCGGAACAGCGCCTTCTTCACCGGAACAGAGCCTTCTTCACCGGAACAGAGCCTCTTCAAGCCACGGAACAAAGCCTCGGACGGGCGGATCCTGCTTCACGAAACCCTCCTTGTGCTATTTATAAAAGTCCGGATGCAGCCTTGATGCAGAGAAGCAACGGAGGCATTCTGTTGCCAAAACAGAGAACGCGACGCAACAAAGAAAATCCTGGATAAATCGTCAATAAAATCCAAATTCATTCAAAATGAATTTAATTCATTCAATTTGATAACTTCCTATCCAATTTATTCCTTAATTCATGGAGGAAACGGTTAGAATTTGAATAGGGAAGAATCGGCGAGAAAACAGAAAGCTGCTGAGAAGACGATGAAGTCGGCAATGTGTTTGCCGTTTTTGCTTTGAAATCATGCTAAATCCTTATAAAATCAATTCGAGCTCATTTTAAGTCCGATTTGAGTGCCGTTTGCATTGTTAAATCCCTAAAATCGAGCTCTTTAAGTTGATAAGGTTTTATCTAAAATATTATATAAAATATTAAAATATTAAATAATAATAGGTACGTTAAATTATTAATTAATAGGTTTAATGATAATTATTTATGCGTTTATCACTCCCCCCAACTTGAATCTTACTCGTCCTCGAGCAAATAAGAAATTTAGAAATATGTACCAAGCTAGTCCAAGAATTGATAGTTATCTTACAGTTCTTTTTAAATTTTTTTTTAAAGATCATAAGGGAGGTACTTCATTGGATTATTAAGTTTTTTAGTGATAAAGTGTAGTCCATAAGAATTTATAGAAGTCTTTCTTCACCAACTTTCCACTTCTCTAATTAAGTCTTCTAACTTAATTTGGGTTGGGTGTAATGTCTTTTGTAATTTGGTTCTTTATTTATTTATTTATTTATATGTAAAGTCAGTGCAATGTCCTAACCCCTTGCTTTCTAATTAACCCTTGTAGCGAGCTTTAGGCCAATGGCTCCCAAACCAATTGGTTTTAGGGCATTAGGTGTAAAACACCCTCGGACTTACTTACTCGAGTTAAAAAGGCTTTAGGTAGGACTGACTCTACTTAGGTTCTTTTACATTCTCACCTTTTTACGCGAACAACATCACTTTCTTAGGTGACGGGGCCCGGTTACTCAGTGAAAAATGCTAAGAACCTAATTTATTAACTTTAAGAGAGATTTTTTTTCTTTTTTTTTTTTTTTTTTTTTTTTTGAATAACATTTTCACCCATACCCTTATTAAGTAGATTGTACTATTAAGATCAGTGGTCAGGAGGGTCTGAAATTATTCTAAAAATTTTTCTGGGCTAAACCCTACCTTTTATTAGGTTTTCTTAATAATTTATTCCTCAGTATCTCAAAAATAATCTAACCATTAATTAATCATTATAGACTGCTTGATTAACTTCAAATCGAGACAGAATTTGGTAACACATCTGATTATAGTTTTACTCGAGGATTTACTTATTCTTCCTCCCCCCCAAACTTAATTTCCATTGTCCCTAATGGAAGAAAAATTAATTAATTGCAAGGAAAGATACTACCTGGTAGAGTATTTGAAGGTTGGAAGTTTCATTGTTGCCATCTTCTTTCAATCTGCTTCTGTTGCTCTTCTCTGGTCATACTAAAAGAACACACTAAAAGAACAGAAAGTTAAAAATAACTAATAAACTGGGTTGCCTCCCAAGAGCGCTAAGTTTAAAGTCTTCAGCCAGACTGTGCTACTTATTATGATAATGTTGGGTTCACAAGATCAATTGATTCAACAATTTCTCCATCATTAATTTCTTCTATATATGGTTTCAAACGTTGGCCATTTACTTTGAATGTATTTCCTGCTTGGGGTCTTTAAGCTCTACAGCTCCATGGGGAAATACTTGAGTTACTATAAAAGGTCCATTCCATCGTGAACGAAGTTTTCCAGGAAAAGGTGTAATCTTGAATTGTAAAGCCATACTTTTTGATTTGGTTCAAAAATTTTCTACTAATAAATTTGTCATGATATGCTTTGGTTCGTTCTTTATAAATTTTTGAGCTTTCATATGCCTCATTTCGTAGCTCTTCTAACTCATTCAATTGGAGTTTTCTATTGACACCTGCATTTTTCATATCATAATTAAATTGCTTGATAGCCCAAAATGCACGGTGTTCTAATTCTACAGGTAAATGACAGGCTTTTCCAAATACGAGCCTGTAAGGAGACATTCCTATGGGAGTTTTAAATGCAGTACGATAAGCCCATAATGCATCATCCAAACGTTCTGACCAATCTTTCCTATCAGGTCTCACTTTTTTCAAGGATATTTTTAATTTCTCTATTTGATATTTCAACTTGGCCACTAGTTTGGGGATGATAAGGTGTAGCTACCTTATGAGTAATTCCATATTTATTCATTAATCCTTCAAAGTGTCTATTCGTGAAATGTGTACCCCCATCACTAATTATAGCCCTTGGGCATCCAAAACGACTAAGGATATTATGCTGAATAAACTTGATTACAACTTTATGGTCATTGGTTCGAGTTGCCATGGCTTCAATCCATTTTGACACATAATCAACTGCCACTAGAATGTATTCAAATCCAAAAGAGGAAGGAAATGGGCCCATAAAATCAATACCCCATACATCAAAAATTTCTACAACCAAGATAGGGTTTAGGGGCATCATGTCTTTTCGAGATATATTTCCTGTTTGTTGACATTGGAGACAATTACGGCTAAATTCATGTGCATCTTTAAAAAGAGTTGGCCAATAAAACCCACTTTGCAGTACCTTTGCTGCAGTTTTCTTTCCACTAAAATGTCCTCACAGGCAAGAGAATGACAGAAGTTAAGTATACTTTTGAATTCACTCTCGGGAACACATCGCCTAATCACCTGATCTGAACAGTACTTAAATAATTCAGGGTCTTCCCAAAAGTAATATTTGATTTGTGAGAAAAATCTATCTTTTTCTTGTTTTGTCCAGTGGAAAGGTACTTTTCCTGTTGCCAAATAATTCACAATGTGGGCAAACCAGGGAAGACTGCTATGGGAAATTGAAAACAATTGCTCATCAGGGAACCTATCTCTGATTATTTCTTTATTGTATTCTACTGAGATCCTAGAGATATGATCTGCTACCATATTTTCAGAACCCTTCTTATCTAAGATTTCTAGATCAAATTCTTGTAGTAGAAGGATCCATCTAATTAGTCTGGGTTTTGTATCCTTTTTTGATATAAGATGCCTCAATGCTGCATGATCTGAATAAACTAAAACCTTAGACCCTAACAGATATGATCTAAACTTTTCTAGGGCAAACACAACTGCTAGTAATTCTTTTTCAGTGGTAGTATAGTTCATTTGTGCATCTGAAAGAGTTTTGCTAGCATAATAAATTACATGGGGTTCTCGATTGAGTTTCTGTCCTAGAACTGCCCCTACAGCATAATCAGAAGCATCACACATGATTTCGAAAGGTATGGTCCAATCTGGGGGCTTGATAATGGGTGCAGTGGTCAAAGCAGTTCGAAGGATGTTATAGGCTGTTAGACAATCTTTATCAAAATTAAAAGAACTATCCTTGGTCAACAAATTACATAATGGTCGAGAAATTTTACTGAAATCTTTGATGAAGCGTCTATAAAAACCAGCATGACCAAGGAAAGATCGTACTTGTTTAACTGAGGTTGGGGGTGATAGATTTGAGATCAATTCAACCTTGGCTTTATCAACCTCAATACCTCTCTCTGAAACAATGTGTCCGAGCACAATTCCCTCACGAACCATAAAATGGCTCTTCTCCCAACTTAGGACTAAATTCATTTCCATACATCGTTTCAGTACCTTAGTCAAGTTCTCGAGGCAGCTATCAAATGATGCACCAAAGACTAAAAATCATCCATAAATACTTCCAAAAATTGACCAATCATATCAGAAAATATGGCCAACATACATCGTTGAAACGTGGCTGGTGCATTACAAAGACCAAACGACATGCGTCTAAAGGCAAATGTTCCAAAGGGACAAGTGAAGGTGGTCTTTTCTTGATCTGCAGGAAATACTGGGACTTGATTGTATCCTGAATATCCATCTAAGAAACAAAAGAAACTTTGTCCCGCTAGCCGTTCTAGAATTTGATCGATAAAAGGCAAAGGAAAGTGGTCTTTCCTAGTCACGGCATTCAACTTTCGATAATCTATACACACTCTCCAACTAGTTGATGTGCGAGTAGGAATTGATTCGCCCTTTTCATTTTTAATCACGGTAATACCTGATTTTTTAGGTACTACTTGGATTGGACTGACCCATTGGCTATCTGAAATTGGATAAATGATACCAGCATCAAGCCATTTTACTACTTCTTTCTTAACAACATCCCTCATGTTTGGATTTAGCCTTCGTTGCATGTCTCTATGTGGTTTGGCTTCAATTTCACTATGAATATGGTGCATGCAAACGGAAGGGTCAATTCCCTTAAGATCAGCTATTGTCCATCCAATCGCCTCTTTATGTTCTTTAAGTACATCTACCAATTTATCTTCTTGCTCAGAGGTTAGGGTAGATGCAATGATTACTGGAAGGGTGTCATTGGGTCCAAGGAATGAATATTTTAAGTCATCTGGAAGAGGTTTCAATTCTAGTTGGGGTGGTTCTTCCAAGGATGGTATTAAAGGACTTGGTTTAGTTGGAAGTGGTTCATATTTTATAGTCCAAGGCGGGATGGTGTCAAACTTAGGTGGTTCTAATAACATGTTTATCTCTTTGGTATACTCATCAATATCAAAGTCATCTATTCCAAAATGTGTAAGACATGTTTGTAAAGGATCCGAATCAATCAAACTTTGGAATTTCTTATCTACTACTTCCTCTATCATGTTTACTTCATTTAAATCATACACAGGTGGTCCTTGGGAAGCATTAAAAATATTTAATCTCATCTTCTTGTTTCCAAAAGATACATCCATCACACCTGTTCTACAATTTATGCATGCATTAGCAGTAGCTAGAAAAGGTCTTCCAAGGATGATGGGAATTTGGTTAGGATTACCGCTAGATTCCATATCTAACACAAGGAAGTCGACAGGAAAATAGAATTCATCCACCTTTACTAATACATCTTCCAATATTCCATGAGGTTCTTTGACTGATCTATCTGCCAATTGTAGTGTTATTGTCGTGGGTTTTAATTCTCCAAATCCGAATAATTCATATACTGAACTTGGGAGAAGGTTTACACTCGCACCCAAATCTAATAATGCTTTCTTGATTGTGAAGTTTCCTATGACACATGATATAATCGGGTACCAGGATCTTTTAGTTTGGATGGGGTTATTTGCTGAACAACTGAGCTGACTTGCTCAGTCAAATGTATCTTTTTTGGTATTTGTGTTTTGGCTTTCCGTTTTTGTGTGCATAGATCCTTCAAAAATTTGGCATAAGCTGGAACTTGCTTGATAGCATCGAGAAGAGGTAAGTTTATTTGTACTTGCTTAAATAACTCAATCATCTCATTCATTTTTATATTCTTCTTATCTGAAGGCAAAGGAGATTCTAAAGCACTAGGGAATGGGGCTTTAGGTATGATTGCTTGATCATTGAATTCCTTTTCTTTTTCATTTTTTCTCTCTTCTGGTTTAGCCACTTCTAATTTCTGGGATAGTTCAGGTGGGTTTAATGTTTTTCCACTTTTGAGAGTCATGACTGATTTAGCATGTTCTGGAAATTTGTTAGGACTATTGGAACCTTCAGCCATGAATTGTCCTTTCGGGTTATCGATAGGCTGACTAGGTAACTTACCCTCCTCCCTTCTATTGAATGCTGTGGCTAATTGACCTATCTGAGTTTCTAGTTTTGCAATAGATTGTGTGTGGGAGTGAAGGATTTGGGTATTCATTTCTAGCCCTTTCAATGCTTGTAACACTTTATCTTCAAAAGTAGGTTGATTATTCGGTGGAGGTTGTGAGATGTTTGGGTATTGTGAATATGGCATGCTTCTAAAATTAGTTATTGATAATTAGGTCTGATCGATGAATTGGCTACAGGTTGAGGTTTCCAAGAAAAATTTGGGTGATTTCGCCAGCCAGGATTGTAAGTATTTAAAATGGATCATTTCCTGTTCTAGGAGCTAATCGGGTTTGGGCTTGGTGGGCTTGCTCTTGAACAAGTTCAGGAAATTGGTATGCAGCTGGGCATTCACCTATAGAATGGGTTGGACTCGAACAAATTATGCAGACCTCATGTAATTGAGTAGATGGGGAAGAGATGTTTCCAACTTATAGAATCTGGTCAAGTTTATGGGATAATTCATCTACCTTAGTATAGATATCTGTAGAATGACCTATTTCATATATTCCACCTCTTTTAGGTTCTACGGGAGGGTCTCGACGAGCAACTGACATGTGATGTAATGAATTCTCACTCAATGTCTCAAAGAGTTGCCAAGCTTCATGTTCATTTTTTAACATAAATGTCCCACCACATGAAGCATCAACCATTTGCCTATGCTTTTATGATAAACCATCATAAAAGCACTGAACCAGTTGCCATTTGGGTATAGCATGATGTGGACATTTTCTAATTAGTTCTTTGAATCTCTCTCATGTCTCATGAAACATTTCTCCATCTGTCTGGAAAAACTTGTTATGGCTTTTCTAATTTGATTTGTTTTTCCTATAGGAAAATATTTCTTAAGAAATTCTCTCTGAAGATGATCCCAAGTTGAAATTATAACAGTGTCTAATGAATTTAACCAATATTTGGCTTTATCTTTTAGGGAAAAAGGGAATAACTTAAGCCTAAGTGCATCATCAGAGAAATTTTGAATCTTGACAGTTGAGCAAATTTTCAAGAATTCATCTAAGTGTTTGTAGGGATCCTCATTTGTAAGTCCATAGAAAGATGGTAACATTTGGATTACACTTGACTTAATTTCATATTGGACAGCCTCTATTGGAGGCACTTGAATGCAGGGAGAGTAGGTATACCTTGAAGGAGTGAAATACTTTTTTAACTATCGTGGTTGATTATTTTTGTTATTAGGATCCATAATTCTGAGTCTGTTTGCTCTGATAGTTATTTCTAGGATCTAGGGGTATAAGGTTGGGTTGCAACGATCGGTGACCAAGCATACACCTTAACAATGACTCTAAAGCAAACAATAATTCAGTTTTTTTTAATAGAAGAAAAAGAAGGAGATTCTAAAGAAAATACCCTAAAAGATTCCTAGAACTAAGAGGAATGAATAATTTAATTAGGGCTTAATAATTCTTAACAATTAAGTTAACAAAAATTAGACTCTCTATTCTAGGTTTACCCTAGATCTAGACAACTCCTAACTTCCAAGACCGCCTTGGAGCCCTCCAAGTCAAAAATTAGCTGATTAACTAGCCAGTTGAGGATAAGGTCAGTGGGGTCCCCCCATTGCTTACTAGGTAAGCGAATGGAACCAATTAAGTAACCACTTTTCTTTCCTTTTCTAGACATCAGTTAAGCAGTCTTAAAGTTAATTATGAAAATGCTATGCAACAATCAGATGTCCAACTCTTGAAATTATCAAACAAAATTAATCTAATAATTACCTTTTTTTAAATTTTTGTAATTAAGTTTCTAATTTCCTAATAAATTATGAGATGTCAATGGAAGGATTTTGAGTTTTGCAGAAAATAAATCCACCTAAGTCAATCTATAGCATAGAAATAATTATTTTGTTTATATATTTTATTTTTATTTTTTTATAAATTTTTTTTTATTTTGTTTCCTTAAATTAATTATGTTTTATGGAAGGTGTCTTAGGGTTTTCTTTCAGTTTTTTTTAGGTAAGTTAATTAAAAGGAAAATTTGATTAGGTTAAAATTGGATTTGTGGTAAAAAGGAAAGTAATAATTTTTTTAATGTTAAAAAGAAAATATGCAATTCTAACAATTAAAGAAATAAAATAAAGACACAATAACTATTCAAAAATTAAGAGAAAAATAATCTAATTTTTTTATATTTTTAAATTTTTTTTAATTTTTATAATTTTTTTTTAAAATAATACACTTAAGTCTCCGGCAACGGCGCCAAAAATCTGATGCGTGTCGTAGCGCACCAATTTAAACACCTTAATTTCACTAATATAATAGTGAGAGTAAGGGATCGATTCCACAGGGACTCTAGCGATTATCTTGAAATAAATTTATAAATTTAACTAATTAAATAATTAGTAATGCAAAATAATCAAAATATGGTCTATCTTATTAGAGCACGGCCCGTACCCATGGATCAGGGCCCGTCCCTTTTAATGATAGATCAGTCTAAAATTATTTCAATTAAAATATAATTTAATAAAAAATAAACATGAATAGAAACTTTATTTCATATAAATTAAAGAGTATGACATTAAGAAGGAAATAAGAAAGCAATAAATTCTCTCTACACCAAACCAAAGATGGGATGGAGTCTTTATTCCTCCTCTACATGCGCCTCCTGAATCACGAATAGATCAGCCTCCACGGATGGACAGAGAACATGGGACACCTGATCTCCACGAACCATGGACGCCTTGGAACAGAGGAACACCTCGTCACGGCTGGCTGGAATGGGGCGTCTCACGAGCGCCTGGAGCATAGCAGATCCGCATGGCTGCAGCGCCTTCCTTCTTCACCGGAACAGAGCCTTCTTTATCGGAACAGAGCCTCTTCAAGCCACGGAACAAAGCCTCGGACGGGCGGATCCTGCTTCACGAAACCCTCCTTGTGCTATTTATAGAAGTCCGGATGCAGCCTTGACGCAGAGAAGCAACGGAGGCATTCTGTTGCCAAAAAAGAGAATGCTGACGCAACGAAGAAAATCTTGGATAAATCGTCAATAAAATCCAAATTCATTCAAAACAAATTTAATTCATTCAATTTGATAACTTCTTATCCAATTTATTCCTTAATTCATGGAGGAAACGGTTGGAATTTGAATAGAGAAGAATCGGCTAAGAGAAGCTGAGAAGACGATGAAGTCGGCAATGTATTTGCTGTTTTTGCTTTGAAATTCGTGCTAAATCCTTCTAAAATTAATTTCGAGCTCGTTTTAAGTCCGATTTGAGTGCAGTTTGCATAGTTAAATCCCTAAAATCGAGCTCTTTAAGTTGATAAGATTTTATCTAAAATATTATATAAAATATTAAAATATTAAATAATAATAGGTATGTTAAATTATTAATTAATAGGTTTAATGATAATTATTTATGTGTTTATCAGGAATCAGGCAGTTATGCTACTCCTTGGAAGACAAAATTAGTGTGATTGAGTCATCACTGAACTCATCCTCAGTTACCTTGAAGAAAGATCTAAGACTGATATTTGATAAAATCAAGGATATAGGAGGTGACTCAAACACCTATTCCAAATGCAATGCTGAACTTCAGGAGAAAGTTTCAATTGCAGCTGCTTTGGTTGAAAGAATGTTAAATGATTTCATAAAGATTCAAGAGAAAGGGATGGGACAAATATTAGAAGAACTGAAAAGAATTTTGAGATGATGCAAGCCTTGTCAATTCAATCTTGTCAATGTCAGGTTTTCTTTAGTTTTTAACTAGGATTAAATTTGATATTTTGTTGTAATGTGAATGATGTAGTTTGTAATGACTTAATGATGTATTTTGTTGATGTAATGACTTTGTACTCAATGAATGCAATATGAAGTTAATCTTGTTACTTAAACTTTTGAACTTTGAGTTACTCAATTCTTGTGTTTGTATTTTGATATTGATTTAAGCTAGATGCACCCTCTTCTTAACCTTTTTGTTAATAACAAAAAAAAGGGGGAGAAAGAGTGTTTATGCATATGCATAGGGCAATTAAAGAGTATATGTACTTATATATGCATGGAGCTATGTTAAATGAAGGTATGGAAGTAATTCCATGTAACTTGAATTAAAATATGCATAAGGAAAAAGAATGAATATATATGCATGAAATTTAAATGAAAGTAAATTAGTTATTATATGCATATCCATAGGGGGAGCTACCTCATTTAGGGAGAGCTTAACTATGAGAACTCATTCATTTTAATAATTTTATTAATTGATTATGCATATACTTAATGTTTTTGTCATCATCAAAAAGGGAGAGATTGTTGACCCACTTATTGACTTTGATGATTAACAAAAGCCATGAGTATATTTCTTGTGTTACTAATATAATTGACATATGTTTCAGGAATGTAGAAAGGTAAATTATTAAAATATTATATAAAAATCAATTTGAATCAGTGTTTAAAGGTATTTGTCAAAGTTCAGAAGTTAGAGCCGACACCCATAGTAATTAGAGTCGACTCCAGAGCGTATCAGAACAGTTTGAAACTTTCGGCACGGTTTAGAGTCAACACCTGAAAAGTTAGAGCCGACTCTAACCTGAGATACAGAGAACTATTTTTTGATTCAGACATTAGAGCTGACACCTAGATTTTTTAGAGCTGACTCTAACCTGAGAACAAAGATTGCATTTTTGGGACAATTTTAGAGCCGACACCCTCGGAGATTAGAGCCGACTCCAAATTGCGATGTGTTGATACCATAGAATCTCAGAGTCGACTCCACGATAGACTTTTTGTTGCTATTTTTGAAAACCCGACTTAGAGTCGACACCTGAAAAGTTGGAGCCGACTCCAACATGTCAGAATCGATTTTTCAAATCTGTCAGAGTCGATTCCAACAGTCACATTTCTTCACCTACCCCCCAATGGATCTATTTCTTTATGTGAGAAAGTAATCCAAGTACATTTCAATGGCTATTTTTTACCTAATCTTGGATTAAGGAAGATTATAAAAAGGGGTTCATCCATTCAAAAAAAGAGAATGAGAGAAAAAAGAGAAAAATGGGAAGAAAAAGAGAGAAATCAAGAAATCCCAAAGAAGAAATTCTCTGAGTCAAAGGCTATTTGTTATTGAGAGATAGAAGAGAAATCCAAAGACATTCCAAGATCAAATCCGAAGGATTTCCAACGTTTTGAAGAAGAAGAGCAAGAGCTCTAAATTTTTAACTTCTTTTCACCGAGCCTTATTCAAGAATTGGAGTTCAAATCTTGATAGCCCATTCAAAAGAGAAGAGGAAAAGAAGAAAAGCTCAACTTCACATTGCTTCAAAATAGGCTTTTCTATTCTCATTTATTCATATTGTTTATTTGCTGATTTGAAGAGCTTTTAATTTGCTGTACAAGTTTATTTGAATTGTTTGTTTTCTAATTCAATCAGAGGGATTGAATTAGTTGAGGTAGTTAACCTCAGGGTAAGCTAAGAGTAGCTTACGTTAGGTTTTGTGATGGTGAACCTATAAAAACTAGCTGGGTTCGTTGTGACCCCAGTATAGAACAACAAGTTCGAGTTGTGATCTTGCAAAACAACTCAGCTATAATTAGGGTGATTATAGTGTGGACCCAAGAGTTGCTTGGGAGTGGACATAGGTGTGGCTAACACCGAACCATTATAAACCTTTTGTGTTTGTTATGATTGTCTCTCTCTTTCTCTCATTCTATATTGTGCTTTACATTCTTAGCATATCTTCAATTGTGCACATTAATCTTGAGCAATTGGTTTTAAGTGTAAATTTTTTAAAGAACCCAATTCACCCCCCCCCCCCTCTTGGGTTGCCATCTAGGCCAACATAAGCAAATGCAAGAAGTAATCTGATAGCCTCTAATCTAGTTACAGGAACATAAGTTTTATCAAAATCAATACTTTCCTCCTGATTATATCTTTTAGCTACCAATCTTGCTTTATTTCTAATGATGTTACCATGCTTATCCAATTTGTTTCTAAATACCCATTTAGTCTCAATAATTGAATGATCATGAGGCCTATCAACTAATATCCAAACATTATTCCTCTCAAACTAATTTAATTCATCATGTATAGTATTTATCCAGTCTACATCATCCTTAGCATCATCATAGATTTAGGCTTTATATGAGAAACAAAAGCAAAATTATTGCATGCATCTCTAAATGATGATCTAGTTCTAACACCATGAGATGAATCATCAAGAATAAATTCTTTGGGATGACTGTCCTCCATTCTCTTTTCAATTCAGCATTACTTTGGGGTTCATCAAGTTGAATTATGTCATTTTCTTCTTCATGTACTACTTGTATCGTTGAGTCCTCTTTCTCTTCCAAGGTGAGATCCTTGATTTGATCTTCAATTTCATCTGCATCATTCAAAATCTTTCTCTTTCTTGATGGAAGATCATTAGACTCATCGAATATAACATGAATTGATTCCTCAACTACTAAGATCTTTTTATTAAATATTGTATAAGTTCTATTATGAGAAGAATAATCAAGAAAAATTCCTTCATCAAATTTATCAAGCTTTGCTATATAGACGCCTATTTGCATGGATACGATGGAATAAGGGATTTAATAAAGGAAGAAAAGGATGATGGGTGAATAAAATATTATATGGAAGGTGAGTGGAAGGGTAAAAAGGGAAAGGACTCCGAAGGCCATTCACAAAATTGAGCAAGGGTAGGTTGAGAAAAGATTTTAAAAGGGCAAAATGTTAAGGATGAGGGAGAGCCATGTAGACTTCAAAAAGACTGCTTAAGATCCTTGGAGGGCAAAAGAGGGAATTTCATGGGCCATTTAAAACCCACTAAACTCCTTTTCTTAACCATTAAGCCATCGTAAGGAAGGAGAAAAGAGTGGAAATCGGGAGAAAAAAAAGGAAATAAAAAGGAAAAGAAAAAGAATAGCTTCAGCCATGGGAAGAAAGAAAAATAAAGAAAAGAAGAAGAAGAAGAAGAAGAAGAAGAAGAAGAAGAGGGGAAGGACTTGGTGATTGAGCAATTTTTTGAGGTAACCTCTAGCTTCCCTATGTTAAGCATGAAATTAGATTTCATGGTTAGTTGTAAAAGGAGATGATAGCATGTATATCCCTAAATATAGGAAAGGGTAAAAGAAAATTATGAGATGTTAAAGTATTGAGCGTGCATGCAAGTTTTATGGAACCCTACGTGCATAGAACCCTAATAGCTTATACGTGATGATCTAGGTCAGGAGGCTTGTTCCAAGGAGTAGGAACAAGGGAGTTAAGCCACTTGTCGGAGTGCTCACTGATAGGTGAGTGGATTTCTCATATAGCAATGCAAAATTTATTTTATGGTTTAAATATGAGAAATGAGAACCTAGTATATGATATATTGAAAGCATGAGTTCTAAACACGAGTTTTTAAACATGAGTTTAAAGCATGAGTTTGAGAATGAGTCTTAAAGCATATAATTTAAGCATAAGTTTTGATATATGAATTTCAGAGGCATGCATGGGCATATATGCATGGTAAAGTTTCAAAAAGAACATGTTTTGATGTATGTATCATAAGAGCATTGAGCAGCTATGGGGCTGATCACCCTATAATTGTATCATAGCATGAGCATTGTACACTACTATTGAGTGGCACCTTCTTGCAATTCGATCATATGATGATTCTAAGGCCAGGAGTGAGTACAAGCTAGACCAAACTCAGTAGGATAGGTTGCAAACAGCCCTAAGGGCAAGAATCATAGCTGATAATGAGCTCGGTTACTATATAGCCCGAGGGGGGCACAAGAAAACCCAAGGTTGTTGACTCAAATATTGATTTTGATGAATAACAAAAAATACTTGAGTATATTCCCTTTAGTACTAATTATTTTGATTAAGTGTTTCAGAGATTTAAATCTTTAATCAATCAAAATCATAAGAAAAATCGAGCTTGGTCTTGAGTCTAGCTTTAAGTGCCAATTTCAACACTTTGAGTTGACTCCTATAGTCAAGGAGTTGACTCCGATGTGTTTCGGCATGTTTTGGCACTTTTGGCATGGACTTGAGTCAACTCTTACAAAGTCTTGAGTTAACTCAATCAAAAGATAATCAGACTGCATTTTTGCATCGAGCTCGAGTCGACTCCTAAAAAGTCTCGAGTCATCTCGATCAGAAAGACAGAAAGACCAATTCTGTGTCAAGCTCAAGTTGACTCCTGTAGGGTCTTGAGTTGACTCGGTCAGTTATACAGAGAGTGTATTTTTTGGGGTTCAACTCGAGTCGACTCTCGCACAAGTTTGAGCCACTCTCGCACGTATTCTAGCTGACCCCAAGAACAACTAGAGCCGACTCCTCTACGAGCATAAAATTATTTTTGTACATCCCACACTCAAGTCAACTCTGACATTTGTTCGAGTTGGCTTGAAGCCTGACAGGAGCTGACTCCAAGACTATCAGAAAAGGCTCTAGACTTTGATATTTCTTCACCAAACTTCAATAGCTCTTTCTCCATCCATGCTAAACACTCTTCCAACTGCAAATAATGGCTAGTTTGCTTCTAAAAATAGATTTGGAAGGTGATTATAAGTAAGAGCCCTGGATTGATTAAAAAGTGAGGAGAAATGAAAATAATAAGAGAAAAGTTCAAATTTTAAAAGCCTTAGAGTGAAAACAAAGGTAAAAAAAAAATCCCAAGAATCTAAAGCTAATCTTAAGGGATTTTCATCAAATCAAAGAAAGAGGAAGAGAGCCCTAGTTCTACAAAAGCTTCAATGTCAAAGAATCTTCTAAAGCTTCAAGAATATCTCGAAGAAGATCAAAGAGAGGAAAAGAAGAAAAGAAGAAAAGAAGAAAAGAACAACTTCATAAATCTGGCTCCTTCTATTTTCTATTTGATTACATTATTTTATTTGTTCAGTTTTAGATCTTTATTTCTACTGCAATCAAACTCATATTATTTTTGTTAGTTGATTCAATCAGAGGATTGAATCAAAGGGGTAGTTTGGCCTCGTGCAAGCTAGAAGGCTTGTGATAGGTTTTGTGCTGGTGATCCTGTGAAAACCAGCTGGATTCGTTGTGATCCCAAGGTAAAATAATAAGTTTGAGTTATAAGCTTATAAAATAACTTTACTGTAATCAGAGGACATTATAGTGAGGCCCAAGAGTTCCTTGAAAGTGGACGTAGGTGTAGCTAACACCGAACCACTATAAAATTCTTGTGTTTGTCGTGCTTGACTCTTTCCTCTCATCTCTCCCTGCACATTAGCATTACTTATTTAAATTTGCTTAAATTTTTTAAAAACCCAATTCATCCTCCCTCTTGGGTTGTCATCTGGGCCAATAATTGATATCAGAGTAGGTGCTCATCCTTGATCTAACCATCAAGAGATAAAGATCCAAATGGTAGTCAACTTGGCTCTTCTTTTTTGAGAGACAATCTTCTAATCGTCCTCCGTTGTTTAATGTCACAAACTATTTATATTGGAAAGCTAGAACAATAATATTCATTCAAGCTTTAGATTATGATCTTTGGAGTGTCATTATCAATGGTCCTAGCACTCCCACACACATGGTAGATGGTTCCATCATTCCTAAGCCTGAAAGGGACTGGAATGAAAATGATAAGAAAATGACCCTACTAAATACCAAAGCCATGAATGTCCTATACTGCTCCTTGGATGCAAATAAATTTAATAGAATATCTACTTGCATCTCAGCCAAAGAAATATGGAATCGGTTGGAAGTTATTGATAAGGGTACCAACCAATTTAAAGAGTCCAAAATTAACATTCTTGTGTACAAATATAAACTCTTTAATATGGAACAAAATGAGTCTATCACTTGCATGTATACTAGATTTATAGACATTGTAAATGGATGAAAGAGTCTTGGAAAGACCTATACTAACTCTGAGCTTGTTTAAAAAATCCTTAGGACTCTTCCGAGAATATGGGAAGCAAAAGTGATAACCATCCAAAAAGCCAAAGACCTGAACATTTTACCATTGGAGGAGATTCTTATATCATTAATAATGCATGAACACACCATGAAGCAACACATGGAGGAGGATGTCAAGAAGAAAAAGACAATTGCCTTGAAGGCTGCAGAAAAGGAGAAAAGCAGTAGTGAAGAAGATGAAGATGATGATGACATTGTCTTCCTTGCAAGAAAACTTAAAAGGTTTATGCAAAGAAGGAGGCTATTTCATAAAAGAAAATCTGGTGACAAAATGGAAGGAGAAAAAGAAAAAGATAAGGAAAAAAAGAAGGATCCAATAATTTTCTATGTGCGCAAAAAGATAGGACATTATAAATCTGAATGTCCTTAACTCAAAAAGGGATTTAAAAAGAAGAAGAAGGCATATGCAACATGGAGTGACAGTGATGAATCATCCTTCGAAGAGGAACAACAAGAGATTGCTAACATATGTCTCATAGCTAATGAGGAAAAGGTATGTTTTGAAAGTCCTACTTATGATTTCACATTTGATGAACTTTACGATGCCTTCAATGAACTACTGAATGATTTTAAAGTTTTGAGAACAAAGAATAAAGCTTTGAAAACTAAAAATCAAAATCTTCTCAAAAAAATAAATAAATTTGCTATTGAGTTTGAAAAGCTAAAATCTGAAAAGCAAATTTTAGAATATGAGAAGAATATAATTTCTGCTAAAAATCAATAATTGAAGAATGATGATGAAAAATACAAGAACATTATTGATAGATTTACTTATAGTTTTGAAAGATTAAATCTATTGTTAAATAATCAAAGAGCTATTTTTGATAAAGCAGGTTTAGAATACAAACCATATAAAAAGCAAAAGTTGGTTAATAATTTCTTTGTAAAAAGTTCTATTAATAATGATCCTCTATGTTTTTGCTATAACTCCACCAAGGCTGCTCCCAAGCAAGGGTAAAGAAGGAGGGTTATGTTAGTAGCTGACAGCCAACGTAAAACTATATCATAACCTTTAAAATATGAATTTGGTAAATCAAACTATTCGAAGGGCTAGGACGTCCCCATTAAGATACTTACTGCATCTACCTTTGGATGTTTCAAAAAATGGGCTAGAGGTGCCACACGATGCCTGGGTGTGATGATAAGTGAGCAAGGATTTCTGTACTACGGATGAGTACGGATAAAGAAGTTAGTTCATGATAGTCAGCTTAGAGTAGCAACATGGAACATAGGAATACTAACAAATAAAACTATGAAGATAGTGAACACTATGATTAGAAAAAAAAAACAACAAGTAAAACTATGAAGATAGTGAACACTATGATTAGAAAAAAAGTAAATATAATATGCTTACAAAAGACTAAATAGATAGATGAAAGATCTAGAGAAATAGAGAATATAGGATATAAATTATATTACACTTAAAATGTAAAAATAGAAATGGAGTAGGAATAATTGTAGATAAGAATTTTAAGGAATATGTTGTTAAGGTAACTAGGAAAGAAGATCGAATTATATCACTAAAATTATAATTAAGAATAATATAATTAATATAATTAGTGCATATAACTAAGACACAATGTTGGAAAAATTATTGAGAAATTATTTACCCAATTAATTGATTTTGATGATTAACAAAAGCCATGAGTATATTCATTGTGTTTCTGATAAAATTGATAAGTGTTTCGGGAATTAAGATCGATTAATTATCTAAAAGGTATATAGAAATCAGTATTGAATTGAATTTTAATGGAGTATAACAAAGTTCAGAAGTTTGAGCCGACACCCAGACTCGTTGGAGTCAACTCCAGAGCGTATCGGAACAGTTCAAGATTTTTGGCACAGTTTGGAGCCGACACCCTAGCAGTAGGAGCCAACTCCAACCTGAGATACAGAGGAACAGTTTTTGCTTCAGAAGCCGGAGCCAACACATGAGTTTTTGGAACCGACTCTAACCTGAGTTACAGAGACTATGTTTTTTGGAGCAATTCTTTGAGCTGACACCTCAGAATCGGGAGCCGACTCCAGACAGCGGTGAGTCAACACTTTGTAAAGTCAGAGCCGACTCCACGAGGGATTATTTTTTGCTACTTTTGGAAACCTAATTTGGAGCCGACACATGAAAAGTTGAAGCCGACTCCAACCTGTTAGAAGACGATTTTCAAAAGTGACAGATCAGCTCCAATGGCTATATTTCTTACCTACTCTTCAACAGATCTATTTTCTTGCATGGAGAACTCATCAAACTACATTTCAATGGCTATTTTCTCACCTAATCTCGGATTGAAAATTTATAAAAAGGGGATATCCGATCGTTCAAAAATAGAGAGAAAAATAACAAAAATTCAAGGAAAATACCCAGGGAAATAGAGAAAAAAATAATGGAAAAATCAAGGAAAATACCCAATGAAAGAGAGAGAAAAATTGAAGAGAAATATCTAAGTCCACGTCTATCATCTGAAGAGAGTTTCAAAAGAAATCCAAATCCCTCAAAGATCAAAATCGAAGGATTTTCAAAGAAGAAAATAAGAAGAGCAAAAAGCCCTATTTTCTCAACATTCTCTTCAACGAGCTGTGTTCAAGATTCAAAGTTCAATCCTTACTCATCCATTCAAAATAGAAGATGAAAAGAAGAAAAGCTCAACCTTATTGCTTCCAAAATCAGGCTTTTCTAATCCTTATCTATTTATATTGCTTATTTGCTCAATTAAGGAGCATTGGAATTGTTGTAAACTTTAATTTGATTTATTGTTTACTAATTCAATCAGGAGGATTAAATTAGTTAAGGTAGTTTACCTCGGGACAAGCTAAGTTTAGCTTGGGTTAAGGTTTTGTGCTGGTGAACCTGTAAAAACCGGCTGGGTTCATTGTGATCCCGTGTAAAAAACAAGTTCGAGTTGTGATCTTGTAAAACAACTCGGCTGTAATTAAGGGATAATAGTGTGGACCCAAGAGTTGCTTGGGAGTGGACGTAGGTGTGGCTAACACCGAAATACTATAAATCTTTGTGTGTTTGTCGTGCATTTGTCTCTCTCTCTTCTTTATCATATTGTGCTTAGCTTTTATTAATTCACTTTACTTGGGCACTTTCACATCAAGCAAATTGTTTTCAAAGTGTTAAATTTTGTAAAGAACCCAATTCAACCCCCCCCCCCCCCCTCTTGGGTTGCCATCTGGGCCAACAATTGGTTAGAGCTTGTGCTCATTTAAACTTGATCTAACAATCAAGAGCTAAAGATCCAAATGGCAGCTTAAGCTGGATCATCCTTTTCTGAAGGTCAATCCACCAATAGGCCACCTTTGTTTAGTGGCACTAACTATTCATATTGGAAAGCAAGAATGAGGATTTTCATTCAAGCTTTAGATTATGAATTGTGGAGTGTCATTATTAATGGACCTAGCACACCCACACACATGGTAGATGGTTCTATTGTTCCTAAGCCCGAAAGGGATTGAAATGAGAACGATAGGAAAATGGCTCAGCTTAATGCCAAAGCCATGAATATTTTATATTGTTCTTTGGATGCAAATGAATTCAACATAATTTCTACTTGCATTTCAGCTAAAGAAATATGGGATATATTAGAAGTTACCCATGAGAGTACTAATCAAGTAAAAGAATCCAAAATTAACGTTCTAGTGCATAAATATGAATTGTTTAGCATGGAATAAACTGAATCAATCACATGCATGTACACTAGATTCACTGATATAGTTAATGGTTTAAAGAGTCTTGGTAAAACTTATACTAATTCTGAATTGGTGCGCAAAATTCTTAGATCTCTTCCAAGAACATAGGAAGCTAAAGTGACAGCAATCCAAGAAGCCAAAGACTTGAACATCCTACCTTTAGAGGAGCTACTTGGATCCTTAATGACCTATGAGATGACAATGAAGCAACGTCAAGAGGAAGATGTCAAAAAGAAGAGAACTATAGCACTAAAGGCTACAGAAAATGATAAGAGCAGCAGCGAGGATAAAGAAGAAGGTGATGAAATAGCTCACCTTGTAAAGAAATTTAGACAGTTTATGCAAAGAAGGAGACCCTTCCACAAAAGGAAATCTGGAATCAAAATGGAAGGAGAAAAAGAAAAAGAAAGGGATAAAGATAAAGAAAAAGAACCCTTGATATATTATGAATGTAAGAAGCCGGAGCATTTTCGATCTGAATGTCCTTCACTAAAGAAGGGTTACAAGAAGAAGAAGAAAGCCTATGTTGCAACATAGAATGATAGTTGTTGAGGGGTAAAATCTCTATTGCATTGATAACCGTGCGAAGGGGCTAAGATCAGCCCCATCCCCCACCTGCTACACTACGTCCATAAAGAATGAGCTAACTGGTATGGTCCAGCAGGTTGAGCAACCCGTAGCTTGGTTTCCCCAAGCAATAGCTCGGCTCCCCCAAGCAACCCATAGCTCAGTTTCCCCGAGCAATCCATAGCTCGGTTTCCCCGAGCAACCCATAGCTCGGTTCCCCGAGCAACCCATAGCTCGGTTTTCCCAAGTCATCCATAGCTCGGTTTCCCCGGGCCATTCATAGCTCGGCTTCCCCGAGCAACCCATAGCTCAGTTTCCCCGAGTCATCCATAGCTCGGTTTCCCCGGGCCATTCATAGCTCGGCTTCCCTGAGCAACCCATAGCTCGGTTTCCCCGAGTCATCCATAGCTCGGCTCCCCGGAGCAACTCATAGCTCGGTTCCCCGAGCAACTCATAGCTCGGCTTTCCCGAGCAGGCCATAGCTCGGTTCCCCCGAGCAGCCCATAGCTCGGTTCTCCCGAGCAATCAAGAGCTCGGCTCCCCCGAGCAACCCCCGAGCAATCCATGGCTCAACATGCACCTCCGCGGAACCTGGCGCGGGAGAGCCCAAGTCTAGTGTAACAGAATCCAAACAAAGAATCATATCGAGGAGTGGTCTAGGATCTGCAATAATGGCCTAGGACCTACGCAGTCATTGGATCTCAGGCCATTAGAGAGCTCTCCCAGCCGTCGATCCTTCAACGGACAAGATACGGATCTCACCGGCCTCACAACAGCTTGATTCGAATCATCTCTGTATCCCAACAACCTTCGAACCTTCCAGAAGGCGCTCAAGATTCAGGTGATTACCTATAAATATGACACTCCCAGATTCTCTCAGATACGTGCACAAGCCCCTGTATGCAGCTCCTGGCTCAGTCTCTCTCTCTCTCTCCTTCACTGCTCACCCTTCTCCTTTTCCGCCATCGGTGCTCCGCACGAGCTCCCGATTGGCCACCCCTGGAGGGACTCCCCAGAGAGATCCTTCTCCTCGTCTCTGTTGATCATCGATCCCCACTGACTTGAGCATCGGAGGATCTTCCGTGGAGGGCCACCCCCAACGCCTCTCGCGTGAGGACTTCTAAGCAGGTCCGCCCAGGAGGAAGCCCGATCAGGAGACCGATCGCACCCGAGTCGGAGGATAGATCCTGGCGGCAACAGATTGGCGCTAGAGGAAGGTCCTCAAGTCCCATTAAAACTTAAAGAAAGGAGATAAGGATCTTGATCCGAAAGAGAACCTCTCCAATGGCTAATCAGAGAAGAGCAACATATGAAGCCCAAGACCAGGTCACCTCCCAGAGACTTGATCCGATGAGTAGCATGGCGCCTTAGACGCCACCAGTTGAGACCCTATCACCGCAAGCTATCCTGGTGACCCAGGATCAGTTCGCCATGCTGGTCCAGCAGGTCCAAGCCCTAACCCATCTGGTTCAGGAGCGCCTCGCAACTGCCCCTGCTCTACACCTCCCTGAGGAGGCCACAACCCCTTTTTCTTTGGCCACCTCTTCTTCTGGTCCGCATGGAGTCACAGACTACCCACACCGACCCAAGGAGGACAAACCAGTCCCATGAGGGGGCTGCAACAGGGATCCTCCCAGATCTCGGCAGGCCCGGTCCCTCTCTCCGGAGTCCTCCTGCCATGATTCGACACCATCCCCATGCTCTCCTCGCCCGGCTCCTCCTCTTATATTTGAAGAGGAGATCCACCGACAACTCTGGGAGATGCGTCAGGAGCTGGACGCCACCAAGCAGGCTCATCCGCCTCAGCCCAAGGCAGAGCAGGGCATCCCCTTCTCCAAAGGGATCATGGAGGAAGTGATTCCCTCCCATGTTAAGCTACCCGCCATTGAGCCCTAACATGGCTCCTATGATCCGGATGATCACCTCAGTAGCTTTCGGTCAATAATGATGTTCCACGGAGCATCAAACGCGATCCTCTGTCGCACCTTCCCTTCCACCCTTAGAGGATCTGCCCGAACCTGGTTCAACGCCTTGAAATCAGGTTCCGTTGATTCGTTTGACGAGCTAAGCCATCTTTTTATTGGCCAGTTCGTCAGCAGCTGCCATCACTGTCGAAGATCCGACTCCCTCTCTGAAGTTAAGCAGAGAGAGGGGGAGTCCTTGAGAAATTACCTTGGCCGTTTCAACAAGTCCATGCTGGAGGTGGACCACCTTAATCATGAGGTGGCTATGTCTGCCCTAGCGGGGGGAGTTTTGAAGGAGAGCAACTTCTACCTGGCGATGGAAGTCAGCTACCCCCCGAACCTCTCCGATATGATGGCCCTGGCAGACAAATATGCCAGGGTCGAAGAATCACGGAGAGCTGCCCGCGCCGAGCTGGCTAAGAAGAAAGAACCTAAAGGTTCGGACAGGCACCGACCTATCCGTAAGCCAAGCCCGCCTCGTCACCAAAGGGCTCCCCCGTCGCTGCCAAGAAATCACTCCCGAAGCCCGCCCAGGTGATTCGATCGGTACACCCCACTCACTGTTCCTACGGTGCAAATCCTTGTGGAGATAGAGCGCCAGCTCCCCCGACCAACTCCTCTCCGAGGGAACCCAACTCGGAAGGACCCCACCAAGTACTGTCGCTATCACCGAGAGCATGGCCACGACACCGAGGAATGCTGGCAGTTGAAGAATGAGATTGAGAGGCTAATCCAACGGAGCCGACTGAACCAGTTCAGGAGGGCACCCGAGCCAGGACAAGGGGGTGACCGCCAGCCCGAGCTTCAGCAGCCTCCTCCTCCTCCAAATCCACCCGTGATCGGCCACATCAACATGACTGAAGAGGCCGATAATTCAAGCTCCATAAATGATGGTGAAGGCTTGGCGCCAAAGAAAGTGCGAACGGGTGAGCTCTCCTTCTTCGACGACAATCTCCAAGGGATACAATTCCCACATGACGATGCATTGGTTGTATCTCTCAATTTAAATGACTACGATGTAAGTCGGATCCTTGTTGATAGTGGAAGCTCCGTGAATGTTCTGTACCTTGATTTGTTTGCCAAGATGAAATTTCTCGTGAAAAACCTTCGAGCCATAGACTCCACCCTAATAGGGTTCACCGATGATGTTATTATCCCAGAAGGGGTCGTAACCTTAACGGTTCGGGCAGGAACCTAGCCCCTTGTGGCCACTGTTCACACGGACTTCCTAGTTACCAAGCTTAGGTCGCCTTACAATGCGATATTTGGGAGACCCGGCCTGATGTCCCTCAAAGCCGTTATCTCCATCCCACACCTATCTATGAAGTTCCCCACCGGGCGGGGAGTTGGTGTTGTCCAAGGAAGCCAAACTATGACTCGACAGTGTTTTGTCACCAGCCTTCAGTCCAGAATGCCTGAAGTTGATGGGCTGGACGCTCGGGAGGACTTCACCGAGCAACGGGGAGAACCAGCCGAGGAACTGGAAGAAGTACCACTAGATGAAGCTCGTCCTAACCAAACCATAAAGATCGGGTCGCTGCTGAAAGGAAATCCTGGCAGGAGCTGACCGACTTTCTCCGAAACAACGCCGATGTCTTTGCCTGGTCCGCCTCCGACATGCCAGGAATTAGCCCCGAAGTTCTCGTCCACCGCCTTAACGTGGACGAGATGTATCGGCCCATCAAACAAAAGAAGAGGAGTTTCGCCCCAGAGTGGCAGAGAGCTATTGAAGAGGAGGTTGATAAACTTATCAAGGCGAACTTCATTCGGGAGGTGAATTACCCAAGTTGGCTGTCAAATGTCGTCATGGTAAAGAAGTCGAGCAGCAAGTGGCGGATCTGCATCGACTTCACCGACCTCAACAAAGCATGCCCGAAGGACAGCTTCCCTCTTCCCTGAATTGATCAACTTGTGGATGCCACCTCGGGTCACCAGATGCTGACGTTCATGGATGCCTACTCAGGCTACAACCAGATCTGGATGGCCCCTGAAGATGAAGAAAGACCGCCTTTATAACTGACTGAGGTACTTACTGTTACCATGTTATGCCTTTCGGCCTTAAAAATGCAGGTGCCACCTAGCAAAGGCTGGTCAACAAAGTTTTCAAAGAGCAAATCGACCGGAACATGAAGGTATACGTCGACGATATGCTGGTCAAAAGTAAGGAAGCATCACAGCACATCAAGGATCTCTCGGAGAGCTTCGCGACACTCCGCAAATATCGGATGAAGCTCAACCCAACTAAGTGCGCCTTCGGCGTTAACTATGGGAAGTTCCTCATCTTCATGGTCTCCCAGCGGGGTATCGAAGCTAACCCCCAGAAGATCCAGGCTCTCCAGTAGATGGTGCCCCTGGCGTCTATTAAAGAAGTTCAGCGCCTAACTGGGAGAATAGCAGCCCTTAACCACTTCGTGGCTCATTCTGCCGAAAGATGCCTCCCTTTCTTCAAAACTCTTCGATCGGCTAAGAATTTCCAGTGGACTTCCGAGTGTCAAAAATCATTCGAAGATCTCAAGAAGTACCTCGGCTCTCCCCCTCTCCTCAGCAGTCCAAATCCTGGGGAGACATTATTCCTGTATATGGCTATCTCGAAAGGTGTCGTTTGCTCGATGTTGGTCAGAGAAGAAAATAAGGCCCAAAAGCCGATTTATTATGTCAGCAAACTGCTCCGAGATGCGGAGACGAGGTATACCCGGATTGAGAAGATGGTGTTGGCCTTGATCACCGCAATCCGAAAGTTGCGGCCATACTTCCAGGCACATTCCGTGATGGTCCTGACTGACCAACCCATCAAGGCGATGGTCCACCGTCCAGAGACATCGGGGAGAACGACTAAATGGGCCGTCGAGCTGAGCGAGCAAGACATTCGATTCCAGCCTCGCCCGGCCATCAAAGCTCAGGTGCTAGCCGACTTCCTCCTCGAATGTACCATCCTGGAGGATGGCTCCACCCCCGACTCCCCCGAGAGCCCAAAATCTGACGCCCGGTGGCTCCTCCATATCGACGGGTCATCCAACGCCCATCGCTCCAGTGCGGGCTTAGTCCTCACCAGCCCGGAGGGGGCGACTTTTGAATATGGCATCCGCTTCTCCTTCCCGGCCTCCAATAACGAAGCTGAAAATGAAGCTTTGCTGGCCGGTCTCCGGATCGCCCACAGCCTTATGATGGAGAAACTTAATGCCTTCACCGACTCTCAGCTGGTGGTAGGTCACGTGCGAGGGGAGTTTGAGTCCCTGGAACCGAACATGATCCGATATCTCCAAGAGGTTCGAAGACTACTCTCCCATTTCCCTGAATTTGAGATCATTCAGATTCCTAAATCCGAAAATGCCCGTGCCGACTTATTATCTCGGCTGGCAACTGCGGAATCAATGGACGCCGAACGGAAATTTCATCTGGAGATTTTGGAGAGGCCTAGTATCGCGGAAGCTGACCGAGTGATGCAAGTTGTGGCCGAACCATCATGGTTCGACCCCATCCTGAAGTACCTTAAAGAAGGGTCACTCTCGGCTGATCGAAGAGAAGCTAGAAGGCTAAAGCTGCAGGCTACCCACTATGTGTTGATTGATGACCAGCTCTACAAGCAGTCCTTCTCTATGCCATTGCTCAGATGCCTTCGCCCATCTGAAGCTGATTATGCCCTTCGGAAGGTACACGAAGGGATTTGCGGCAACCATCTGGGGAGCCGATCCTTATGCCACAAGGTGCTGTGTCAAGGTTACTATTGGCCAACCATGCAAAAGGATGCTGATGACCTTGTCTGAGCTTGTGACCCATGCCAAAGACACTCCAATATTTAGAGGCTCCCCTCCGCCAGCCTGATCCCCATTTCCTCCGCTTGGCCCTTTTCCAAGTGGGGAATGGACATTCTCGGCCCATTTCCACTCACCACGGGGAAATGGAAGTTTTTATTCGTCGCCATCGATTACTTTACCAAATGGGTTGAGGTAGAAGCAGTCGCTCAAATAACTGAGGCTCGGGCCAGGGACTTTGTGTGGAGATCCATCATCTGCCGCTTCGGCCTCCCGCACACCATCATCACTGACAACGGCAAATAATTCGACAATCCAAAGTTTCATCAGTTCTGCGAGGAGCATGAGATCCATTACCGCCTTACCTCGGTCGGGCATCCATAGGCTAACGGAGCAGCCGAAGTAACCAACCGAATCTTGCTTCAAGGGATCAAAGCTCGGCTCTCCAGAGCTCGAGGCAGATGGGCGGACGAGTTACACCATGTCCTATGGGCCTACCACACCACCCCAAGAGTGCCCATAGGCGAGACCCCGTTTCGAATGGCCTTCGGCACAAAGGCCGTCATCCCTGTGGAGATACGACTCCCTTCCCTATGGATGGAAAGCTACTCGGAGGAAGCCAGTGACAAACAACTCCGCGCCAACCTTGACCTGGTAGAGGAGATCAGAGAAAAAGATTGGATCAGGATAGCTGCCTACCAGCAAAGAGTGGCCCATTACCACGCCTCCAGAGTCAAAGGGAAAGCTTTCCTGCCTGGCGACCTTGTTCTTTGGAAAGCATCTATCTCCAAACCGCTAGAGCAAGGGAAGCTAGCTCCAAACTGGGAAGGCCCCTACCAAGTAGCAGAGGTCATCGGACCCGGGACCTACAAGCTGCAAGATCTAAGCGGAAGATCCATCCCTTGGACATGGAATTCGGATAATCTCTGCAAGTATCATAAGTAGGGTATGCCCTCTACAGGCTCGCCTTCTTAAATTTTTGTTAGCATATTGTTTCATAATTCATGGCATAAATCACCACAAATTATATCACCAAAAATCGTGAAGAAAAACACATGCTGCTTACCAATCCTCGGCACGACCGAGTTATCTGTTTAAGCAGAAAAATCTCCAAACCTAGGCTGGGCCGAGCAACAAATCTCCGAACCTCGGCTGGGCCGAGCAACTAATCTCCGAACCTCGGCTGGGCTGAGCAAATAATCTCCGAACCTCTGCTGGGTCGAGCAATAAATCTCCAAACCTCAGCTGGGCTGAGCAAAAAATCTCCAAACCTCGGCTGGGCCGAGCAACAAATCACCGAACCTCGGCTGGGCTGAGCAAATTATCTCTGAACCTCGGCTGGGCCGAGCAAATAATCTCCGAACCTTGGCTGGGCCGAGCAACAAGTCTCCGAACCTCGGCTGGGCCAAGCAACTAATCTCCGAACCTCGGCTAGGCCGAGCAACAAATCTTCGAATCTCGGCCGGGCCGAGCAACTAATCTCCGAACCTCGGCTGGGCTGAGCGATGGATTATAAAGCCCTGGCTAAAATCGGAGTGCATAAATCCCCGGCTAGAACCGAAGTGCATAAGCCTCGGCAGAAACCGAAGCATGCAAACCTCGATCAAAACTGAAGGACTTCTGAACAGTCCCCAGAGCTTCGGCCGGTTCGAAGAATACACGTCGTGCAATGTCGTTAGCGGGTACAAATTTCGCTCCTTTAGCAAATCACTAAAGGCCTCGATAGGCCCTACACGGCCGCCTAAGAACCCCAGACAAAGTCTGGGAACCTCTCCTACTACTAAATCCTTGGGCTAACTGAGCAGTGTCCCTGCGCCTTACTGCCTAAGTGTCTGTCTCGTTCTGCAAATGAGATCACGATTTACTGCATAAGCCCATGGGACCGCCCAGGTCTCCCTTTGGCTCAAACAGGGACAAACGATTTTTCTTTTTATGGATCAAACGACAATCTCAGCAGGGAACAAAAGATTGCCAAAAAAGAACTTCACTCTTTATTTATTATAAAGGAAAGTACAAGAAGAAAAGAAAAAAAAAAGTGAAAAATGGCTTTCACAGAGGCCTACTATCTCCCCCCAGGAGCTGCCAGGTCCTCCCTGCGCCAAGTCAGCTCGGCGACTTGCTGACGGAGGGATGCTATCACCCCCTCCTGCCGGTCAATGACCCGGCGGAGAGCCTCGGCCTCCCTCACAGAAACGGCGAGAAACTCCTCGACTAACTTCTTGAGCTGCTCATGGCCTGCTAGAGCTGACGCCAGGGCCATGCCATCAACAGTCACGGAGGAACGGCTCCCCTGGGAGCCCCCACGGCCATTGCTAACAACGCTCGACTCTTCGTTCGATTGCCCTTCGCACTAAGAAGCCATGCCCACTCTCAAGAGCTATCGAAAGGCTAGCCAAGAGGATGATGAACACTGCCATCCCTCTCGCCCATATTTATACCGCCCCGGCGAGTATCTCGAGCAACCGGGTCATTAATCCGACCCGTGAGAATCTACCGCATGTCACAGCTTAGGCTAGCGCCCACGGGAAGCGAAGAGTCGCGCCCCCTCCCGAGAAAAATCAGTAAACGTCGACGAATTACTCGGGAACCCCCCTCCTTCTCTAGAAACTGGGTTCCTTCCGATCTGCCGGGCCCTCACTGAGTAAATGTTCTCAAAACCCCACCAAATTTCCTTAAATCGGCCACCCTTGGAGAAGTGCAAAGAAAAGGAGCATCAGCAGCTGACGTTGACTCGCTTCCCTCGAAAATCGCCAAATCATAAATATCGGGCGTCCCCATGCACCGCCCGTTTCGCTTTGGTGTTCCGCGCCAAATCTCACAGGAACTAAACATCCGGAGTCTCGACAACAACCGAATTACCCCTCCAAGCAATGAATCTCCGAACCTCGGCAGGGCCGAGCAATAAATCTATGAACCTCGGCAGAACGGCAATGAATCTTCGAACCTCGGCAGGGCCGACCTATGAATCTCTGAACCTTGGCAGGGTCAAGCAATAAATCTCTGAACCTCGGCAGGGCCAAGCAATGAATCTTCGAACCTCGGCATAGCCGAGCAATAAATATCCGAAACTCAATAGGGCCGAGCTATAAATCTCCGAACCTCGGCAGGGTCGAGCAATAAATCTCCGAACCTCGGCCAAAGTCAAAGAATATGTTCTACCACTAGGAATCCCAGCAAAAGCCAAGGAGTTCTTCCCACTATCAAAGCCCCAGCATAAAGCTGAGATGCATGTCTCATTATCACAAGTCCCGACCAGACCAAGCAATCTCCAAAGTTCCATCTAAATTTGGGCAGCTTATAAGCCCCGACCTGGTCGGGTAGCGCAAAATCCTTGGCTAAGAACGAGTGATATCTCCGCGCCTTATCCTACGCCAAGTAAGATACTATCTGAAAACTCGGACAAGCCAAGCAGCTTCTTGAACACCCCAAGACGAGGTTAGCGCCTTGCGGTACTTTGGTAGGGGAAGGACCTCCCTCTACTCGAAAGAGACATATGAGCTCTCTTTTCGAAGAAACACCTATTTCGTTCTATAAACAAAATCATGTCTACCACGTGAGTCCGCACGATCGCCCAGGTCTCCCTTCAAGTAGGAACAAACGCCTCCCCTACTGGGAACCGAGCTGTGACTTTGGCAAAAAACAAAGCGGCAAAGTGTACCACAACACGGGAGTTACAACTCTCGACACAAAAAGAAAACAGAAGCTAGGAGAAAGGACAAAAATTTCTTTATTTTGCCAGCAAAACGAATTACAACCGCCTAAGAGGCATTACAAGTGCATTGAAACACAAGAAATAAAGACGAGTACATGGCTCAGCCGAACTGCTCCAAGACAGCTTTGGGTAACAATGAAACTTTGGCATCCGATCCAACAAACCGGGCAAGCCACGAATCAGTCAGCTCGCGCCAATAATGAGTAGATGACTCGGCCCGACTGTTGCGACCATCTTCAGTTAATAATGATATCTCGGCATCTGGCCCAAGATATCAGAGAAATCAGAAAGGGTGGATGAGCCCTGTCCCAAGCCACCCATCCGCAGAGCCCTCTGATGAGTAGGAAGGAAGCTCGCGGACTCTGATAACGGGGTACTCCCCCAAATCGAGTGTGTACCACTAGTTACTGCCCAAGTCAAAAGGCAACGTACTAGCGGACAACACACCACCACCCCTCCTCACGTGGCAAAAGATTCCCCGGGCAGACGAGCCCAGGAATCCAGACCAAGGGAGGAGGCGAAGTTCACGCAAGTCATGGGGAGCATGCATACACTTCCTACCCTGCGTCCCCAAAGGTGAACCGCAAAGGACACACAGGAAGCGTATGTGTGCGCTCTCCATGCGATCTCTGCGAACCTCCTGTGCGCTCTCCATACGATCTCCGAAACTCCTTTCTTGAGGACGAGCCACCCTCCGGCGGCTCCATCATCACCCCAACTGTCCGAAGGACGACGACTTGCAGAAGGAAAGCTCGGTCCTCCCACTCTAAGCCCCAGAGAGACAAGCATCATGTGAACCTTCACAATTCACAGAAAAGAAAACTCTAAGATGGCCCAACACAGCCCTCTTTCCCCTTTTTATAAGCAAAGACGAACCGGAAGCAGCTATCAGAATAGAAAGCCTCAAGATTCAAAACGCCTAACCCACGCCACCACGTGGCCTCCTGAGATAAAAACAATGCCCCCCGTTGCACGCCAAGCGCATCGTTCGAACCATGACGCATGCCAAAATATTTTCTCTGGTCTCGGATCACGAGCTTTAAATGCCAAAAATTGTCCGCCGATCTTACAGGTACTGGCAGACCGGGAGATCATCTCGCGAAAATGACATCCTCCAATGGCGAATAAGTGCTTACACCATACACCAAAGCAACCTGTGTTGGAAAAGATCGACATAGCAAAGGTCCCTCAGAAATTACCGGGGTGATCTTTTGCGGGCTGCAGAGCCGTACTACCTACTTCGGCGAAACGAAAATCGACCTGCCTTGGAAAAGATAAAGCATTGACAGGGGTAATAAAGAGGCGTGAAGGCCAAACCCTCTCTTTACCGAAAAGAATAAAGGGATGACAACGAGGATTCAACAAACCCCCCTACTCGGGAACAAACTCCCCTCTTTTCATCGAAGTCACATCCACGGTTTCACCACTGACAAGGCGGACTACCCTGGTCCTAGCCAGGATGCTTCTATGGTTTCTAGTCCCGTCCAGCAGACCTACCGCATTTCTCGGCCCTAGCCGAGCTATTTCATCCCTCGGCCCTAGCCGAGCTATTTCGTCCCTCGGCCCTAGCCGAGCTACTTCATCCCTTGGCCCTAGCCGAGCTATTTTGTCCCTCGGCCCCAGCCAAGCTATTTCATTCTTCGGCCCTAGCCGAACCATTGCATCATTCGGCCTAAGCCGAATTGAATCGTCTCTCAACCTCCTCTTGTACCAAGCTGTGTTGTCGCTCGCCTCCTTCGTCGGGGCTATCCCTATGCCTTGGCCTCGACCAAGATGTTCCCTTAAATTCAAGCCAGAAAATCAACCAAGCGGCTCTCGCGGTTGGAATAAAAATTTAAGACAAGGAACCATCCGAGAAAGGCAAACAATTGAAAACAACTGACCCGTTTACTGATTTCCGGTCAAACTACAAAAGAAAAGAAACAGAAAATACATATTAAGCCCCAAAGGGTCAAGACTTGGGATCAAACCCGGTGTCCCCTGCGGTAGCATCAGCGGGTGCGTCACTTGGCTCCCCCTTTTTGATAGTATCCCGTCGAGATACATCGGCAGCCACGTTGACGCCCAGAACAGCTTTGAGATCGACGTCAGAAATCTCTTCACATTCGTCTTCCTCGGCCCCCGGGGTGCGTGTCTCATAATATTCGGCTTCCAAACAAGACAAGTCCAGGTCAGGATAAGCTTGAGTAATCTTAGCCCGCGCCTCCTCCTCGCCGAACCGGAATGCATCGGCGCAGGCCACCCTGCGTTCCTCGGCAAATTCGGTAGAGTTCTTGTACTCCTCCACCGCTAAAGAGGCCGCGCGTTCGCCTCAGCCAATTGCTTCTCCAATTCAGAGATCCTTCGGTGCCTCGAGGCCACCTCCTCTTCGAAGGTCTTCAACCGCTCCTAAAACTCCTAGCTCATCTTGTTCAACTGCAGACGAAAAGCCCAGTAAGGCAGAAGTCGAAAAACCAAAATGGATAAAATAGATAACGCCCTACTTGCTCGTCCCGCCGAGCTAGTTCACCGCCCAGCACTAGACCCTATTGAGAGCCCTCGATTTAGCAGATTGATTTTGGCGAAGGCTCTCTTTGAGTTCATCCACCCGGGACTGAGTGTCTCCAATCTCTTGATGAGCGTAGTCGAGCTCGTCAGAAAGTTGAGCAGCTCGTTTGTCCGACCACTTTAGCCGATCCTTCATGTTGGCGAGCTCTTTATTCAGACGGGCAAGTTGGTCCTGCTGCCGCCGACACTTGTGCTCCTCCTTCTCGAGCCTCTTGCTCCAGTTGCCCATATCTTCGGCATGGCAGGCTTTCAACTGGTCTCATCTCTTATCGAAAAACCACTGCATGGAATTGACCTTACCCTCGTGCTCCACTTTGATTTGAGATAGCTCCAGACTGACCTTCTCGGATTGCTCGCGGAAGCCTTGAAGCACGTTGACCTGCGTTGCGAGTTGAGAGGCTCTTCCTCTCTCAACTGCAAGAACCCTGCGAGCCTCCTCGAGCTCCCTCTGGAGGACCGCCAAGGCTTGAAAAGGTTTAGCTGTAGAATCCACCCTCTCCTTGAGGTGATCGACCTCTTGGCGGGCCCGAGCCCAAGCTCCAACGACCAGATGCAAACACCATTTCAGCGCCCTCATGATCAGGGCATTCTGCGAAAAGGATTGCACATATGAGGAACGCAGTCGAACTAACTGACCAAAAACCCTGCTTCGGTGTGATGACTTACTCGAGACATGTAATCCGAAGCAATCCTCATGAGGGCAAGGTCATCAATCTCAGGAAGAAGGAAAGCTTCGTTCGGCACTCCAATGTACCTAAACGCCACATCGACAAGATCCTCCGGATCGTTCACTCCTGCCAAGGAACTCTCTCCCCCTTGGAACGCAGACCACATCAAAGCGGAGAACATTGGCACTCACCTCCGGATCACGTGAGTGAAAATTTATGCTCAGGGAGCCAACTTGGGAACCCGCATCCCCTGAGGCCCTCGTTCGGCCAACCTCCACCAGAGCCCTCATTTGAGAGGCCTCGGGCATTTCGGCTCCGGCAAGGGAAGCCCCGGCCCGAGCGTCCCCTTCGCTCGATGGCTCCCCTCCTTCTCCTTCTTCCTCCTCTTCTGCTTCTGCCTCCTCGGACATTTCTCTGCCCCCAGCAGACTCCTCTTGAACTTCGGTTTCCCTCGGGGCCTCCTGTGCCTCGGTGGAAGGCCGTTCACCTGAAGATGCCCCGTGAGTTTTGATCGCTGGTTCGATAGGTTCGGCTACCCCTTCACCCCCCGCTGGCTCTCCACAAGAAGCCCAGGCTGAACCTCAGCAGCTGTAACCACTTCTCCCACCTCAATTGAAGCGAGGGCCACTCCTGCCTCCACCTGCAACCTCTCCGAGCCACCGGCCTCCAATGAGGGAGACCGAGCTGCCCCAGCCACGGGGGTCTCCAAGTGAACCGACGTCGTTCCCTCGCCATCGTTGGACAAAACGATAGCAGGTGGGGAGGAAATTTCAGCAGCCTCCTCTGAAACCCCCGCGATATCTTGATCTTCTCCCCCTGACAGACCCTCCTCTGGCGCCAAAAGATCGTGCACCGCCGGAACTTCAATACTTCTAGCCCATGGCGATGAGGAGCATCGATCATCACCATCTCTCCTGATCCCCTAGGGCGGGAGCCGGAAGGGCGAGACCTCTTCTCGGCCCTATGCTTGCTACTGGAGCCGGATCTCCTGCGACGCTTGCCCAGCTCCTCCCTCATCTGATCTACGAAAGCCAACCTTTCGGTTATAGGGGCAATATGACTCGCCCGTTACCTCGCACAAAAATCAAAGTTGAAATTACATTAAGCTATTGGCTACGAAGTGATACTCACCGCGAGGATCAACAGGACTCAATCCGGCCACGAAGAGAGCATCCTCCGATAGAAGGGCACTGGCTGGAAGCGCTCGACTGCCGCGTAACACGATCAAATCCCTTTTCTCCTGCTTAGATAACTCCAGATGCACTTCGGGATCCTTTACGTATCGTCCCCACACCCAAGGAAAATCCAAGCCAATATTCCCTTCGACTATAAAGAATCACGATTTTCATTCCTTTATCGACGATGGGTTATCCAAAATCATCTTGAAAGACCTCTGGGGACTGATGTAAGGCCACTCTGAGGCCCTCCCGGAGACCAGATTGTAGCACACCCTGAACATTGGAAGGGTCACGGTTACCCGACACGGATACACAATGAGATAAATCCGATGAGATTGCACCAGCTGTTGGGAGCCACCATGGTGAAGCATATATTGTAGAACCTCATCACCTCCCGCACCAGCGGATGAAGAGGAAACCTGAGCCTGCCCTCAAACTTTCCTCATAGTAGAATGCTTCGTCCCCTAATTCGGATGTCACCCTGTCATCAGTCGTCAGGAGCAACAAGGTAACATCCTGGGGAATCTTATACAGGCGATGTATCCATTCCAGATCCGCCAGGGTCACCTCCGAAGCCTAATCACTCAGACTCACCAAGTTTTCGATTGAAAGAGATGCTGAGCAAGGTCGCTAAGAAAACGGGGAGACGAAGTTCTCTAAGGGAAAGCGAAAGAGCGCTACGAATAGGGATGGCACTGCCACAACTCCATTTTTCCCAAAAGAAACCACCTCAGGGAGAAGATGAGGCTTCTCAACCAAGACATCTAGAACCGCCACTACAGGCACCATAAAAATCGAGATCTCCTACATGGCGCTTCCCCAACTGTTGCCTTCGCTCCTAAGGAATGATGGATCCACCTCGAGAAGGCAAGACGGCCATGCAGCATTAATTAGGGCATCATTGCGTGGGCTGTCAAATACATGTCCCCCCATTCGGATTGCGCCACCTAAGTCTATACTCCCTACGCCCGAACCTACGCTTCGAACTAGGGAGTGGGGGGCATGTGTTAAGGGGTAAAATCACAATTGTGTTGATAACCATGCGAAGGGGCTAAGATCAGCCCCATCCCCCACCTGCTACACTACGTCCATAAAGAACGAGCTAACTGGTATGGTCCAGCGGGTCGAGCAACTCGTATTTTGGTTCCCTCAAGCGATAGCTCGGCTCCCCCAAGCAACCCATAGCTCGGTTTTTCCGAGCAATCCATAGCTCGGTTCCCCCGAGCAACCCATAGCTCGGTTTTCCTGAGTCATCCATAGCTCGGTTTTCCTGGGCCATTCATAGCTCGGCTTTCCCGAGCAACCCATAGCTCGGTTTCCCCGAGTCATCCATAGCTCGGTTTTCCCGAGCCATTCATAGCTCGGCTTCCCCGAGCAACCCATAGCTCGGTTTTCCCGAGTCATCCATATCTCGGCTCCCTGGAGCAACTCATAGCTCGGTTCCCCTGAGCAACTCATAGCTCGGCTCCCCGAGCAGCCCATAGCTCGGTTCCCCCGAGCTGCCCATAGCTCGGCTCCCCCAAGCAACTCATAGCTCGGTTCCCCCGAGTAACCAATAGCTCGGTTTTCCCGAGCAATCAATAGCTCGGCTCCCCCAAGCAACCTCCGAGCAATCCATGGCTCGACATGCACCTCCGCGAAACCTGGCATGGGAGAGCCCAAGTCTAGTGTAACAGAACCCCAAACAAAGAATCATATCGATGAGTGGTCTAGGATCTACAATAACGGCCTAGGACCTATGCAATCATCGGATCTTAGGCCATCAGAGAGCTCTCCCAGCCGTCGATCCTTCAATAGATAAGATACGGATCCCACCGGCCTCACAACAGCTTGATTCGAATCATCTCTGTATCCCAACAACCTTCGAACCTTCCAGAAGGCGCTCAAGATTTAGGTGATTGCCTATAAATATGATACTCCCAGATTCTCTCAGGTACGCGCACAAGCCCACGTACGTAGCTCTTGGCTCAGTCTCACTCTCTCTCTCTCCTTCACTGCTCACCCTTCTTCTTTTCCGTCGTCGGCGCTCCGCACGAGCTCCCGATTGGCCACCCCTGGAGGGACTCCCCAGAGAGATTCTTCTCTTTGTTTCTGTTGATCGTCGATCCCCACTGACTTGAGCATCGGAGGGCTTCCACAGAGGGCCACCCCCAATGCCTCTCGTGTGAGGACTTCTGTGCGGGTCCGCCTAGGAGGAAGCCCGATCAGGAGATCGATCGCGCTCGAGTCAGAAGACAGATCCCAGCGGCAACAATAGTGAAGAATCTTCATCCGAAGAAGATCAAAAAGAAGTTACAAACATATGCTTCATGGCAAATGATGACAATAAGGTAAATTCTAAAACCCCTAATGATGATTTTACATTTGACGAATTATATGATACATTTAATGAATTAGTTAATGATTTTAAGGTTTTGAGAATGAAAAACAAAACTTTAAAAACTAAAAACTTAAATTTTATCAAAGAAAAAAATGAACTAATTCTTAAAGTTAAAAATTTAAAATCTGAAAAGGAAATTATGCTAAAAGAAAATGAATCAATTTCTAATGAAAATCTTAATTTAAAGAAAGAAGTTGATAAGTATAAGAATATTGTTGATAAATTTACATATACCTCAGAAAAACTAAATTTGCTTTTAAGTGATCAAAGAGCTGTATTTGATAAAGCTGGATTAAGATATAGACCTCACATGAAACAAAAATATGTAAACAATTTCTTTATTAAGAAACCAAGTAAAAATGATATTTCATGTTAACATTGGAACAAAAAGGGACATAAATCATATGAATGCAATTTTAGAAAAAACTAATAAGAATTTAATGCTTAAAGGAAAGAAAATATGGGTTCCAAAAGGAACAATATTTATAGCTACTAACCATGAAGGACTCAAGAAAGCTTGGGTACCTAAACAAAAGATTTGATTATCTTGCAGGAGTGTCTTCGGCCAAAGAATCAAAAAGAAAGTGATGTCTTGATAGTGGCTGCTCAAGACACATGACGGGTGACAAGGAGCAATTCATCATCCTTGAAGATAAAAGAGGAGGAGTTGTTACTTTTGGAGATAATGGTAAAGGTTAAATTATGGGCCTTGGTAAAATTCAAATAACTTCATCCACCTTTATTGAAAATGTTTTATATGTTGATGGTTTAAAGCATATTTAATTAGCATTAGCCAACTGTGTGATAAAGGTTTTAAAGTTTCATTTGAAGCTTATATCTGCACTGTTTCTAATCCCATTGACAATAGCATTATATTTGTTGAAAATAGAAATGACAATGTATACTTAATTTAGATAATTTGTCTATAAGTAACCATTGCTTAATTGCTAATAATGCTAAGGTAAATGAGATTGGATGGCTATGGCATCGTAGATTAGGTCATGCAAGCACACACCTAATTTCAAAATTAATTAGAATGGATTTGGTTAAAGGACTTCCAAAGTTAGATTTTGAAAACAATAGAATTTGTGGTGCATGTCAATATGGAAAACAAATTAGAAATTTTTTCAAATCTAAAAATATTGTTTCAACTACTAGGTCACTTGAACAACTACATATGGACCTTTTTGGACCTACTAGAACCACTAGTATATGAGGAAAGAAATATGGTCTTGTGATACTAGATGATTACTCTAGATATACTTGGGTATTATTTTTAGCTCACAAAGATGAGACTTTCTCGATATTTCTGAAATTCTTCAAGAAAGTCACAAATGAGAAAAACACTACCATAGTATCTCTTAGAAGTGATCATGGAACAGAATTTGAAAATCATCAATTTAAAAATTTCTGTATTAAAAATGATATTCATCATAATTTTTTTGCACCTAGAACACCACAACAAAATGGAGTCGTAGAAAGAAAAAATAGCACATTAGAAGATATAGCCCGCACCATGCTATGTGAGAGCCAACTCCCAAAGTACTTATGGGCGGAAGCTATAAACACAGCATGTTACATCTTAAATAGAGCTTTAATTAGACCAATCCTAAAGAAAACTCCCTATGAATTATGGCATAATAGGAAACCTAACATTAGTTATTTTCATGCATTTGGTTATCGATATTTTATTCATAATAATGGTAAGGACAATCTTGGAAAGTTTGACGCTAAATCTGATGAAGGCATATTCTTAGGTTATTCCACATCTAGTAAAGCCTATAGAGTATTTAACAAGAAGTATTTAATTGTAGAAGAGTCAATTCATGTAGTATTTGATGAGTCTTTAGCATCAAGTTCTGAAAAGATTAATGATGAGGAAGATACAAATTTGCTTGAAAGAGATATTAAAAAATTGAATATAGATGTATCTTTAGACCATGAACCAGAAGCTAAAGATGATGACTCACCTAAGGATGATGTTATTGATACTACTCGTAATGATGTAGATCTACCTAGAGATTGGAGATATGCTTATGGTCATCCTAAGGATTTAATCATAGGTAATCCATCTCAAGGTGTAAGAACTAGAACATAAATAAAGAACATCAATAATCATCTTGCATTTGTGTCTCATGTAGAACCCAAATCTATTGAAGAAGCTGAAAAAGATAGTAATTGGATGTTAGCTATGCAAGAAGAATTAAATCAATTTACTAAAAATAATGTATGGTCCTTAGTTGATAGACCCAAAGGTCATTCTGTTATAGGATCTAAATGGGTATTTAGAAATAAATTAGATGAAAATGGTATAGTAATTAGAAATAAAGTTAGATTAGTTGCAAAAGGATATAATCAGGAGGAAGGAATTGATTTTGATGAAACTTTTGCATCTATTGCTAGATTAGAAGCAATTAGACAATTACTTGCATTTGCATGGCATATGAACATTAATTTATTTCAAATAGATGTTAAAAGTGTATTTTTAAATTGTTTTATAATAAGAAAGTTTTTGTAAAACAACCACCAGGTTTTGAAGATCATGAATTTTCAAATCATGTTTTTAAATTACACAAAGCACTTTATGGTTTAAAACAAGCACCTAGAGTTTGGTATGATAGATTAAGCAAATTTCTAATTGAAAATAATTTTTCTAGAGAAAATATTGATAAAACACTATTTTTGAAAAGAAAAGATAAAGACTTGTTGGTAGTACAAATATATGTAGATGATATTGTATTCGGTGCTACTAACAATCTTTTGTGTCAAGAATTTGCAAAGTTAATGCAGGGTGAATTCGAGATGAGCATGATGGAAGAACTCAACTTCTTTCTTGAACTACAAATCAAACAAGAAAGAGAGGTTTCATCAACCAAACAAAGTACATGAAAGAAATTCTTAAGAAGTTTGGTATGGAATCAGTTAAACCTCTTGGAACACCAATGAGTCCTTCATGCAAACTAGATAAAGATGAAGATGGTAAGCCTATTGATAAAAAATATTACAGAGGTATTATCGATCTCTACTTTACTTAACAACAAGTAGACCTGATATCATGTTTGCAGTGTGTTTATGTGCACGATATCAATCTGAACCTAAAGAATCTCACTTAATTGCTGTAAAAAGAATTCTTAGATATCTAAATGGAACTAAAAATGTAAGATTATGATATTCTAGAGACTCAACATTAAATTTGATTGCATATTTTGATTCTGATTATACTTGTTGTAAATTGGATAGAAAAAGTACAAGTGGTGCATGCCAATTTTTAGGAAGTAAATTAATCTCTTGGTTTAGCAAAAAGCAAAATTCGGTTGCATTATCAACTGCTGAAGCTGAATATGTTGCAGCTGGAAGTTGTTGTGCTCAAATCCTTTGGATTAAGCGACAACTTGAAGATTATGGTATAACACTTGATAAAACACCAATTAGATGTGATAACACTAGTGCAATAAACTTAACTAAAAATCTAATACAATACTCAAGAACTAAACACATTGAAAATATATATCATTTTATTAGAGAACATGTAGCTAATAGTGACATTTGTCTTGATTATGTTAGTACTGATGAACAATTAGCTGGCATTTTTACAAAACCCCTAAGTGAAGAGAGATTTTGTTATCTTAGAGGAGAATTAGGAGTCTGTGATCCATTGGAATGAATTTTAAATCTCCTAGGAATGATTATCTAGAATTCAATCATTTTTTTTTTAAATTTTCTTGTGATTTTAAGGAAAACTCTATCTAGATATTTAAACCCCTTGATTCATCATATTCCAAAGTTGATTTATCCAAAATTTGATGATATTCCGGAAAAAGTTTTAGATTCTTTGAAACTCTTATTTTTTTCACTGAAACTGTTTTGGAGCTGACACCTTCCTTTCCAAAGTCGACTCCACTTCGGGCGCTGACTGTGTTAGCGATTTGGAGCCGACACCCCGCTTTGCGGGAGCCGACTCCAAGTGGTCCCAGGTTGACTTTATTAGGACAAAGTCGACACCTTTCTCATTTCATTCTACTCCAATCTCTTACAAACTCTTCCCCACTCATCCCAAAACCCAAAATTTCTCAAATCCTTCATCCACTAGCATCCTATGGCACCCAAACGAAGGGGATCCATGTTCAGTGGACCGGTGATGACAGGGAAATGGACCGTGAGGCATCCAGCGCAATAGCCCTCTCCAAGTTTGTCCTCCACTTTGTTCGCTTCCACTCCAAGCACCATCCCAAGTCCTTCTTCGCCTCAGGTTGACACCCTAGCTGGCCGTGTGATTACCATGGGTAGAAAAGTCGATTTTCACTTCTTTGAGGCCGAGGAATTTTCTATTGGGCGGTAGTTAAAGGAGTTAGGATGGGAGAAGGTTTGTTCTCTTGATGTACTACTTATCCTGTTTTAGTTAAAGAGTTTTATCATAATCTTTCTAGAGGAGATTGAGGAATCATAAGTTTTGTTAGAGGAAAAAGGATTTACTTAACTTCTGAGATATTAGGAAACCTTTTAGAGATTCCTGTTGTTGGATTAATAGCTAATTCCCACAGTGAGAGAGCAGGAGCATTATCTAGAATGCTTGGAAGGGAAGTCATAGAATTTGAAGAGGTTAGGGTAAACCAGTTGCCTCTAGAGCTCAGATTATTACATAATATATGTAGTAGGATACTATTTCCAAAGACTGATCATTTTGAGTATGTCTCAATGAGAGACATCTTGCTTATGGACTGTGTTCTGACAGGTCAGCCTATAAATTTAGTTGGGATGATGATATGGTATATGGCTGAGGCTGGTAACAAGAAGAGATCAACTTTGCCTTACAGCATGATTTTGACTATAGCATTTCAGAACCAAGGTGTAGTTATTTCTGACAGTGAGCCTATAAAGAACCTTAGACATACAAACTATTATAGCATTGGTACTGTGCACCGTATGGGGTTCATGAAGGTGAATGAAAGATGGAAAAGGAAGGGACACCTAGATGACAGGGCAGCTGATATTGGAGCTGTTGCACCATCAGAGGTTGGACCATCTATGAGGCATTCTTCACCTGAGCCTAGTAGACCATCACCACCACCACCTGTATCTGCATCTATTTTTGTTCCTACTTCTAGATTTTCTAGTACTCAGCTGGAGCAGCTAAAAGAGTTGTTTGCAAGTCATGAAGAGAAAATGAAAATTGAATTGGATAGTAGACTTTTAATCATAAGAGAGCTCTATTATTCTTTCGAAGAAAAAGTCAACAAGATTGAGTCATCCTTTGGAACCTCATCTGAAGCCTTGAAGACATATCTTATGCACATTTTTAAAGAAAATCAAGGATATTGGAGGATATTCTGAGACTTATTCAAAGTGTAATGCGGAGCTGCAAGAAAAAGTTACTGTGGCTACTTCATTGGTAGAGAAAATGTTAAATGACTTTATGAAGATACAAGAAAGTGGCATGGCAAAGATACTAGAAGAACTTAAGAGACTTCTTAGATTTTCTTAGATTTTGATGTTTAGTTTGCTTTTTAATGTAATAGAATGTTTATATGAATGAAGTAATGAAATATTTTGAAGTAAACATTGTGATACTTTGTTGAATGATGTAATGAACATCTTGATGTAATACGGAGCTGCAAGAAAAAGTGACTTGGACTTTGTTTTAAACTTTGACTTTGATACTTAATTCCTACAATTGATGTTAATTTAAGCCTTAATGCACCTTCTAAACCTTTTTGTTGATTACAAAAAAGGGGGAGAAAAGAGGTATTTGTATATGCATAAAAGTGATGGAAGAATGATATATGCAATGATATATGTATATGCATGTTAAGCAATTAAAAGAATGAAGGAGAATAGTACTTCAAATATGCATGTTGAAAGGACTTAATAGTATACATGTTGAAAGGAATTAATATCAAAAGGAATAGAATTTCAATAGACTTAACATATGCACCAACATAGGGGGAGCTACCTCATTTAGGGGGAGCTTAACCTTAATTTAAATATTTTGATAATTATGCATTAATTGATTATGCATATACTCAATGTTTTTATCATCATCAAAAAGGAGGAGATTGTTGAAAAAATTATTGAGAAATTATTTACCCAATTAATTGATTTTGATGATTAACAAAACCCATGAGTATATTCATTATGTTTCTGATAAAATTGATAAATGTTTCAGGAATTAAGATCAATTAATTATCCAAAAGGTATATATAAATTAGTTTTGAATTGAATTTTAATGGAGTATAACAAAGTTCAGAAGTTGGAACCGACACCCAGACTCATTGGAGCCGACTCCAGAGCATATCAGAACAGTTCAAATTTTTGGCACGGTTTGGAGCTGACACCCTAGCAGTAGGAGCCGATTCCAACCTGAGATACAGAGGAACTATTTTTTGCTTCAGAAGCCGGAGCCGACACATGAGTTTTTGGAGCCGACTCTGACCTAAGTTATAGAGACTATGTTTTTTGGAGCAATTATTGGAGCCAACACCTCAAAATTGAGAGCCGACTCCAGACAGCAGTGAGTCGACACTTTGTAAAGTCGGAGCCGACTCCACGATGGATTGTTTTTTGCTATTTTTGGAAACCTGATTTGGAGTCGACACATGAAAAGTTGGAGCCGACTCCAACCTGTCAGAAGATGATTTTTAAAAGTGATAGATCAGCTCCAACGACTATATTTCCTCACCTACTCTTCAACGGATCTATTTTCTTGCATGGAGAACTCATCAAGGTACATTTCAATGGCTATTTTCTCACCTAATCTCGAATTAAAAATCTATAAAAAGGGGATAACTGATCGTTCAAAAAATAGAGAGAAAAATAATGAAAAAATCAAGAAAAATACCCAGTGAAATAGAGAAAAAAATAATGAAAAAATAAAGGGAAATACCCATTGAAAAAGAGAGAAAAATCGAAGAGAAATCTTTGAGTCCACGTCTATCATCTGAAGAGAGTTTCAAGAGAAATCCAAAGCCCTCAAAGATCAAAATCAGAGGATTTTTAAAGGAGAAAAGAAGAAGATCAAAAGCGCTATTTTCTCAACATTCTCTTCAACGATCTGTGTTCAAGATTCAAAGTTCAATCCTTGCTCATCCATTCAAAAGAGAAGAGGAAAAGAAGAAAAGAAGAAAAGCTCAACCTCATTGCTTCCAAAATCAGGCTTTTCTAATCCTTGTCTATTTATATGCTTATTTGCTCAATTAAGGAGCATTTGAATTATTGTAAACTTTAATTTGATTTATTATTTACTAATTCAATCAGGAGGATTGAATTAGTTGAGGTAGTTTACCTCGAGACAAGCTAAGTTTAGCTTGGGTTAAGGTTTTGTGCTGGAGAACCTATGAAAATCGGCTGGGTTCATTGTGACCCCATGTAAAACAATAAGTTTGAGTTGTGATCTTATAAAACAACTCATCTGTAATCAGAGGATTATAGTGTGGACCCAAGAATTGCTTGGGAGTGGACGTAGGTGTGGCTAACACCGAACCACTATAAATCTTTGTGTTTGTCATGCATTTGTCTTTCTCTCTCTTTATCATATTGTGCTTAGATTTTATTAATTCACTTTACTTGGGCACTTTTACATCAAACAAATTATTTTCAAAGTGTTAAATTTTTTAAAGAACCCAATTCACCCCCTCCCCCTCTTGGGTTGCCATCTGGGCCAACACATAATTTTGAAAAGACATAAATGAAGTAATGCAAGAAATATCACAAGAATAAAAGATATATTTGGGAGAAGATTTTAATAGATATGTAGGTAAACAAAGAGATGGATATAAAATGGTTCATAAAGGATATGGATTTGGAGATAGGAATGAAGCTGGTGTGAGCTTATTAGATTTTGCAGTGGCGTATGATCTAACAATAGCAAACACTTATTTCAAAAAAAGATATAAATATTTAATAACATTTAAAAGTGGATCTAATAAAAGTCAAAAAGATTTTTTCTTAACTAGAAATATAGATAAAATTGATAGAGATATAGACTAAAAGATATGCTTTATGTTATGTCTTTATATTTTAATGAGAATTCATTTTGAGCAATGTATGCCATTTACTATATATGTGCATGTGTCTAGTATTTACAAAGAGTATTTGATCTAGTGTGTAGAGTACGCTTACACATAGAAGACTAGATCATCGGTTCTTTTGGAATACAAGTTTATTGTTCATAGTTTTAGATGGAATTGGACACACATCAGTAGAACTGTAGCACAAATTTTTAGTAGGTCTGTCTTGACTACGGGAAATAATTTATTCTAACTATTTATGCTAGTACACTTTGTGTGTATTGAACAGGACCCAGTTGAGTTAATTATTTTATATTGACTTTATAAAATAATTTAAACCTCATGAATATTATGATTACTTATGCTCTTAATCCGAATTCTATTTCTAGACATGTGTAGTGATTATTGCTTTGATTACACATAGAGTGAGATTCTATATGAGTCAATAAACTCATTGGGTTGGGCAATAACATTATATATGGTGAATATTAATAGTTGAAGGAAACCACGTCCTGATAAATTGGATTGATGATATCCCCTTGAGGAAGCTTATAAGTTTTGATTGTATCAAATCTTGCAAGTGGATTTTAAATCCGATGCATCAAATAAGTTAAGTGGATAGGTCTCAACGATAATAAAAGCCAATTAAATTATATTGTCGGTAATTAAATTTAATTGGTGGATATATGTAATCTTAACGTGGGGAGATAATAAGTATTTAATATTAAAGGCTCGAAAATATAAATTCGAATATGATTAGAAGTACAATTATAATTCTTTAGTGGAATGAATTGTAATTTACGTAATTGAATCCTAACCAGGGGTAGGATTGAGAGATTTAATTATGTGGGAAGTCCTTTTCATATTTGCCTATTGGTCCCTGTTGTAGCCCTATAAATACCCTCTCAGTTGGTTGCTAGGGTAAACATTTTTTTGAAGAAAGAAAAATAAGAAACCCTAGGACGGCCAAGAGATCCCACCATCTTGTGAGAGAAAGAAGGTATTTTCGGGAATACGGTGGAAGGCTAAAGGTTGAGGTCGAGCAATCGAATCAAAGTGATCCAAAGTCCAAATCTGAAGGTATGATCTTGTACTCATAGATTAGAATGGTAAAAGTTTTTTTTTGTATTACTCATATACGCTATAATCGTGATCTTGGGGGTATTACGCATTCCCCAACAAAAATAACATGCAAAAATTATAAAGTTATTTTAGAAAAAATTTAACTTCACAACATAGGATAATGATAGTAGATATATGGATAAAAATAAAATCTGAGTAAAATATAAAATTATTAATTTAAAAATTAAATGGTAAAATTTGAAAGAGAAAAAACTAGAATTATTTAAGAAAAGTTAGTAAGAGTAATGACTATGATATAGATAGTGATCCCAACTTAATATAGAAAATGAGTAACTAATACATAAAAAATATAGCAAAAAAAGTTCTAAAAGAATTAGAAGGAGTAGGACTAGTAGGAAAGAAAACTTGATGTTAAAACGAAAAGTTTAATCTGTTATGAAGCTTAAAAGGACAAACTATAAAATTTGACAAGAGGCTAGGGATGAAGAAAGTCTTAAAAAGTATAGGGATGCAAAGAAAGAAGCTAAAAAGTGATAAGTAATGCTAAACTTAAAGCCTATGATGATTTATATAATAGACTAGATACGAAAGAATGCAAAAACTATATATAAATTAGCAAAACTAAGAGAAAAAAAAAAATATCTTAACTATATTAAATATACTAAGGATGAAGATGAAAGAGTCTTAGTAAAAAATGAAAAGATAAAAGAACGATGAAAAACTTATTTAAAAAAATTATTAAATAAAAATAATTTGATAAATTTAAGGATGAAAGGATGTGATAATCTAGGAGTAACAAATGATCATAAATTTTTTCGTAGATTTAGCATGCTTGAGGTCAAAAAGGCTTTGAGTAAAATAAAAAATGCAAAGGCATTAGGACCAGATGCGATATCTATTGAGGTTTGGAAAGGCTTAGGAAAAATTGGAGTCATATGGTTAACTAATTTATTTAACAAGATTGTAGCAACTAAAAAAATACCGAATGATTGGAGAAAAAGCATATTAATACATGTATACAAAAATAAAGGAGATATTCAAAACTGTGCAAATTATAGAGGGATTAGGCTAATGAGTTATACAATAAAATTATGGAATAGAGTAATAGAAAATCGATTAAGAGCTGAAACTTTGGTGTTAAATAATCAATTTGGATTTATGCCAGAAAGATCGATCATGAAAGCTATTTATTTATTAAGAAGATTGATGAAGAGATAGAGAAAAGAAAAAAAAACCTTCATATGGTCTTTATTGATTTAGAGAAAGCATATGACAGAGTACCTAAAGAAATAATATGGTGGGTTTTAGAGAAAAAAAAAAGTTACCAAAAGGTACATATAAATTGATAAAAGATATGTATGATAGAGTAATAACTATTCTTAAAACAATAATAGAAGAAATTAGTGAGTTTTTAATTACTGTAGGTTTACATCAAGGATCTGCCTAAGTTCATATCTTTTTGTATTAATTATGAATAAATTAATCAAATATATTTATAATGATATCCTATGGTGTATGTTATTTGCAGATGATATAGCGTTGATTGATGAAACTAAATCTGGAGTAAATGCTAAGCTAGAGATTTGAAGAGAGGCTTTAGAATCTAAAGGTTTTAATATTAGTAGAACTAAAACTAAATACATAAAATATAATTTTAGAAGGACTAGAAATACAAATGAAGAAACAATGAAGTTTGCAAGCCAAGAGATATCAAGGAGTAAAAAATATAGGTTTTAGGGATCAATTATCAAGTAAGAAGGTAAAATAGGTGAAGATGTGAATCATAGAGTTAAAGTAGGATGGATTAAGTGGAGGAGTGCTTTAGGAGTATATGATTGATGCATTTCATTAAAATTAAAAGAAAAATTCTATACAACTGCTATTAGGCTAGCTATACTAAATGAAACAGAGTGTTGGGCAATATTGAAACAACATGTAAATAAATTAAGTGTAATAGAAAGGCATATGTTAAGATGGGTATGTGGTAAAACTTTAAAAGATAGAATTAGAATTAAACATATAAGAAAAATGGTAGGAGTAGCCCCAATTGAAGATCAAATGAGAGAAAATCGATTATGGTGGTTTGAATATATACAACGTAGACCTTTAGATGCTCCAGTTAGGAGTGATCTTTTAATAATTCATGGTAAGGATAGAGGTAGAGGTAGACCTAAACTAACATGGGCAAAAATAATTAAAAAAAAATATAACTATTTATAATTTAAATGTCGACTTAGTCCAAAATAAAGTAGAGTGGAGGAAGCAGATTCATGTAGCCAACCCCATATAGTTGGGAAAAGGCTTAGATGAGTTGAGTTGAGTATGTTTTTGCTGTGAAAAAAGAGGTCATAAATCTTTTATTTGCAATTATAGAAAACATCATGTAAATGCTAGGAGCAAAGGTAAAATTATTTGGGTTCCAAAAGGAACCATATATTATGCCACTAACCATGAAAGACCTAAGAAAGCTTGGGCACCTAAACATAAGACTTGATTTCCATGCAGGTACGTCTTGCAGCCAAAGGATCAAAATGAAAGTAGTATCTTGATAGTGACTGCTCAAGATACATGATGGATGATAAAGATCAATTCATCACCCTTGAAGCTAAGGGAGGTGAAGTGGTGATCTTTGAAGATAATGGTCAAGGTCACATCACGGGTATCGATAAAATTCAGATCACTCCATCTATTTTTATTGAAAATGTTCTATATATTGATGGATTAAAGCATAACTTAATTAGTATTAGCCAACTATGCGATAAAGGATTCAAAGTTTCCTTTGAAACTTGTATTTGCATAGTATCTAATCCCATTGATAATAGCATTATCTTTGTTGAAAATAGAAATGACAATGCATACTTAATTGACTTAGATAATTTATCTATAAGTAATTATTACCTAATTGCTAGTGATGCTAAGGTTAATGAGATTGGATGGCTATGGCACCATAGATTGGTCATGCAAGCACACACTTGATTTCAAAATTGCTTAGAAAAGATTTAGTTAAAGGACTTCCAAAATTGAATTTAAGAAATGATAGAGTTTGTGATGCATGTCAATTTGAAAAATAAACTAGGAATTCTTTCCAATCTAAAAATATTGTTTCAACTTCTAGGCCACTTGAACTACTTCACATGGATCTATTTGGACCTACTAGAATCATAAGTCTAGAAGGTAAGAAGTATGGTCTTGTGACAAAAGATGATTACTCTAGATTCACATGGATACTATTTTTGGCTTATAAAGATAAAATTTTCTCTGTATTTCTAAAATTCTTTAAAAAAGTCACAATGAGAAAAATACTACCATTATGTCTCTTAGAAGTGATCATGAAACTGAATTTAAAAATTAATTATTTAAAAAATTCTCCATTAAAAATTATATTCATCATAATTTTTCTGCACCTAGGATACCTAAATAAAATAGGATGGTAGAAAAAAAAAATAGGACTCTAGAGGACATGGCCCATACCATGCTATGTGAAAGCTAACTCCCTAAATATTCCTGGGTGAAAGCTATAAACACAACATGTTACATCCTAAATATAGCCCTTATTAGACCAATCCTTAAGAAAATCCCTTATGAACTATGGCATAATAGGAACCTAATGTCGGTTATTTTCATGCATTTGGGTATAGATGTTTCATTCATAATAATGAAAAGGATAACTTAGAAAAGTTTAATGCCAAGTTTGATGAAGGTATCTTCTTAGGATACTCTACATCTAGCAAGGCATATAAAATGCTCAATAAGAATTATTTGATTGTTGAAGAGATAATTTATATTGTCTTTGATGAGTCTTTAGCATCTAGTTCAGAAAAGAAAGATGATAAGAAAGACACTAATATTCTTGAAAGATATTTAAATAATTAAATATTGAGGTATCTTTAGATCATGAAACTGAAGCTAAAGATGATGACTTAATTAAGAATAGGGATATTGACACTACTCATAATGATATAGATTTTTCTGGAGATTGGAGATATACATATGATCATCCATCTAAAGGATCTAATCATAGGTGATCCATCTCAAGGAATAAGAACTAAATCATCCATGAGAAATGTCAATTATTATATTGTATTTGTGTCTCATATAGAATCCAAGTCAATTGAAGAAGCTGAAAAGGATAGTTATTGAATATTATAGCTATGTGATAAGTTTATTTATTATCCCAATTTAACTATTAAAATAAATATTAATTACTTTAAATTTATTAAGAATTTATACTTTTTATGGATGTCTATAGAAAAGGAGCCTATAGAAGAAAGAGCTCAATTTTTAAAGTCCAATGATGCACACAACACTCAAATTAGGACTCGGTTTGCCAAAAAAGGAAGAAAGAGATGATTCCGCATGATTCCTGGTGCAAACTAAGCCAGGTGATGTTGAACGAATGGTTGAGAAATTTTCTCACAATTTCTGAATGATCTTGAGTGCCCAATTAACTCCAACTTTGACTAAGAGGAAACCCTAGATGAACTCTATAAAAGGAGGACCTCAGGCTACAGTTGGGGATAGGAGTTTCTACAATGCTCTTTTTATTTTTCTTTTATTTAGATTATTGTATTTAGGCTTGGAAGAGGAAAATTATGTAGGGGATGCTGGCAGCAGCAATGCATGGCTAGATTCCTTCAACTTAGGATGATGACGAAGCCTGTAATCATGTTTTATCTTTGTTTTTGTTCTTAATTTATATGCAATAAAAATTATGCTCTTTTTATTATATCTTTTAAATTATTTTTCTGATCGAGATTTTGATCTAGCATACACGGCCTGTACCCTCTATTGACGTACCATAATCTTAGGATACGGTACGTGCCTAAGAGAGACAGATCGTAGTATGATAAATTAGACCCTTAACCTTGCAATTAATAGATAGTTTATACTCTAAGCGGATGTGCTGTGATCTTCTGATATAGTCCGTGCCTGACAAGAGATAAATTATTTTAATTTTAAATTTACAAAAATTATTACTATTGCAACATTAAAAAAGATGATAAAACATGTTTGCATGATGGATTCGGATTCCTTGGTTGCTTCTCCTGCTATTTGAATTTTGTTAATTAATTAGTTATTATCTTTTAATAACTGCTATTATTAATATAATCCTCTATAGATAAATTTTATTTTTCTTTTTTGAAATAATGCCCTTAATATCCGAGGATACGATCCCGATTCACCACTAGCTATAGTAGTGAGTAGGTTTTATTTTTGACTGCCAATGACAACGATCAAATTTTATTGCCATTGCCGAGGATCTAGGCACGATTATAGTTCACAAAAAAAATAAAAAAATAACTATTACAAATTTTCTCTTAATTTTATTCTTATTTTTGATTTTTTTATTATTTCATTATTTATTATTCATGCTTCTATATAAAAGAAAAGAGTAAAAAAAATTCTTTTTTTTATTGAATAGTTATTGCTCTCTTAGCTTATTGCATTTTTTTAGTTATCTTAATTATTAGATTTTCTTATTTCTTTTTACCATAAAAAAAAGTTTACTTTTCTTCTTGTCACAAATCCACTTTTAACCTAATTAACTTTTCCTTTTAATTAACTTACCTTAAAGAAGCTAAAAGAAAACCCTAAGACACTTTCCATAAAACATAATTAATTTAAGAAAATATAATAATAATAATAATAATAATAATAAAATAAATAAAAATATAATAAAAATAAAATAAAATATTTTATTTCTATGCTTAGATTGACTTAGGTAAATTTATTTTCTGTGAAACTTATAATTTTTCCATTGACATCTCATAATTTATTAGAAAATTAGAAACTTAATCACAAAAATCTTAACAAAAAAAAATTAGATTAATTTTGTTTGATAATTTCAAGAGCTGGACATCTGCTTATTGCACAGCATTTTTATAATTAACTTTGAGGGCACAAACCCTTAATCAAGATAAGATGGGGGAGTTGATCACCCTTCCTTGGCCCATAAACTGCATCCTTCATTTTGCATTAACCCAAGCCTTTAACTCTAAAATTAACTAGGCATCAACCCCTAAGGAACTCGAGCTCAATAGAACAAGACACCCGAAAGAGTTGGACCGGGTCGGGATTGACTGCTTAACTAGTGTCTAGAAAATGAAAGGAAAGTGGTTACTTAATTGGTTTCGTTTGCTTACCTAGTAAGCGACGGGGGGACTCCCACTGACCTTACCCTTAACTGGCTAGTTGATCAGTTATTTTTTTGACTTGGAGGGCTCCAAGGCAGTCTTGAAAGTTAAGAGCTGTCTAGATCTAGATTAAACCTAGGGTAGAGAGTCTAATCTTTGTTAACTAAATTATTCTTCATTGCTCTTAGTTCTAGGAATCTTTTAGGATATTTTCTTTAGAATCTTCTTCTCTCTTCTATTACATTAGTTAAAAAAACTGAATTACTGTTTGCTTTAGAGTGTATTGGTAGGTTATATGCTTGGTTGCCAATCGTTACAACCCAACCTCATATCCTTAAATCTTGAAATAAAGAGAACTTGTAGAGTAAATGGAGCACATATTATGGATCTTAATCAAGAAAATAATCCACCACATTAATTGAAAGAGTACTTCACTCCTTCACAATATACATATTCACCATGTATATAAGTACCCCTAGTAGAGGCTGTCCAGTGTAATCCAAATGTTACTAGCTTTCCATGGATTTACAAATGAAGATCCCTATAAACACTTAGATGAATTCTTGGAAATTTGCTCAACTGTCAAGATTCAAAATTTCTCCGATGAGGCACTTAGGCTTAAGTTATTCCCTTTCTCCCTAAAAGATAGAGCCAAGTATTGGTTAAATTCACTAGACACTATAATTTCAACTTAGGACCAACTTCAGAGGGAATTTCTTAAGAAATACTTTCCTATAGGAAAAATGAATCAAATCAGAAAAGCCATAATCCATTTTTTTCAGTTAGAGAGAGAAATGTTTCATGAAACATGGGAGAGATTAAAAGAATTAACTAAAAAATATTTGCACGATACAATACCTAAATGGCAGTTAGTTCAATGTTTTTATGATGGATTGTCAGAAAGGCATCGACAAATGGTGGATGCCTCATGTGGAGGAACATTTATGCTAAAAAATAAACATGAGGCATGGCAGCTTTTTGAAACTCTAAGTGAAAATTTCTTATACCATATGTCTGCTGGCCATACAGATCCTTCCACAGAACCTAAGAGAGGTGGAATATACAACATAGGTCAATCTATAGATATCTATATCAAAATTGATGAACTATCCCAAAAAATTGATCGAATTCTACAAGTTGGAAATACCTCTTCCCCATCTACTCAATTACATGAGGTTTGTATAATCTGTTCAAGTTTGACTCATTCTATAAGGGAATGTCCAACCGTATACCAATTTTCTGAGCTTATTCAGGAGCAAGCCTACCCAGCCCAAACCAGAATGGCTCCTAGACCAGGAAATGATCCATATTCGAATGCAACAATCCTAGCTGCCAAAATCACTCAAATTTTTCATGGAAACCCCAACTATAATCAATCCAACATCAATTAGACCTAACCATCACGAGGCCTAATTTAGAAACATGTCGTATTCCCAATATCCAAGTGCTCCTTAACCTTTACCAAATAATTATGATCCTACTTTCGAAGAAAAGGTGTTACAAGCATTAAAAGGGCTAGAAATGAGTACTCATCTTCTTCACTCACACACATAATCATTACAAAATTAGAAACTCAGATAGGTCAACTAGCCACAACATTCAGTAAAAGAGAATGGGATAAGCTACCGAGTCAGCCCAAAGCTAATGGGACATAAACAACCAAGGATCAAAATAAGGAGCCCAGATTAACCAAATAAGTGTTATTCATACATTAAGATCTGAAAAACAAATAGATTGTTGACCCTGAATTGATTTTGATGATTATAAAATAATTAATTAAGGACTAATTCTATTTGTTAAGCTTGATACAGAGAAGTACAGATGCTTTACAATTGAGCCTTATCAAGTAAAAATCTCATAGAAGTATATTTCATTTTTATTTTGTTATCTGGAAGTTAGCTATTTGATCCATTCATCCCTGGCCGTTTGTATTTTTATGTGAGCTAGCTAGTTAGCTAGCTTATTCTTCCTTCTAGCTAGCCGACACATCTGTTAGCTAACTAACATGATCTTACAGTGGCTTGGTCGAATGGTTAGTTTTTTGAGTTAGCTAGTTATCTAGCTTGGCCTCCTTCTGAGCTAGCTAAAGTTCCATTTTAGCTAACTATGCTTCCTGTTCTCTTGCAAGCCGAGCCATGTTGTTTCCTAGCTAGCTGGTTAGCTAGCTCGGCCTCCTTCTAAGCTAGCTGGAATTTCATTTTAGTTAACTATGTTTTGCCTTGTCTCTGTGCTGGCCGAATGCTATGGGAATCAGTTAGCTGTCTAGCTAACTTGTCCTCCTTCTTAGCTAGCTGGCTTCTTTTTTTGTTAGCTATCTTTCCTATTACTTTGCTTGGCCGAATGGTTCCTGTTCTTAGCTAACTGGCGAGCTAGCTAGGTGCTTCTCTTAGCTAGCTAGCATATCATGTTAGTTAACTGCTTTGCCTTGGGAGCTAACTACTTTACATCGTTAGCTAACTAATTTTTACAAGTTCTCCACCAAGCCGAGCGGATGTTATTTCAAGTTAGCTAGAGAGCTAACTACATCTTTCCAAGTCGTGTGAATGCTTTTCTTAGCTAGCTAAGGAGCTAGCTACCATTGGACGGATGCCTTCCTCTTGCCATGAGCTTTTGATCTTAGTTAGCTAAAGAGTTAACTCTTCTTCTATTAATGGATGACATCCTTCTCCAAGCCAAGCACCTCTTTTTCCTAGTTAGCTTGAGAGCTAATTACATTGTTGTGGCTTATCTTTTCATGAACATTGGATATTTGATTAGTAAGCTAGAGAGCTAACTACCTTTTGCTTGGTTAGCTAAAGAGCTAACTAATGCTCTTTGGATTGTGCTCCTGGTGTGTGACTTTTTGAGTTAGCTAGCTAAGGAGTTAGCTACCTTCTCACGGGATGAACTTCAAGCCGAGTGCTCTTTGTGGATAGTTAGCTAGATAGCTAACTACTATTCTTTGATACTGATACTCTTCCCTCATGCTGTGGAGTTTTCAAAATTAGCTAGCTGGTTAGCTAGCTTGTGGCTTTTCACTCTTTCTTGGCCAAGCGTCTTCAAGCCCCTCAGCTACCTGGAATTAATTCCAGTCAGCTACCTCATTGATATTTGGGCGTGCTCTCTCTCTCTATCTCTTCTCTTTAATTGATTTGTATTTTCAGCTATACTAACTTTTGATCTCTTAGATTATGGTAGAGATCTTCCTTTCTCAAATAGTTTCGGTGCATTCAATGCTTAAGAGAAATAATCTCAACTTTTATCTTTTCTTCCCATTTTTCTTTCCATTTATTTCAAATGAGTCTAACGGATATTTTCTTATTGATTGCTTTAAATAGCTGGGATTAGAAGAACAAAATGATGAATCTGAAAGAAAAAAATAAGAGAAAGAAATCCAAGAAAAAGAGCTTTTATTGCATATTTTTTAGAGGTTGAAAAGCAAGTTGTTGTGCTTTGAAGTTGACAAATCTTGAAGATCATTCATTGCTCAAGGTTGTCCAGATCTATTAAAGCCTTCAAGCATTCAAAAGCTTCAGCTACTTTGGAGCCTCTTCATTTATTGCTGAAGATTTGCTACAAAAAAAATTGTAAAGTATTTCTTGAATATTTGCTCATTGTAGGAGCTACTTATTCTTATTTATTCTGAACATTTGTAAAAGGATTAGATTTAACCCTTGGTTCTTGTTGGCTTCCTTGTACCGTGAAACAAGAGGACTAGCCTAATAAGGCTAGGGGTTGGCTTTCTTGTACCATGAAACAAGAGGACTAGCCTAGTAAGGCTAGGGGTTTGGCTGCCTTATGCCGTATAAATAAGAGGGCTAGCCGGGGAAGGCTAGAGGTTGTAATCGTTGTGATACGATTGGAGTGAAATTCCTAAAGGTTTTTGGGAAGTGGACGTAGGTACTGAGTTTGGCACTGAACCACTATAAACTCTGTTATGTTTGTGGTTGCTTGATTCTCTATGTTATTATTCTGTGCACTTAACTACACCACTGCCAATTAAATTTAAATTAGTGTTAAAGCACATATCTGCGTCTGTAATTAATTTTTAATAACTCAATTCATCACCCTCTTGGGTTGCTACATCTGGGCAACAAGTGGTATCAGAGCAGCGTGCTCTTGATTTTTATAGCTTTGATTAGCTTGGAACCAAATATCAGTAGTAATCCAAATGGGATCTATGTTGATTGAAGGACAATCAACTAATAGGCCACCTTTTTCAGTGGAACAAATTACACATATTGGAAAGCACGAATGAAAATCTTCATTCAAGCACTAGATTATGATTTATGGGGAATCATAATCAATAGACCATACACACCCACTATTAAGATTGATAATCTTGATATTACAAAACCTGAATCTGAATAGGATGAGCAAGATAAGAAACCAGCTCAATTAAATGCAAAAGCTATGAATGTTCTTTATTGTTCTCTTGATGCAAATGAGTTTAATCGCATATCTACTTACATGTCTGCTAAAGAAATCTGGGATAGACTTGAAGTTACCCATGAGGATACAAATCAAGTCAAGGAATCCAAAATAAATATTCTTGTTCATAAGTATGAATTATTTAAGATGGATTCAGCTGAAAATATCACTGATATATTTACAAGATTTACTAACATTATTAATGGACTAAAAAGTCTTGGAAAATCTTATGCTAATAGTGATCTTGTTAGAAAAATTTTAAGATCTTTGCCTAGGTCATGGGAAGCCAAAGTTACTGCAATATAAGAAGCAAAAGATCTCAACACTTTATCACTTGAAGAGTTGGTTGGTTCTTTAATGACTCATGAGCTTCAGCAACGACAACATATTGATGAAGATGAATCAAAGAAGAAAAGAACTATGGCATTAAAAAGTGCAACTCAAGATAATGAAAGTAAGGAGACCACCAGTGATAGTGAGAAAGATGATGAAATGACACTTATCTCAAGAAAATTCAAAAAGTTTATGAAAAGAAAGAAGTTTGGAAAAAGAAAACATTTTGCCAAAGGAAATCACAACAAAGAAAAGAAAAAGAGTGAACCTCCCATATGTTATGAGTGCAAGCCTGGACATATCAGACCAGAATGTCTACTATTAAAGAAAGGATCCAAAAGAGTAAAGAAAAAAGCAATGATGGCTACATGGAGCGACAGTGAGGCTACAAGTTCAGAAGATGAAGAGAAAACTGAAGTTGCCAATGTATGTTTCATGGTTGATAATGATGAGGTAAGTCCTAGCTTTCTAGATGACTTTACTTTTGACGAATTACATGGTGCATTTTATGAACTTGTTGATGATTTTGCAAACTTAAGTTCAAAGAACAAAGATTTGAAAAATGAAATTAAGAATCTTATTCTTGTAAAAGAAAGAATTTCAAAAGACAATGAATTATTGCTAAAGGAAAACCAAGATTTACAAAATGAAGTAAATAGATTAAAACCAATTATTGATTTACTTTGAGCTTAGAAAAATTAGAAATGATTCTAAATAGTCAAAGAGCTATTTACAATAGAGCTGGTCATATAATCCTTTTGAAAGATAAAAATTTTTGAAAAATATTTATATGCATGCTGATGATTCTACCAAGATTACAATAGAGCTGGTCATATCAACTTTGTTCCTTGTAAATTGAATATTCTTTCCAGAATGATTGCAAACAATGATTGAAACATCAATGTTTCCCACAAATGACTGCCACTACAAGAGATTTTAAATATTGCGACGCCCAAATGCGTCGCAATTGCGTCGCTAAACATGATATTGCGACGCAATAGCGACGCAACGAGGGCGTCGCTCAACTGTCCATTGCAATACCCTTTTATCGCAAATGCGTCGCAATTTTGCGACTCTCTGCGACGCTCTTGCGACGCCACATTGCGTCGCAATATTACGACGCATGAAAATGCATCGCTAAATTTAAAAATAAATTTAGTTAGAAAAAAAATTATTATTAAATATTACGACGCACAAATTTGCGTCATAATATTTAAAATTAATTTTTTAAAAGAAATTATTATTAAATATTGCGATGCAGTAATTTACGTCGCAATATTTAAAATTAATTTATAAAAAAAATTATTATTAAATATTGCGATGCACTAATTTGCATCGCAATATTTATAATAATAATTTTTTAAAAAATTATTATTAAATATTGCGATGCACTAATTTGCGTCGCAATATTTATAAATTATTTTATAAAAAAAATTATTATTAAATATTGTGACGCTCTAATGCGTCACAAATAAAAATTATTTTATTTTAAAATAATTTTTAAGATAAAATAGTGACTCAATTTTAGTCGCTAATGCATCGCTATTAAATTTATTTTTAAATTATTGCGATGCCAGGTCATTGCGTCGTAATATTTAATAATAATATCTTAAAAATATTAGCGATCCAATATCAGTCGCTAATGCGTCGCAAATTTTATTTTTAAAAATATTTAAATGATTAAAAATTAAAACGGTTAATTCAATTTTGCTAAATCTAAATATTGATACAAACATTTTTCACTCAATCCAAACAATAATATATTTCAAAAAATAGTTTATATATTAAAATTTTGAAGTTTTTACAATATAAAAAAAGAAAAAAATACATCAAGAATCTGAATGATCACGTGGAGGCTGTGGAGGCTGTGGAGGCTGAAGACTCTGCGACAAGCGTCTAACCATATCCCACAAATAATGCATCTCATCTCGCATGTCTGCAACCTCCTGATCCCGGCCTCGCATACGATCCTCAAAATCCTGCTCGACCTCCTATCGAACCTCCTCTGCAATAGATCTGCGAAGCTCCTGTAAACGCTCGGGAGGAAGATCAGCAGGAACTCGCGAGCTGGAGGCCTGATGGGAAAAAATGTAGAAGCTCTAGTGCCCATACCATAGACCCTGCGGTCTCGTGGCTGGGCACCAACAGCCTCCAAAAACACACGTCGACTCTCCTCTGCTGAGAGTTCGACGGGTGTCTCCCCATCAGTAGAGTCGACCTGCGATGCCTGGGAGCGAAGCTCCTCGACTCGTGTCTTGAAAATATGAAATCAACAATAAATGAGTTAATAAATTTCTTGAAATAAAATTTTAGAAATTAAACAGATACTACATAAATCTAATTTCTTACCGCAACCTCCCGTGATCGCGTGTCGACCCAGGAGCCGTCCCTCCTGGTGTGTGTCGCCCTGAATAGACGAAACTCACCAGGATCTCCGCCCTCCTGCTCAGTCTATAACAATAAAAAAAAATGATATTAATACAAATATTTGTAAATAACTAAAATAGTAATTAAAATATTTATGTTTTCTTACCATACGCCGTCTGTGCTCCTGAATCGAAATGGAGCCCGAAGTATGACGGGAGAGACCCGTGCCAGGACCGCCCTTCTCAGATCGGCGGTTCGTGCTGGCTGATGCGGACCTCCTGCGCCAGCCATCGGACTCCCAGGCTTGCTGCCACTCGTGCCAAATACCCTTTGGCACATGCGCAGGACGCTGACCCGACGACCTCCAACGATGAAGCATGTCGGAGTATCGGCATCGCGTAAGAGCCTCCCATGCTGCCCTAATGGCATCATGGGTGGCAGGATCCTACGTAAACTTTTTCTGCATTAAAATAAACTGTTAGTTTCTGAATTTATTAACTTTAAAGAATTATATATCACTGATAAATTGTATTTAATAAGTTTACCTGAAACTCAGAAAAATAAAACTCCCTCGTGGCTGGCGATACGTGGCGCCAATCGTAGCCAGTGGGATCTGCACGCCTCTAAAAAATGGCACTGATGTGGCTGGAGACATGATGCTGCTCAATGAATCTGTTAAAAAAATGCAAGTTTATAAGTAAATGACTTAAAAACATAAATAAAATATTTTTAATTAGTATATACTTACATCCCCTGAGCATCAAGTCTAAGTACAGTGCGGCCGCCGATCGCGAAGAACTCTCGGAGGTCTGTGCCGATCGGGTGGATGGTAATACTGGTGCAGAGATCGAAGGCTGCGCCTCTGCTGGAGATCCAAACTCTCCATCTCCGACGCTCATGTGATCTGATCTCGCAGGATCCAAACTACGTCTCTGCTCACCCAAACTGTCGTCGGTAGATCTACCTCTGCCCCTCATACTGAAAATACTAAAGATTCACACAATTAAATTACGATTAATGATTGACTATGTAAGAATTTAACACTTATAAAAAAAAGTTATATTTTAAAAAACCTTTATGTTTAATCGGTGTCATTTGTTTCGTGAAATGTTGGTTCAACATCCGATGCCGTATCGGATTGCGAATCAGTTTCATTATCATCGGAAGGAAACCGAACATTTGTATCCGCAATTTGTTGGACATCACCACTTGGATCTCTAAGTGATGTTTCAGGAGCCCTTGTGTCATCCTCAATTGAATGCATTTCCATCTCAATGATGGGGCAAAATTGGGACATTTTGAGAGTTGACCTCCTACAATGAATGTCACATTATTCCTGCAAAAGGTAGACTATCTGACCCATAGTGATATCTGACCAAACTTGAATTGAAATTGAGAGGTCGTAACAGTCTTGGCTTAGCCACAAACTCACCCTTATTCCTTTGTCATGTATCACATTCTTCAAGAAATATATTAATCCTTCCAAATACCCTTCCAATAAAATATCTGTTTTATGTGTTTGTAATGCAATGATTGTTGAAGATCAGCTGCTAAGGACCAAGAGAAGGCCTAACGAAAAAGAAAAAGAAGCTCTGGAAGCACATAGATTATTATTCACAACCGCTTGAGGGCTGAGGTTGTGGATTTGGACAGTGACAAAGGTATTTTAGAGTCTCAGTTTGCTACAAGGCATATACATGAAGAGAGAGGCACAATTGCAATTCTTCCAATAGCCTTAGACTTATTACTGACTTAGGAATTTTTGGTTTCCATTTTGGATATATTGCTAAAATCATTGGGTGTGGCTCTTTGGGTTTGTAACCGGTTCAGTTTCTAAAATCACAAAGTCCATCGGATAAATAAAGTCACCAACTTTGATCAATACATTCTCTACTATTCCCTTGAGTACTTTCAAAGAGTGATCTGCTAGTTATAGGGTCATTTTTGTAGGCTTTAGTTCTACTAACCCTAGTTGCTCATATATAGAGGATGACAATATATTAACACTTGCTCCTAAGTATAATAGAGCCTTATTTATGAGGGTGTTCCCGATAATGCATGAAATAGTGAGTGACCCTAGATCTTTGTATTTCACTAACATGTTGTTTGATAGATAAGAGCTCACACTGACTACTAGAAAGGCTCTCTTGGGCATATTGGTGGCCTCCCAAGCTTGGTTTATGGCAGCAACCCCTTCTCCATGGCTTCTTAGGTGTGGTTTTCGTCATCGGTCATCTTCTCTCAAGTGGCTCGAGTATCCGCCTCTACAAGAGCCAACTTCTCCACGGCAACCTGAGCCTCAGACTTGGCCTTATCGGCCCTCTCCTTGGTATGATTCAACTTGAGGAGAGCGTCTTCCAACTTCTTCTTAGTGGGTTTAAGCCTCGTCATGGCCTCCGATAGTTTGGCCTTAGCAACTCTGATTTTTCTTTTGGCCTCCTCGACCTTGGCCTTCAAAAAGCGGCTCTCCTCTCGTACGGCTCGGAGCTCGCCAACCCTTGTTGTTTCTCGAGCCCTAACCTTGGCCAACTCCTTGGCCATACTATTGGCCCAGGCTTTGGAAATGATCAATGCCTCCCGGGCGCACCCGCAATTGCTTACTGCTTCAACACAGGCATCCCAAAGGACAAAAAGGCCATTTGACATCTACAAGAAACAATTAGTTAAGGCCTAAATCAAGTTCGATATAAAGAAGAGTAAAACCAAGATGCTTACCTGGAGCGTAGTAGTAAAAAGAGTGTCGAGGGCATCGGCGATTGGTTGGCAATGAAGGTCTGCCTGAAAATGGGAAAGGCTGGCGCGACTTAATACGCACTCTGCCAGTCGACCGTTATGCGCCGCCGATAGCCTTGATGGATAATCCCTTGAGGCACTGGTGGTCTCTCCTCCTTCAGGTGTCGGTTGGGCTGCTAGCGAGGCATTATCTTCAATTTTCACTACCAAAGGTGCCCTGATCCTCACCTCTGGAGTTGCCTCCTGCCTTGGCCCAGCGAGGGCCGAGGGCTCGTCCCTTGGTGGCCCTACTTCAACTTCGATAGTAGAGCACCCCCGTTGCTGGCACCTCGGTCGGAGGACTCTCTCTTCTCTGCTCCCCCACCGGTGCAACCTCAGCAGGAGCCGTGGGAGCTTGGTATGACTCACCCTGAACCTCCCGGCTAGGTCTCTTGGGCGCTACCCTCGTTGTATCACTGGTGGCCTCCCTCCTCCTTCAGATGCCCGCCATCAAGTGCTTAGAATAGAACCTCATTGTTGCACAGAAGATCAAAGATCAGAGGTAAAAAAAAATGATGAATGAATGATTAAAGGATATGGCACTCACTAGGTGCCAGTGGTGGCGACACTGGCACTATGCCGACCTCATGGAGGTTACTCTCCGACAACAACTCTTGGTAGGAGGGGATGCCAAAAGACATCAAGGAATCAAAAATTTCTCGATCTCTCTTCTCTACAACTGAGTTTTTGTTAGGGCTGATGTTGGGGCTCCCCCAGCCCATCCTCATTCCATCCATGTGTGCATAGAAAAATCAAAATTTTTATCCCTTGATTTTGGATGGCAGATCGAGCTTGAGGGTTCTTTTGGGTATGGAGACCAAGCTCCACCATCTAGCATTTTTGGGGTTGCGGAGTTTATATAAGGCCCGGAACAAAGAAATTCGAATAGAAATGCCATGAAAATGTCAGAGTACAATAAAGGCATAGATGATCTGAATGGAGTTTGGAGTCAGCTGCACCAGGATAATATCATATCTATTTAGGAGGTTAAGGAAGAAAGGGTGAAAAGGAAGATGATGCCCACTCTTAAAAAATTTCTCATATAGGGCAACCTCACCTGATTGGCTATAGGTTACTATGTCATTGGAATTGGGAGCAAAAAGATGGACACTATTGGGTATCCTATATCTAACCCTAAGACCCTATATTTCTTCAGAAGACATGGAAGAGGCGATCCCCTTCGGACTGGCAGAATCAGAGGTGGTAGCCGAAGGAGATGCCGAATGAGTTGGTGGTGGTGGAGAGACCCTAGATGGCACCTGGGTCACGGTCATCGAGCGATCATGGATGGAGATGCCACCGAGCATCTGATGCCATGCTCGAGGATTTCATCCTCAGAAGGTTTGACCATGAGACTCTAACCCTTTCTACTAGAATAAGGGTCCATGAGGAAAAAAAAGAAAGGAATAAAGAGGCAAAAGGGACTGACCTAAAATCAGAGAGACAAAACAAAAAGCTCTAGACTCAGAGGGCGAAAGAAGCTTAGGGAAGGTCCTAGAGGCATGAAAAGCTTGAAAGGACTGATGAGACAATCTTTATACATAATTTTTGAAACATCCCGCTCATTGCAGTGCCACGTGGAGGCCCATAAGTGGAGACAATGTCCATCTATCAAAAAACTCTTCATCACCCGAGATATGATGCCTTGATGACATTCAGAGAGCGCAATCCGTGCCCAATGATGGGACGTGGATAGGGGTGATCCAATATTACTTTTGGTACCATTCCTTAAATGAGGATGAGATTTCGAAGAGACTCTACCTCCTCGGAGGCACGTGCCCGCCCCCATTAATTAATGGCGCACAAAGCTCAATGATGGCAAGAGATGTTGCGCTCCTTTCGCTTAGCGAGTGTGAAACATGTGATCGCCAAGACTCAGGATCGGAGGGATATCTGATGTGACTGATAAAACTATGTGTGAGTTAACGGCCAAAATTACCTGACAGCAGAAGTCAAAAGGATGCTAATGGCCCCAACTCCTAGGCAGCCCTGGCTCTAAGGCTACCTCATCTCCGGACTCGACCCTAGCCTCCAAGATGGCCCAAACTCCTAAGCGGCTCCGGCTCTAAGGCGGCCTCATCTCCAGACTCGACCCCAGCCTCCAAGATAGCCCCAACTCCTAGGCGGCCTCAGCTCTAAGGTGGCCTCATCTTCGGACTCGGATCCAGCCTCCAAGATGGCCCCAACTCCTAGGCGGCCCCAACTCTAAGGCAGCCTTACTCCGGACTCGGTCCTAGCCTCCAAGGTGGCCCCAACTCCTAGACGGCCTCAGCTTTAAGGTGGCCTCATCTCCGAACTCGGCCCCAGCCTCCTTGGCGGCCCCAACTCCTAGGCAGCCTCATCACCGAATATGACCCTAGCCTCCAAGGCAGCCCTAGCTCCTAGGTGGCCCCAGCTTCCTAAACAAAGCCCTCGCCTCTAACAAGATCAGGCCCACCAACCATCTGTGGCCTGCATGTCTGATGAGACAAGCTCCACTAGCTTCGGCATTGAGCCTAAAAAGTCATCATCCATTATGCTGCTTTAATTATTCGAATCAGATGAGCTCAAAAAGTCATCATCTATCATAAAGTACCAATCACTAAGTTCAGATGAAATGAATCCCACTAATTCTGACATTTCATCCACAAAGTCATGGCCCATCATGAGACTCCGAACTTTCCAAGCAAGTCTCATAGGTCCAAGTATCAATAAAATGGATAAGAGGGACCCTTGACCAAGGTATGAACACTCAAGCACTCAGAGAGTATTATCACCTTCAATTCTCTCTCTTTCGAGCTTCCTCAAACTCATGGTTGTGATTCTGATCACTAACTTGAGCGTTGAAGGATCTCCATTGGAATATCCGGTCCTCAAAACTTCTTGTAGGCCTCGGAGCGAAGGTAAAGCTTCATCAACAAACTTATGGTGCATTCCTAGATGCTTAAGGATGTTAGCTTGCGGTGATCAAGCATTAACACCTTAGATAAAGTAAGATGTTCCAGTGGCTTACAAGCGATATAAGAATGGGATTTGAACAAATTAGGGTGGGAGAATGCCAATAAATGTCAACAAGGAATAAGAAGTAAAAATAAATAAATAAATAAATATTTTGGATGAAAGACCCAAAAATTTTACTACTCCTTATATTGGTGAAAAAACGTAGCAGCCTAGCCAGTGCAAAAAATAGGTTGAGATTAGTAGTTTACTCCAATGGACACCATCAATGGTTGGTTGAAAACTCCCACGACTTTATTACTAATAAAGAGTAGCATTTTGAAGGGTTTTTTTTTATACATCTTGCATTTGAAATGAGACTAGTTGATTAAAAATCTTCTTGGTTTATTCTATAAAAGTGTTGCATCTTAAAAGATGCCTTGTTTATAAATGCCATCCTAAAACCTTTAACAAAGACTTATGGTTATGAAGGACTTCTAGGCTTTCATTCTCATTTCTTTCTTATTTTATAGGAGAATCTGAAGAGGAAGTGACTTATGTGGCTTTTGTATGTATGACATGTTGGAAGTATCAATACCTCAAAGTATATTATGCTTGTATATTATGTGATGATAGCGAATTTTGTAACTTCGCCCCAAACTATATATTTATTGACAGTAAAATTTGTAAAATTTCTTAAATTATGTAAACAAGTTTGTATACCTTAAGCTGTGCAAATTGTGATTGACTTGTTTGAGTTGTTATATAAATTTAAATGTTTCTTCATGTACATTAACTTCTAATAGATATAATGATAATTCAAGGAAGGAGTTTAGAATGCATAAATCATGCCAGAGCTTGATATGGTTCTTATATTAAAGGATGCAAAATTTGTAGCAAAGAGATGTGTGTGTGTGTATACATATATACGTACGTGTGTGTGTGTATATATATATATATATATACACACACACGTACGTATATATGTATACACACACATATATGTATGTATGTATGTATGTATGTATGTATGTATGTATAAGTTTTGATAAATACATGATGTAAAAGAATATATAACCAGGTATACATAGGGGTGAATTTATTGATGAAATGAATCAACTTGGGTGAAATGTGCAAAATTAATCAATTTACTTGATTTTGGATTATAATGCACATTAATCTCTACCAAAATAACAATAATGATGATAATAATAATATATAAGGATTGATGACATTTTTTTGACTTTGGTAATTGTACGAGTGCATACTCCAATGTAACTTTTTTAGATACTTATAAAAATAGCCCCTCACTATATATGCAAGTAAAGGCTTTTTTTCATTAGTCTTTAGAACTCGGAGCCCTCGCTTAGAGAGCTCTAAGACTCCTATTCTACACCTCGGCTAATTTGAGAGTTAAAGAACTTCCCGAAAGATGAGGTGGGTGACATGATATATTAATTTTGGATTGACCTAAGCATTCCTCCTTAGTTGGCATGTGAAGATCAAATTCCAACATCAATAACTTGGATAAGAGCAAGATATTGCAAGAGGGCTAGAGGTGAAAGTGGATCAAATGATATCCATTTGTATTTTTTTTATATTTCAATCTATCAATATATGGATATAAATTTTAATAACGAATTTTTTTTTTAGACCAGGCTAAGCTTTCCTCCTTAGTTGGTATGTGAAAGCCAAATTCCAAAGGTAATAACTTTGATAAGAGCACAACATTGCAAGGGGTCTAGAGGTGAAAATAGATTGAATAATATTCGTTTGTTTTCCTTTCCATATCTCAAACTATGAATATATGGATACAAATTTCAATGTGCTTTCTGATTATCTAGTTTGCTTCCAATCTTATGACTTAATTTACCTTTAGCCTATTGATATCTTTGATAAAATGATCATAAAGTTTAACTACTCGATCATAATAGGGATAAATACACTTTACCTCTATGAGGTGAGGCTCGATTTTATTTTGCTTATCTGTGGTTTGAAAATTATCATTTAATTCATTTGAGATCATAGTATCGCTCTGTGGTCATTTGCTGCATTACCCACTTGATAGTTTAGGCAATTTATTATGCTCGTAATGAAAAAATATAAGAAAATGAAGAAACACGATGAATGAGGATGGAGAAGACGATTGAAGAATTGATTCTAGTCGTATTTTCTTTAAAAAATCAATAGATTCATGTTTGGGATTCATTTTTTAGCAAACTAATAGATATTAGGTGTGCACTTCAAAAAATTATTCTTTAATATAAGATATTTTATTTTCCTTAGATTTTTTGGGTTTTCTTACCTATCAATAAGGCTTTTACATTTGGAGGTAGAAAATCAAGCTAATAAAAAGCTTAAAGACTATAGTATATAAAAGAGAAGATAACTCTGAGCTTTAGCTCCACGTAGAGATGGGCATCGGGCCATGCCGCCCATGGGCCAGCATGGCTCGGCACGAATCGGGCCATGCCTGGCATGGCCCATTAAACTGGACCGTGCCAGGTTTGGAAATTTCGGCCTATGGACCAAGCCAGCATGGCTCGTGATGGGCCTAGGCTGGCACAGCCTAGCCATGCCAAGCATGGCACCACCTACCGTGCCAGTCCGGCATGGCCCACATGGACCTAGGCCGTGCCAGCCCAGGGCCTGTTAAAAAAATTTAAGAAAAATATTTTTTTAATATATTAAAAAATTATTAGGAATAAAAAAATTTATTAATATGAAGCAACCTTAATGGTGAAGGGTTTGGCATAGACCCTTACTAGTTTATTAATTTAAAATCAAAATGTTACATGAAGGAAGGGGTGCTAGGCCTGACCTCCAGAATACAATAAGAAAGGAGAAAAAATAAAGATAACTTACTTTAATAATTAAAAAATAAAAATATATAATTATAAAAATAGAGATGACTCACTCATCTACAGTATTTGTGTCATCATCATCTTCGCTGGTTAAGTCATATCCACCTTTATCTTGAAGCCTCGCCTTAGCATCCAACCAATCTTTGAAGCAAAAAAGCATCTCAACCGTCTCCCAATCATCCTACTTCTCTTTTCATCTAGAACACATCATCCTGCATTGAAAGCGGATTACGATGCTACTATAGACATCGGCACAACTAAAATATTTCGTGCAATGGAAGACATAACATGATATTGATTTTTAACACTCTTTCATCAAGCTAATATATCTAGATTTTCTATTTGATCTTTATCATATGCAGAATAAAGATCATTTTGCAAATAAAATTCTAATTCATTACTTAAATATGAAGAAGATGAAGATGAAGAAGATGAAGCATGTGTGTTTCTTCTTTGTGCAATGAATGAAAAAATAGACGACGAATGAGATCTAGAAGAAGAAGCAGAGCTTTGAGCAGGTAGTCTAGATCCATGAATTTTGTCATCATATAAAGAAAAAATATAATTAAAAAGTTGTGTTACCTCATCTTTAGCAGGTTCAGGATCTTGATTCATGTTTTCATAATATTCATCAAATAAAATTTTTGTGCCACTTAATTTAACTCTAGGATCAAAAATAGCAGCTAAGTTATGCAAAGGACTTTTTTTTTCAATATTCATTCCATTTAGTTTTTATTTGACATATAATAGGCATTAAAACATCATCATATCTATGTTCTTTAAATTTTTTACTAATTACATATGCTTTTTGTAAAAATAAACAAGAAGTTGGATAATAAATACCAAAAAGAACATTTTTAGCATCATAAAAAGTAATCAAAAAATCTTCTAAAATTTTACCTTTATTCCAATCATTTTTGGTCAATGTAAATCCTAATCCATGATCATTAATATAAGCACTTAATAAGTTCTTATATGGATATGCATTATATATGTTGGTATAGGTACTATTTCAATGAGTAATTACATCAAGTTTAATTTTTTTTAAAACATTTACCATGATCTATACATAATTGTTTAAAATTTTGAAGTCTTGTTCTTGAAGCATGAATAAAAGAAATTTAATTTCTAATTTTTGAAATAACATCTTAAATTATGTCCATGCCAGATTGAACAGAAAGATTTAATATATGACATGCACATCTAATATGAAATAATTGTCCATTTAAAATGGAATGCAAAGAGTCATTTAATAATACAACAATAGAATTATTATTAGATGCATTATCAAAAGTAATAGATATTATTTTATTATTACTATTATATGAGCACATAGTTTGATAAATAGCATTTGAAATTTGTTGTCGCAAAAAATCAAAAACACGAAAAGCAAGAATTCGTTTATTTAGTTGCCAATCATTATCAATATAATGAGCAGTAATAGCAATAAAACAATTACTACATGCAAATACCGACCAAATATAAGAAGTTAAAGAAACTCTAGCATTTAAATTTGAGAGCATTTCAATTAAACTTTATTTTATTTGTAAAAAGTTGTCATAGCCACTCTTCTAAATGTATGCCTACTAGTTCTTCTATAAGTAGGTTGTAGGCCTAATTGAACATATTGTTCAAAATTATAAGATTCACATAAACTAAAAGGTAATTCATCCTAAACTATTTATCTTACAAGTAATTTCCTTTGATTTTCATGGTTATATGCAAAAGTACCTACAAGTAATCCCATTGCATATTAAGGGTACTTTGCAAACAAGAATCTTGCATCCTATGAGTCATTTGATATCTTTTTAAATACCATGTTCCCCTAGTACTACTACAACTATAAAGTTTTGCACATTTTCTATATTTTGGCTTGAAGACTTCATCAACCATAATTCTATCAAAATTATTCCAAACATCACTCATCCTCTTACAAGAAGAGGTTTGACCTTCACTAACACTGGCTTGGGGTTAGGGTTGGGGATTAGTTTTCTCGCCCTCAGAAAAAGGGTGCATGCCAAAATTACTTTCGTTATAAGATGTCATATCTAAAATTTTAAATGAATGAATGAAAAAAGGAATTGAGAAGAGGATCAGAGGTGAAGGCATGGAGCCAAGATTTGTGAGCTTCCTCTTATGCTCTCGCCTCTCAACAAGAAGTGACCTCCTTTCTCTTGTACTTTTCAACAAGAACCTCCTCTTGTGTAGCACTTGAACACTTGTTAGAGCACTTGCCACTTGCCAGAATACTTGCAAACTAAAAATTTAATTGTTAGAGCACTTGCTAGAAGAGAGAAATTGTAGTAGTAGAGAACGAGAGAAGAGTTGGTTTGGTATGGTGAGAATGAGGGAGGAATGGGCTATTTATAGAAATCTCAATTTTTTCATAAAATATCCTTTAATATAGTTGTTAAATGGCTGTTAAGGGGGTTAAAATGGTCAAAACCCCTCATATGGCCGTTTATTTCAACGGCTAGAAATGGCCATAACTGGGCCATTTCTGGCACGGCCCAGTTAAGGCCGTTAAGGGCCATGCCTGGCCCAGCACGAGGCCACGGGTTGTGCTGGGCTGAAAATTTTTTTAACCGTGCCATGCCTAGCATGGCCCATTTATTACTGGGTCGTCCTAGCCATGGCCCAATTTTTGGTGCAGCCCGATGGGCCTGGGCTGTGCTAGGCATGGCCTAGTGCCCAAGTCTAGCTCCACGTATGACACATGTAAGATTGCATTTAATGAACAAAACAAAATGATAAAATAGCATTTCTTTTATTTTATTCTAAGAAAAGCAGTGCGGACAGTGATAATGATATATGTCTTCCTTTGTGGGGATTGTGCTTTTAATCCTTTTAGTGCTAAATCCTTTTCTCTTTTCTCCATGAATATTTTTTAATCAAAATTCTTTATATATTAAATTATTATTTTTTAGCTAATCAAATTTGTTAGAGTTGGTTTAAGTTTTTTAGCTAATCAAAGTGTGATTATTTTTAGTTAGTTTTTTTTCTTTTTCTATGAATTTTTTTTTCAATTGGAATCTATTTTTTCTTTATATCAAACTATTACTTTTTTAGCTAATTCTTTTTTTAGTCAAAAACTACTAATAAATTTTTAACTAATTTTTTTCTTTTTTTTGGTTGCTGCGGAAATCTGTTCTTCGACTCGGGTGCTATTGGGGCTTCAAATCCGGGCATGACTCATGGTCGGGACCTGCAAAATAGTCCTCGAGCAGAGGGTGGTTTGGGAGGGTGCCCTCTGTTGAAGACCCTTCGACGCCCAAGTCAGTGAAGATTCACAGCAAGCAGAAAAATGAGGAGAAGGATCCCCAAGGAAGAGTTCCTTTAAGTGTGGTGCTAGGAGCTCTGTCTGAGTCTAATGGAGTTTTTTTTGAGAGTGTGAGTGAGTGAAAGTGAGGTGTCTTGAGTGTGTAGAATGTCGTACCTGAGGGAATCTGAGGCTGTGATATTTATAGGTGATCACCTGATTCCATGGACACATCACAGAGGGTCTAAAAGTTGTTGGGATTCGAAACTGATTCGAATCAGGTTGTTACAGGGCCGGTAGGATCCATATCCGGTTGGTTAGAGGATCAACGGCCAGAATCAGACTGTTATAGGGCCGATAGGATCCGTGTCCGGTTGGTTAGAGGATCAACGGCCAGGAAGAGCAGACGATGCTTCAAGATTCAGCGACTACATAGGCTCTAAGCCATTTCTGGTAGTGTAGGCATGATTTCCTATTTGGAATCTTGTTAATTTAAGTGTATTCTGCAGAGGCGCTTGAGTACCTCGGTCGGACTGAGGTATGGAAGATGGCTGAATCTGCTAAAGTATGATGAGACTCAATTTACTGAGGTATGGGATAGTTCGGCCTTCTTGAGACACCGAATGGCTCGGCTATACGAGGTATAACGAGGCCCGGCCTACCAAAGCGCAGGATGGTTCGGTGGCGATAGCTCGGCCTGCGGGGGCATGATAATAGCTCGATCAGCTGAGGTATAATAATAGCTCAGCCAACTATTACATGAAAGCAGTTTGGAGGGGGTAGCCTACTCATTGCTGCATTTCGGATGTGACAGCTATGCGATAGGGTGCATGGGCTAGCCCTAGCTCGATGTCTTGGATTGCACGAGTATTAATGCAATGATATTTTTACCTCTCATCACATGCCCTCCACTCCCTAGTCTGAAGTATAACTTTAGATTTAGGGAGTATAGTTTAGAATAATCCTATCCAGAAGGATTTAAAAAGGCGCAATGATGGCTCCAAAACTAACGGGCTGTCAATTCGCTATCATTATTTGCTGTTGCACGAGGAGGAAACTCTTCAAATTCTATGAGCAGCGATTGGGGGAGTCTCGCGTGGTAGGGTCTTCGCGTTTTCGACACCCATTGCAGGAGCCTTAACGCTTAAGGAAACTTTTTGAAGCATTGTTTAAAGGGCAGAAAGGAGGCCAGGGCGGCGTCCTTTCCGCAATAATCTTTCGTTCCTTCCATAGAGACCCTTCTCTTTTCTTTCTTTCCCTTTCCACAAATTTGCTTGTGTTTCGCTCCTTGGCTGGAGAACATGAAGGGCCCAAACGATATTGCCTCAGAGATCTTCCTAGGGGACCTGGAGAGGATCTGCCGGCTTTACAAAATCCCTGGAGACGTAGTTCTATATGCACCGAAGGCCGATGATAGGGTTTCGACCGAGTTAAGTCTAGGAGCTTTCTTCTATGAGGAAAGTCTTAGGGCCGGCCTTCGATTTCCTCTTCACCCGTTGGTACAGGAGGTGATGAGGTTCTACAACATCTGTCCAACAATGGTGGCGCCTAACAGCTGGTGCAACCTCATCAGGTTTATTTCGCTCTATAGTCACGCTGGGGTGACTGCGACCCTCCCCATGTTTCCAGTTTGCCACAATCTGATTTCTAGGAGGGGTTCTGAGTGGTCATATATCGGTCCCTGGAAGTCATTCAAGATGATCACCGATAATCCATCCTCGATAAAGGAGTGGAAGTCCAGATTTTTTATTGCCGATGGGAACATCGGCTCGGATTTTCCAAGGGCATGGTTGAGCTATGTGAAGGATCCAGAGGTGCACCCGGAGTTGAGCGAACAGGAGAAGAGGGATCTGGTGACCCTTCGTGGCGGTCGGATGGTGTCGGCTAGCACCCTGTTAGTAGAAGATGCCCTCTTCACCGCCAAACTCAGTTCTATCGACCCTCAAGGTGAGCATACTTTTCTTCTTTGGTCATGATGGCCGGTGTGCCCGGAGAAGATGACAAGCCCCAGTGAGGGCTCATGTACCCCCTTTTCAATGAATGAAATAGAGACTTTCGGCAACCTTTATATTTGGTGCTACCCTTGAAACGCTCATTCTCGTTATGTCAGATACACGAATGAGACATTCCTTGAGAGATCTTTGGAGATCCTGGCAAGACTAGGGTATTGCGTCCCCGTTTTAGTTGGGGCAAGGGTAGATATCTCGGCTCAGATCGAGGCATAAAATAACGTTCAGTTATACTGAATCGAAAAGAGATACCTCGGTTTATTCCGAAGTATGGAGGCAATCTCGGCTTAAGCTGAAGAGATTGAGGAGATCGGGGCCAAGGAGGCCGAGGTATAGCCGACAGCTCGGCTTCGTTGAAGTTTGAGGGAGCCATTTGGGCATGACGAGGCTTTGGGAAGCTGCTCGAGTCATGATAAGGCTTTAAGAACCGTGGGGCGTATTCCTGGTGATGTCATGGCGCGGGGAATATCATTCAGCCCTGCTGAAGTTCGGAGACTGTTTGGAGATCACTCAGTTTGGTCGGGGCTTGTGAGCTGCCTGAATCCGACCGAGGTTTATGAGATAAGTAAGATACTTCAGCCAGCAATAGAGTGTCTTGGTTCGGTTCTGTCCGAGGCAAGAGGTCAGTTCTTTTTTCGATCAAGGTGACGAAAGAGGCTTATGACCTGTCAGAGAATGCCTTGTTTTCTTTCTTGAGCATTTAATTCTTTGGTCGTTTCCAATGCAGGGTTATTTTGTGCACGCACCAAGCAATCGATCATTATTGGACGACGTTGCTTTCATCAGAGGATTCCCTAGATCTATTTGTATCTTGAGGATTTGTGGGCGATTTGGGGCATTTAAGGCTCTCGATTCGGGATCAGAAAAAGATCTTTTGTCTTATGCCCGTGACCAAAAAATGCGCTAAGTGTGCATCGAGAAGCGATTTCTCGCTTTCCTAGCCATCGCATGGCCTCATGGGCCTCGGCCAGATATAAGGCGTCACTCGGTGTTGCCGAGCCTTCAAAAAAGATATCACTTGGTGTTGCCGAGCCTTCAAAGAATGATATTACTCGGTGTTGATGAGCCTTCAAATAATAACATTACTCGGTATTGTCGAGCCTTCAAATAATAACATTACTCGGTGTTGCCGAGCCTTCAAAGAATAATATTACTCGGTGTTGCCGAGTCTTCGAAAATGTATCACTCAGTTGTAGCCGAGGCTTCAAGATTATATTTTACTTGGCGCTGCCAAGGTACGGAGTCCTCCTAGCCAGCTGGGATATATTTTACTTAGCACAGCCAAGGTTCGGAGATCGCTTGGCCTGGCCGAGGATTTATAAAGATTATATTTTACTTGGCGCTGCCAAGGTACGGAGTCCTCCCAGCCCAACTGGGATATATTTTACTTGGCGCGGCCAAGGTTCGGAGATCGCTCGGCCCGGCCTAGGATTTATAAAGATTATATTTTACTTGGCGCTGCCAAGGTATTGAGTCCTCCCAGCCCAGCTGGGATATATTTTACTTGGAGCGGCCAAGGTCCGGAGATTGCTCGGCCCGGCCGAGGATTTATATGACTTGCTTCTCATTGTAGCTTTCAAGGAGAGTTATAAGAATTTTGCAGGCCTTTTAAAAACCAAACTTAATTCAATGAATAAAAAATGAGGTTAGCAAGAGCATACTTTTATTGATGATATGCATAGAGATTATCCGAGTTCCATGTCCGAGGAATAGATTTCCCACTTAGCTCTTGGAGTTTATAGGTACCGGGCCCGACGACTTCCGCCACTTGATAGGGGCCTTCCCAGTTTGGACACAACTTTCCTTGTTCTGTTGGTTTGGAGACAGACGCCTTTCGAAGGACAAGATCGCCGGGCGAGAAAGATTTCCCCTTGACTCTAGAGGCATGATAGCGAGCCACTCTCTGCTGGTAGGCAGCTACTCTGATCCGCACTTTCTCTCTGATCTCCTCCAGTAGGTCAAGGTTGGTGCGGAGTTGCTCGTCATTAGACTCCTCCGAATAACCTTCTACGTGAGGGGAAGAGAGCCCAACCTACATAGGAATAACAGTGTAACCCCCCGTAAATTATTATGGGGGAATGTAACTCTTAGCATTTATTTTTGGGGACACCTGGCATATTGACTCCCTTCTGACGTTTAGATTCCCATTGCGACGTCTGGTTTCTTGGGTTTTCGCGTGTCGGATGGGTTCTCATCTTCTATTGATCCGAGGCGTTGCGTGGGAGAATAAAAGGAGTCGAAGGATGACTCCCTCGTTCACCCTGATGCACACCTCTTCCAGGTAATCCCTTGCCCATCCTCTTAATGTCCAAGAGAGAGAAAGAGAGCCCAAGAGAGAGAGATAGCCGGGAGAGAGAGAGATGGCCGGAAGAGAGAGAGAGAGAGAGAGCCCGAGAGAGAGAGAGAATGAGAGAGAGATAGCGTGTGAGAGAGACACAGAGATAGGGACAGGGAGACAGAGAGAGTGATGAGAGAGCCGGCTGGATGAACCTTGGTTCAGGCCCGGTGGCGTGCTCGCCGCCGCGTCGGGCCTGAGCCTTGGCCGGCGACCCCGCCGGCGCCGGGGGAGGCGTCCGGCGGGGTGGTGGTGGAGAGAGAAAGGAGAGAGAGGGCCAATTGGCCCTCCTCTCGCGCGGTGGCGGAAGCCGGTTGGTTCGGGCCCGGCGGCGTGCTCGCCGCCTCGCTGGGCCCGAGCTTTGGCCTGTCGCCTCCATCGGCGTCGGGCGTGCGTCCGGTGGAGGTCCGGCCGGCCAAGGTGGCCGGCCGTGCCGCTGGCACAGTGATGTGCCGCGCGGATCGTGAGAGAAATTGATGTGATAGGAGGGGAGGAGGTGGCTGGCCACGACGGCAGCCGGTTCTGGTCCGGCCAACGATGGCCAGACTGCCCCCAATTAACCGGAGATGACGCCGGCATAGTAAACAGCCGTGCGGGCGATTATCATGTGAGAGAGAGAAATTGAAAGAGAGAAAGGGAGGAAGGAGGCCAGCCGCGGCGGCGGCCAGCTCCGGCCCAGCCTCCGGTGGCCAGGCCGGACGGGATTAGGCCGGCGGCGGCCCTGGCCGCCGGCCAGAGGATGTCCCCTGTTTCGGGCGAAACAGGGGAGTGGGGGTTTGGACGTTGGCCATGGGCCGGCTGGGCCGGCCTGGTTTGGGCCTTTTGGGCCGTGCAGGGATGAGTTTTGGGGCTGGTTTCTGGAACCCGTAACGGGCCGGGATTAGCAAGAAAATTATGTGGCTAGAATCTTGGTGAATTCTAGTTTCTTGGGGTATTTTTACTTCCCCAATCGGCTGTGTATAGTGGGAGATATTCGAGCCCAAAGTTGGGCCAGTGAACTAGTCTGGGTAGGGTCTTAAGGGTCATTTTATTCAGTGAATTAATTATGTACATTGATCATGTAGGTGCCCAGACATCTGATTAGTTGGTTCATCATTTGGATTTTGCGTAGGAGGTAAGTAAGACTATTATGCAATTTAATTATTTAATTAATAAATTGAGTATATACAGTTTGCATGCATTTTTATAAATTAACTGAATTGTCTATGTAGCATGGAACTGTGGATTTCAAATGAACAATTATATGATTATAATGATTGGTAATATTGTAAGAAATGATTTATTGATGTATATGCCAGGATTGTGATTGCCTGTACGGCATGTTTATATTGAGGTGATTATATGCATTCCCTTGTACTGTGCAAACCACTGTGAGATATTATGAGATACAGATGCATGATGCACATGTGATGAAAATGTTAAATAGATTTATATGTGTCGCCGCGGTTCTCCTTTACTATGGCCCCACACATTGTAGATGTGTTCTGTATGATTTTTATGGCCACACACACTGGAGATGTATTCTGTTATGATATGGCCCCACATATTGTAGACATGTTCTGTATGATTTTTACGGCCTCACACACTGACGAGTGTGTTCTGGCCCACATGTCTTACAATATGTTCTGTATGATTTTTATGGCCACATACATCGTAGAGTGTGTTCTGTTATAGTATGGCCCACACATCGTACAATGTGTTCTGTGGATGTTGATGGCCACGCATCTGGAGGATATGCTCTGATTGAGGTATTGCAGGGCCGTGGGTCACATAGGAAATCTATAATTTCATAAACAGTGAGTTTGCCAGACTGCATATTCTGATGATTATCAAATGTTCAATTTATGTTAAGTTGACAAATGCATATGTTGATAGCATGTTAAATATAATATGATTGTATAATAGGCTTACTTATTGAGTGTAAACTCATTAAACCTTCACCATGTTTTTCAGAGCCTCAGGGTTGATGATGGATGTGTGTAGATTGATGGAGCTTCCAATAAATAAAATAAGAACCATTGCATTGGTGTAATCCTATTATATTTGTGTGTAGGGCTTGTTGTAGCCCAACTTTATTAGCATGATTTGGATGTAGGGTTGGATGCCCAAAACTTATAACTATCAATTGTATTATGGTTAGTTTTCATATTTATTGCCGATTGAATCGTATATCAAGATTTTAAGATGCCTTGCATGCCCGGCACGCGGCGGGTTGTCACCCTAGCTCAAAAATTTTGGGTCTGGGGCGTGACAGCTTAAATGGTATCAGAGCTTAGGTTATGACCCTAGAGACACGGACATATTGATATGATAACATGTAGAGAACTTATGACCCTAGGGACACAAACATATTGACATGATAACACGGAGAGAACATATTTTAATGACATTATACTTAGAGAAACCTGACACTTTAGCTTATGATGATATTAACCACATCTAATTTAACAGTAAATAGTTATGGCTCGCCGTACTAGGAGCCAGCAGTATGAGTGAGGACTCTCTGGCCGATAATGCTGATCAGCCGATGGGTTAAGGAACTACTGGAGGTATGGCCCCTGCCAACCCAGTAGGAACTAAGCACCAGCGATTCCAGTCCGAGATGCTTCAAGCTCTCTCGGGTATGGCGCGGTCTATGCAGGACATGCAGCATCAGAGTGCGCAGCGGAAGCGTGGTGGGCCCATAACCCACAGGACCCAGGTTATGATCTTAGGGACATATGCATAATGACACTCTAGGCAAAATACTTGGATGATATTGAGACAATTATGACTTTAAAGGAATTTCAGAAATTATGTTTTGAAAGCTTGAAATTTAAAGTTTATCAAGATATTAATTGAATTACAAATTTGATAGGGATTAAGAATGAACCATCGCAAGCCAATGATATTATGTGGGCTCCCTGGCTGGTAGCCTTGACCAGTGGGGAGGCCTATGGGCTTCTAGAGGTTTTAGCTTCATTAAACTTGTTGGAAATGATTCGTAGCACCTTTAAATAATATGGGAGATGAAATTTTAATTGGATATGCAATAAAAGATAGACGAATATATGGAATATGATATAATAGTTGAAAATTGCAATTGATGACTAATAGGACTAAGATAACATCATTATGTCCATATTGTAATTGAGTTGATATGTAGATTTTGAGATATTAAATCTGAATTTGAATATGGATGTATAAAATGAATTTTTATTTGTAGAACTTACATTGTTGATATTGTAAGTTTAAGATTATGAGCTAATCTGCTGGTTATGGAAATGATTAAAATTGATGATATTTTGGTAATCAAATAGTTAACTACATGTTTTTGATCAATCACAATTGAGTACTTTCTGAATTTGAATCTGGATGGATAAGTATATATAGTGAATTTTATTAAGAGAACTTTTATTATGGATATTGCATGATCAAAACTGATTGTTAATTTGCTAGATGTGGAGATGGTTGATACTGATGCTAATGGAATAGTTGATTGCATATTATATCTTGATGGACCATTTAGGAAGAATATAAAATTTTAAATTCTGAGACAATTACTGTTTAAGTTTTGAGAGGAGTAGACTCTATTAATCTTTAGAACTGATTTTGGCTATAAATGATCAAATATTTTGATGCTAGATAGTGAAAGATTTTAGCAATAATGAGAATAAGATAAATCTCACTAATAAAGAATTTCATGGGGATTTTCATTTTTAATAGATTTCTAAATCAAGATTCTATTCATATATTATCGTGCATACTTATTGTACCTTTCTTCATAGTTCCTATGGAGATATCTTTCTCTAGGATGGATAAATTATCAATCATCCATAAGTGGCATATTTATTGTTAAGAAAATAGGAGGGAGATGATTTTATGTTGATTATTATCAATTATGGATTATGGTTAAGGATACATCTATTATCACTTTCAAGTCATAGAGAGATTACTATAATTTTCAATTATGTCTTTCGGATGGTAAGTGCATTTTCAATCTTTATTGACCTTATAAGTCTTATATCCATCTGAGCTAGATTAGTGAAGTCACTTTGAGATATTTGAAGGGTTTAAATTGGTTGGTCATGTTATGGCATGGGACATTGCATAATCTATAGATGAATTTGATAATCATTGGTAATGAAATAATCGATTCAAGAATTTGAATCATTTAAATTGCATTATTTATTGAGGATATACTGACCTATTCAAGAGAAATTGATTGGTTATGGTGGTATTATTGATAAATATGAAGGAGATAAATTAATCATACTGATGATTAATGATGGCACTATTATTCAAAGAAATTAAATTAGTTGATTATGATAATTATGAAAGATATCCTAAATGATTGGCTTAATGTTCATTGATGTTAGCTTGAAGTATTCAAGAGTGAAACCAAGTATGTTATGATGATTAAATTAAGTGTCATAATGATTAATGGCACATTCAACTATTCAAGAGTTGAGAGAGCATTGGAAGAAAACTATATTATATCTAAGTTACAAGAATTTAGAATTGTCTTATCGAGGAATTAAGAATACCTGATGTGTTACTAACCTTAAGAATGGATGACATAATATATGTGATGGACTCTATGATATTTATGATGATTGTGTTGTGAGAAGTTAAGGTATATATAGATACATATATATAAAAGGGATGACAGAAAAGAAATATTTCTTAAGGAATTCAATTTTATTTGGTAGGAAGATTAAATTAATTTTGAAAGTTGGACATGTCATTTGGGTACTTGGGAATGAAATAAAAGTTTGCTAGTGAGTATCTATAATGTTTGTGGACATTTAATTTCGAGGATGAAATTTTAGCGGGATAAAATGTTAATATTGTTTCTGGTTTAGTAGTAAACTGAGTAAATTGAGTATGAACCCATTTGTCTCACTCTTCTAATTTGATGATGTTATCATAAGGCTTTGTGGATTAAGCTGAATTTCTGTCCAGCCTTCCACCCTCAAATAGATGGATAATTTGCATGAACCAATTAGCTTTTGATGTTATACTATAAGCTTGTGTAATGGATTTTGGAGGTGCTTAGCATAAATTTTTTTTACCTTTAGTGAAATTGCTTATCTTATTGATTACCAAGCCAACATTCAAATGAATTCATTTTGTTGTCTATGATAAAAGGTGTAAATTTTATTGAGATGAAATGAGAGAGAAAATTTTGGTTTCTGAGCTGGTTTAACAAATATGAGAAAGTATCGTTAATTAAAGCAGCTTCATGTAGCTCAGAGTCAATAGAAAAGTTATGTTGATGTCAAAAAGAAAGATTTGAAATTTCAGGTAGAAATTTTTGGAAGTTTTACTAATCAATGATATGATGAGATTTGTGCCACAATACATTGGGCCATTTGAGATTTTGATCAAAATAAAGGAGGTGACTTATAGCTTAGCACTGGCTTCATTACTCTTTGGGATGTTCAATGAGTTTATACCTTTATGACTGAGGAGGTGTATTTCAAACCCTGTTATGTGTTAGAACTTGAACCGATTTAGCTTAAGGAAGAATTGACCTATGAAGATCATTTTGTGCACATTGTGGACCGCAAGGATTAAGTTCTGAGATAGTGTAGTATTCCTTATGTCAAAGTTCAGCAAAGTAATTATTCTAAGAGGGAGATTATCTAGGAGCCTAAGGAGAAAATGAAAAAGAAACATCCATAATTATTTGTATCTTATTACAGATCAACGATGTATCGATGACGGTGACTTTTGAATGAAATTTAGCTGATTATGAGATAGAAAATGTGGATTTGTATTCTATTGGATGTATATCAAATTTCGAGGATGAAATTTTTATAAGGGGGGGAGAATGTAACCCTCCATAAATTATTATGGGGGAATGTAACTCTTAGCATTTATTTTTGGGGACACCTGGCATCTTGACTCCCTTCTGACGTTTAGATTCCCATTGCGACGTCTGGTTTCTTGGGTTTTCGCGTGTCGGATGGGTTCCCATCTTCTATTGATCCGAGGCGTTGCGTGGGAGAATAAAAGGAGTCGAAGGATGACTCCCTCGTTCACCCTGACGCACACCTCTTCCAGGTAATCCCTTGCCCATCCTCTTAATGTCCAAGAGAGAGAGAGAGAGCCCAAGAGAGAGAGATAGCCGGGAGAGAGAGAGATGGCCGGAAGAGAGAGAGAGAGAGAGAGAGCCCGAGAGAGAGAGAGTGAGAGAGACAGCGCGTGAGAGAGACACAGAGATAGGGACAGGGAGACAGAGAGACTGATGAGAGAGCCGGCCGGATGAACCTTGGTTCAGGCCCGGCGGCGTGCTCGCCGCCGCGTCGGGCCTGAGCCTTCGCCGGCAACCCCGCCGGCACCGGGGGAGGCGTCTGGCGGGGTGGTGGTGGAGAGAGAAAGGAGAGAGAGGGCCAATTGGCCCTCCTCTCGCGCGGTGGCGAAAGCCGGTTGGTTCGGACCTGGCGGCGTGCTCGCCGCCTGCTGGGCCAGAGCTTTGGCCTGTCGCCTCCATCGGCGCCGGGCGTGCATCCGGTGGAGGTCCGGCCGTCCAAGGTGGCCGGCCGTGCCACCGGCACAGTGATGTGCCGCGCGGATCGTGAGAGAAATTGATGTGATAGGAGGGGAGGAGGTGGCTGGCCACGATGGCAGCCGGTTCCGGTCCGGCCAACGATGGCCGGACTGCCCCCAATTAGCCGGAGACGATGCCGGCACAGTAAACAGCCATGCGGGCGATTATCATGTGAGAGAGAGAAATTGAAAGAGAGAAAGGGAGGAAGGAGGCCGGCCGCGGCGGCGGCCGGCTCCGGCCCAGCCTCCGGTGGCCGGGCCGGACGGGATTAGGCCGGCGGCGGCCCTGGCCGCCGGCCAGAGGATGTCCCCTGTTTCGGGCGAAACAGGGGAGTGGGGGTTTGGACGTTGGCCATGGGCCGGCTGGGCCGGCCTGGTTTGGGCCTTTTGGGCCATGCAGGGATGAGTTTTGGGGCTGGTTTTTGGGCCCCGTAACGGGCCGGGATTAGCAAGAAAATTATGTGGCTAGAATCTTGGTGAATTCTAGTTTCTTGGGGTATTTTTACTTCCCCAATCGGCTGTGTATAGTGGGAGATATTCGAGCCCAAAGTTGGGCCCATGAACTAGTCTGGGTAGGGTCTTAAGGGTCATTTTATTCAGTGAATTAATTATGTACATTGATCATGTAGGTGCCCAGACATCTGATTAGTTGGTTCATCATTTGGATTTTGCATAGGAGGTAAGTAAGACTATTATGCAATTTAATTGTTTAATTAATAAATTGAGTATATACAGTTTGCATGCATTTTTATAAATTAACTGAATTATCTATGTAGCATGGAACTGTGGATTTCAAATGAACAATTATATGATTATAATGATTGGTAATATTGTAAGAAATGATTTATTGATGTATATGCCAGGATTGTGATTGCCTGTACGGCATGTTTATATTGAGGTGATTATATGCATTCCCTTGTACTGTGCAAACCACTGTGAGATATTATGAGATACAGATGCATGATGCACATATGATGAAAATGTTAAATAGATTTATATGTGTCGCCGCGGTTCTCCTTTACTATGGCCCCACACATTGTAGATGTGTTCTGTATGATTTTTATGGCCACACACACTGGAGATGTATTCTGTTATGATATGGCCCCACATATTGTAGACATGTTCTGTATGATTTTTACGGCCTCACACACTGACGAGTGTGTTCTGGCCCACATGTCTTACAATGTGTTCTGTATGATTTTTATGGCCACATACATCATAGAGTGTGTTCTGTTATGGTATGGCCCACACATCGTACAATGTGTTCTGTGGATGTTGATGGCCACGCATCTGGAGGATGTGCTCTGATTGAGGTATTGCAGGGCCGTGGGTCACATAGGAAATCTATAATTTCATAAACAGTGAGTTTGCCAGACTGCATATTCTGATGATTATCAAATGTTCAATTTATGTTAAGTTGACAAATGCATATGTTGATAGCATGTTAAATATAATATGATTGTATAATAGGCTTACTTATTGAGTGTAAACTCATTAAACCTTCACCATGTTTTTCAGAGCCTCAGGGTTGATGATGGATGTGTGTAGATTGATGGAGCTTCCAATAAATAAAATAAGAACCATTGCATTGGTGTAATCCTATTATATTTGTGTGTAGGGCTTGTTGTAGCCCAACTTTATTAGCATGATTTGGATGTAGGGTTGGATGCCCAAAACTTATAACTATCAATTGTATTATGGTTAGTTTTCATATTTATTGCCGATTGAATCGTATATCAAGATTTTAAGACGCCTTGCGTGCCCGGCACGCGGCGGGTTGTCACCCTAGCTCAAAAATTTTGGGTCTGGGGCATGACAAACAGCTTCAGTGCCGAAGGCCATTTGAAAGGAGTTTGGCCCGTAGGCGTCCTCTCGGTGGTTCGGTAAGCCCATAGCACATGGTGGAGCTCTTCTGCCCATTTGCCTCATGCTCAATTAAGACGAGCCTTGATTCCCTGCAAGAGGGTTCGGTTGGTTACCTCAGCTTCTCCATTAGCTTGGGGATGTCCCACCGATGTGAGGCGATGAACGATGCCATGATCCTCGCAGAATTCTCAAAACTTGGGATTATCAAATTGCTTTCCATTGTCAGTGATGATTGTGTGGGGAAGACTAAAACGACAAATAATGACCTCCAGACAAAATCTTTAGCCTGAGCCTCGGTGATCTGGGTGATTACTTCGGCTTCAACACATTTGGTGAAGTAATCAATCGCAACAAATAAGAACTTCCTTTATCCCGTTGCAAGGGGAAAAGGACCGAGGATATCCATTCCCCACTTGGCGAAGGGCCAGGGGGATGATATAGCGGTCAAGTGAGTAGAAGGGAGTCTTTGGATGTTAGAATGTCATTGACATGAACCGCAGGCATAGACAAGGTCATTGGCATCTTTCTGCATAGTCGGCCAATAGCATCCTTGGCGAAGTATCTTATGGCACAAAGCTCTGCCACCGAGGTGGTTGCCGCATATGCCTTCATGAACCTCCCAAAGAGCATAATCAACCTTCGAAGGTTGGAGGCATTTAAGCAGAGGCATAGAGAAGGATCGTTTGTATAGTCGATCGTCAATCAAGACATAATGGGAGGATTGCATCTTCAGTTTCCTTGCCTCTTTTCAGTCGGCAGGTAGTAGCCCTTCTTTGAGATATTTATATATGGGATCCGCCCAAGATGGCTCGGTGTCAACTTGCATCATCTGATCAGAATCAGCAATGCTGGATTTCTCTAGGACCTCCAAATGAAATTTTCGCTCAAGGTCCATTGAGTCCGCAGTCGCTAGGCGAGATAAGATGGCGGTGCATGCATTTTCTACCCTTGGTATCTGAATAATTTCAAATTTAGTGAAATAGGATAACAAATCATGCACCTTTTGCAAATACCAAACCATATTCGGCTCTCGAGCTTCGAATTCTCCTCGTACTTGGCCTGCCACTAATTGGGAGTCAGTGTAAGTGTTTAGCTTCTCGACTTTGAGCTCTCGAGAGATGTGGAGTCCGGCAATTAGGGCCTCGTACTCTGCTTCATTGTTGGAAGTTGGGAAGGAAAAATGGATGCCATACTAAAACGTCGCTCCTTCTGGACTAGCAATGACAAGACACGCGCCAGAGCCGCTCGCACTGGAGGATCCGTCGGCATGAAGCAACCACGGAGCGTTGAGCTTCGGTTGCTCAGGGAAACTTGAGGTAGAGCCATCCTCGGGTATGGTACACTCCAGGAGGAAATCTGCCAGGACTTGGGCTTTAATGGCTGGACGAGGATAGTATTGAATGTCATGCTCTCTCAGCTCCACAGCCCACTTGGTCATCCTTCCTGAGGCCTCCGGGCGATGGATGATAGATCTGATAGGTTGGTTGGTCAGAACCGCCATGGTATGCGCCTAGAAATATGGCCGCAGCTTCCAGACTGATGTCACCAGGTCCAAGACCACCTTCTCGATCCGGGTATACCTTGTCTCGGTATTCCTGAGCAATTTGCTGACATAATAGATCAGCCTCTGAACCTTGTTATCATCCCTGACTAGCACTGAGCTGATGGCACTCTCAGAAACCGCCAAATATAGGCTCAGCGTTTCTCCTTGCTTCGGACTGCTAAGGAGAGGTGGTAAGCCAAGGTATCTTTTAAGATCTTTGAAGGACTTCTGGCAATCTGAGGTCCATTGGAAATTCTTCGCCGACCGGAGAGCTTTGAAGAAGGGGAGGCATTTCTCGGCCGATCGAGCAATGAAGCGACTGAGGGCCGCTATCCTCCCAGTGAGACGCTGCACTTCCTTGATCGACACTGGAGGGATCATTTGCTACAGGGCTTGGATCTTTTGGGGGTTCGCTTCAATTCCCCGCTGTGAAACCATGAAGCCCAGGAACTTGCCGAATTAACTCCGAAGGCATATTTAGTTGGATTGAGCTTCATCTGGTACTTCTAGAGCATTGCAAAGTGTTGGCCCAGATAGCAACCCAAAAGGGGGGGGTGAATTGGATTCTTAAAAATTTAATCTTTTAAAAACTTTGTGCTTTGGATTAAATGAGATTAAGTGCAGGATAAATATTAAGAACAAATAAAGAGATAGAGTGAGAGAGTCAAACATGGCAAACACAAGGATTTTATAGTGGTTCGGTGTATCCAACACCTACGTCCACTCCCAAGTATCACTTGGGTCCACACTATAATCTACTTGAATACAGCCGAGTTGTTTTACAAGCTCACAACTCAAAACTTATTGTTTTCCCCGGGATTACAACAAACCCAGCTGGTTTTCCGGGCTCACCAGCACAAAACCCAACTACAAGCTATCCTTAGCTTGTACCGAGGTATACTACCTCCACTAATTCAATCCCTTGATTGAACTAGCCAACAACTATGAAAAATAGAGTTTACAATATAAGACAGCTCCTTAAGTGAGCAAATATGCAATTAAATAAACAAGGGTAAGAAAAGCCTGTTTGAAATGAATTTGATTTGAGCTTATCTTATTTTCTTCTTTTCCTCTTCTCATTTGAAATGTTGAATCAGGCCTCAGCTCAGATTCTTCACAAAGATTGTAGTTGAGAAGTTGGAAAAATCAGGGCTTTTGCTTTCTTTTTCTTCACTTCAAAAATCCTCTGATTTTGAACTTGAATGCCTTGGATTTCTCTTTGGATTCTCTTGGATTGGTTGAAGTAAGCTCTGAGTCTTTCCTTTTGATTTCTCTCTCAAGATTATTTGGATTTTTCACAAAATATTTCCTTTTCCTTTTTCTATTTTTCCTCTCTATCTTTTTTCTCTTTCAAATGGATGGTTTTTTCCCTTTTTATAGATCTCCTTAATCCAAGTTTTAAGCGGGAAATATAGCCGTTGGAGATGTTTGGATTCTTCTACACACAAAGAAAATAACCGTTAGAGGTTAGGTGAAAAGATATCTTACCGTTGAAGTACATTTTGATAGATAAAAAATCCGTTCCTGATAGGTTGGAGTCGGCTCCAACTTTTCAAGTGTTGGCTCCAAGTCGGGTGTTCAAAAATAGTAAAGAAAAAGTTGTTGGGGAGTTGGCTTTGAGAAAGGTAAGAGTCGGCTCGTCGCTTTTGGGAGTCGGCTTCGAAAACTGTAAGTGTCGGCTCCAGAAAAGTCCATAAAACATGCTCTCTGTTCTCAGGTTAGAGTCGGCTCTAGAAACTCAGGTGTCGGCTTCCGAAATCTCATGTGTCGGCTCCCGAATTCTAGGTGTCGACTCCAGAAACTGAAATAGAATGCACTTCCTATATCTCATGTTGGAGTCAGCTCCGAAACCTTGGGTGTCGACTCCAGACCATGCCAAAATCCTAGAAACATTCTGATACGCCTTGGGGTCGGCTCCTTACTATTTGGGTGTTGATTTCAGGCTCTGAACTTTAAAAATTTCTTTTAAAACATTAATTCAAAATATGTTTCTTTATTCTTTTTGATTGATCAAACATTTTTAATCCCTGAAACACTTATTAAATCTATTAGAAACAAAATGAATATACTCATGTCTTTTATTAATCATCAAATCAATAATTGGGTCAACAATCTCCCCCTTTTTGATGATTATAAAAACAATGAGTAAATGCATGATTAAACAATAAGATTTTTAAATTAAATTTCTCAAATATTTATTCCTCATAGGTAAGCTCCCCTTGAATGAGGTAGCTTCCCCTATGATACTCAATTTAACATCTATTCTTTCCTTTTAACAGTAAACTTTTAATGTTTGATACCAATTAAATAGTTATATCAATTTTAACATCTATTCAACCTTTCAATGCATATATGACAATTAATTAAGCTTAATTGTTCCAATGCATCTACAAATATGCAATTAAATACTCTTTCCTTTTATAACTTTCAATGCATATATGACTATCAATAACTTCTCCCCATTTTTTGTAATCAACAAAAAGGTTATGAAGTTTTAAGTGAAATGACAAAATTGATAGATGCTTCAAAGATCAAATGACATTCATTAAGTATCAAATAAGTTCATTACATCATAATGTCAAACATTACATCATATTGCAAAAAGAAACTTCATTACATCAAAACTTCATTACATTAGAAAGTAAATCAACATCAAACTAGACTAAACATCATCTTTCAATAACATCAAATAAACTTCATTACAATATAATCAAAAGTTAGTTCTAATGAGTCTTTACAAATCTTCTAATATTCTTCCCATTCCTTCACTCTGAGTTCTTACAAATTCTTTGTCTTCTATCAATAAATGCACATGCAGTCATAATTTTATCCTGAAGCTCAACATTGCATTTAGAATAAGTCTCTGAGTCTCCACCAATATCTTTAAGTTCTTCAAAAATGTTCTTGAGATCATTCTTTAAAGCTTCAGCGGAGGCTCCAAGTGTACACTCAATTTTGCCAATTCTTTCATCCAAAGAATAGAGGGTCTCTCTCAGGTTCATGTATTGGCTATTTAGCTCAGATTTCATCTCTTCCTTGTGAGTAGCAAAAATACTTCAAAGCTGTTCTAACTGAGTATCGAAAAAACCAATAGATGACTGATCAAAAGTAGAAGGAACATGTGGAGCTGGAGGTACATTCTGACTGGGCTCGGGTGAGCTGTGTCTCATAGATGGTCGTGCCTCAAAAGGGCCAGACACATTAGTCTCAGCAACTCTGTCTCCAGTATGACCTTTTCTCTCCCATTTACCATCCACTTTCACAAATCCCATCCTGTGCACAATGGCTAAGCTGTAGTAGTCAGTGTGCCTAAGGTTCTTCGATGGCTCATTCTCAGAAATAACTACTCCTTGACTTCTAAAAACCAAGGTTAGGATCATCCCATAAGGTAGTGAAGATCTCCTCTTGCCCCCGGCCTCAGCCATATACCATATCATCATTCCAGCAAGATTTATTGGCTGACCCGTCAAGATACTATCCATGACTACAATGTCTCGCTCTGAGACATACTCAAAACGGCCAGTCTTGGGAAATAGAATCCTACTGCAAATGTTATGCAACAGCCTAAGCTCAAGTGGCAATTGGTTTGCCCTAACCTCTTCAAATTCAGTTATTTTTCTTCCTAACATTCTTGATAAAGCAGCTGATCTCTCACTGTGAATGTTTGCAACAAATCTAGTGACAGGAATACTCAACAGATTTCCTAAAATTTGAAAAGTAAGATGAATTTTCTTTCCTCTTATTGAACTAACAATTCCACCATCTCCTCTAGATAAATTCAGGTAAAATTCTTTAACAAGAGCTGGATAAGTAGGAACATCCAAAGAATAAACTTTATCCCAACCGAGTTCTTTAATCTGTCTACCAATGTCAAAACCCTCGGCTTCAAAGAAATTGAAATCTACTTTCCTACCCATGATAATAATTTTATTCTGTCAGTGCCTTATCTTTTCCAAGGCGAGTCGATCCTCTTTTTTTCTGAAATGGATGATACGGCCCTGTAACCTACAAAAGGTTGCCTCAGAACTCTCTGGGATCATTTATTATGTCGACTTTTTCCAAGGTGGGTCGTTCGACGTTCGACGCAAGCGCTTGTTTGCCATTGGAGGGTGTCATTTTTACCAGGTGATTTCCCAGGTCTACCCGTATCTCTAAGATCAGTGGGTGATTTTCTGCATTTAAGACATGCGATCCGGGATCAGAGAAAATCTTCTGGCGCACATCATGGGCTGAACTACGCATTTGGCGTGCATTGATGAGCGCTATTTTCATCCTGGGAGGCCACGTGGCAGCATGGATGGGGCATTTTGAACCTTGGGGCTTACTGCTTTAACAGCTGCTCCCAGTCCATTTTGCCTATAAAAAGGGGAGGAAAGGGCTATGCTAGGCCATCCCCAAAATTTTTTCTCTTTGAGGTGTGAAAGTTTTCATGATGTCTGCATCCCTAAAGCTAAGAATGGAGGGACTGAGTTTTCCCTTTGTGAGCCACCTTCCTATGGATAGCCGGGGTGACGAACGAGCTGCTGGAGAGCAGCTCGTCCTCAAGGGAGGAGCTTCGGAGATCATATGGAGAGCGCACAGGAGGTCCGCAGAGATCACATGGAGAGCGCACATATGCGCTTCCTGTGTGTCCTTTGTGGGTTGCTACGGGGGTCGCAGAGTAGGAAGTGCACATGTACCCCCGTAGCATGCACGAACTTTTCCTTTTCCCTCTGGCTAGATGCTTAGCCCCTTCGTGCGGGGAATCTTCCGCCATGTGAAGAGGGAGTTGAAAGCATGTGGGGCTAATGGTCCCCTATCTCTCTCAATTGGGCAACGGCCTACAGCCCAGCATTCCACCCAGGGGGAAGCTTCCTCAGCATCTGCATCCATGGGTATGTGCCTCTTTTTGGATCTCTTAATTCATCCAGAGGACCCGTGGGAAGCCGGCTTTGCTATCTATCAGGGCGAGCTGGCTGGTCGCCTGATCTTTTGGGTCGGATGCCGAAGCATCATTGTTAACTGAAGCTGACAGGAGCAGTTCGGCCGAGCTATTTACTCATTTTTTTTCTTGTGGTTTAACGCACTTGTAAGTCCTTTCGGGATGTTGTAACTTTTCTTTTGATGAGGAAATAAAGAGAGTTTTCATTCCTTCTTTCTTTAGCACCTGCTTCTTTTTGCGCTGAGAGTTGTTGCTCCCATATTATGCTTTTTACGTCGTAGCATATTTCGGCAGCACTGTTGCTGCTTTGTTCTTGCTAAGATCAATTTCTGGTCCTCAGTGGAGAGCAGTATATCCATGTGCGAGTCAAAGAGGGACCTGGACGGTCTGGTGGAGTCATGAGGTTAGCATGATCCTATTTGCAGAATGAAGCAGGTGTTTTCTTCGGGGAAAGACAGCTCGTGGCATGCTTTTGCTGTCGAATTGTGGGAGGTCATTTGCCTCTACCGAGGTATAATAGGACGCCTTAGTTGCGTCAGGGCATTGGAGAGATTACTTGACTAGGCCGGGGCCTCAGGATATCACTCAGTTGTTGCCAAGGATTAAGGGTGTCACTCGGTTGTTGCCGAGGTCTTTATTCTTTGGTTCCGATCGGAGCTTGTCAGCTGCTCGAACCTTGAGCGATGTTCTAGAGATTATTTAATCCGGCTGGGGCTCGTAAGCTGCCCGAACTTTGAGCGATGCTTTGGAGATTATTTAATCCGACCGGGGCTTGTAAGCTGCCCGAACTTTGAGCGATGCTCTGGAGATTATTTAATCCGGCCGGGGCTTGTAAGCTGCCCAAACCTTGAGCGATGTTATGGAGATTATTTAATCTGGCTGGGGCTTGTAAGCTGCCCGAACCTTGAGCGATGCTTTGAAGATTATTTAATCCGGCCGGTGCTTGTAAGCTGCCCGAACCTTGAGCGATATATTTCGAAGATTGTTTGGTTCGGTCGGGGCTTGTAAGCTGCCCGAATCCGAATGATATCGGAGATTGTTTGGTTCGGCCGGGGCTTGTAAGCTACCCGAATCCGAATTCGGAGATTGTTTGGTTCGGCCGGGGCTTGTAAGCTGCCCGAATCCGAACGATATATTTCGTAGATTGTTTGGTTCGGCCGGGGCTTGTAAGCTGCCCGAATCCGAACGATATATCGGAGATTGTTTGGTTCGGCCGGGGCTTGTAAGCTGCCCGAATTCGAACAATATATTTCGGAGATTGTTTGGTTCTGTCGGGGCTTGTAAGCTGCCCGAATCCGAACGATATATTTCGGAGATTTTTTCGTTCGGCTGGGGCTTGTAAGCTACCCGAATCCGAACGATATATTTTGGAGATTGTTTGGTTCGGCCGGGGCTTGTAAGCTGCCCGAATCCGAATGATATATTTCGTAGATTGTTTGGTTCGGCCGAGGCTTGTAAGCTGCCCGAATCTAAATGATATTTTGGAGATTGCATGGATCCCAGCTGTGCCGGGAGTGCTCGACCATACCGAGCCTTTGCGGGATGCAATTTTGCCTAAACGAGATACGTAGCTCTGGTTCAGAGCTCGGTCTAGCCGAGGTATGGAGATTTGGCCCAAGGAGATAGCTCGGTCGTGCCGAGAATGGATGCATGAATGACATCTCCGTTTTCTATTGCCACTACAGGAAAATCAGAAATAGCGATGCCAATTTAACGATGCATTTTTGCATCGCTAAATTGTGACCAAATTGCAACAACTCAGCGAGAAAAAAAAATAGCGACTCAATTAGCGACGCAATAATAATGTGTCACAATATAGCGATGTATTAGCGACACAAAAACTAGAAAAAAAAATCGTTAATATAGCGACGCAGTGATTGCATCGCTATTTAGCGATGCAAATAACAAAAAAATAAAAAAATTATATAATTTTTAATATAGCGACGCATTAGCGATGCAAAAACCATTTTAATTTAAAAAAATTGTTAATATAGCGATGCAGTGATTGCGTCGCTATTTAGCGACGCAATAGTGACGCATTTAACAAAAAAATAAAAAAAATTAATTTTCAATATAGCGACGCAATAATGCATCGCTATATTACGACGCAATTGTTTGCGTCACAATATTGCGACGCATTATTGCATCGCTAAAACCCAGAAAATTTAAAAAATTTTGTTAATATAGCGACGCAGTTATTGCATCGCTATTTAGCAACGCAAATACTAAAAAATTAAAAAAATATATTTTTTAATATAGCGACGCAACATTGAGTCGCTATATTGCGACGCACATTTTGCATCGCAATATAGTAACGCATTAGCGATGCAAAAACTCAAAAAATTAAATAATTCGTTAATATAGCGATGCAACGGTTGCGTCGCTATTTAGCGACACAATAGCGATGCATATACCAAAAAAATAAAAAAATTTAATTTTTAATATAATGATGCAAAAACCCATAAAATTAAAAATCAAATCGTTAATTTAGCGACGCATATAACAAAAAATAATAATTTTTTTCATGGCCGTGGTCGGCAACCAAGGCCGTGGCCTGGCCACCGCCAGGCCGCCGGTAAAATTAAAAAAAAGGGGGTTTTCTTTTCCACAACCCCTCCCGTGAAAAAAAAAATAACAAAAATATAAAGTGGTCCCCCCTTTCTTTCCGGCCATGGCAGTGTCCGTCGTCGATCATCACCGATCGGGATCATGGCTTGGATCGATCGTAACCGTCGGATCATCGTAGATCGGATGGATCGCAACCGTCGGATCGATCATCGCCGATCGGGATCATGGCTTGGATCGATCGCAACCGTTGGATCATCACCGATCGGATGGATCGCAGCAATCAGATCGATCATCGCCGATCGGGATCATGGCTTGGATCGATCGCAACCGATCGGATATCGTCGCCGATCGGATGGATCACAACCGTCGAATCGATCATTGTCGATTGGGATCATGGCTTGGATCGATCGCAACCGTCGGATCATCGCCGATCAGTTGGATCGCAATCATCGGATCGATCATCGCCGATCGGGATCATGGGTTCAATCAATCGCAACTGTCGAATATCATCGCCGATCGGATGGATCACAACCATCGGATCGATCATTGCCGATCGAGATCATGGCTTGGATCGATCGCAACCATCCAATATCATCGCCGATCGGATGGATCACAACGGTCGGATTGATCATCGCCGATCGGGATCATGGCTTTGATCGATCGCAACCATCGGATCATCGCCGATCGGATAGATCGCAATAGTCGAATCGATCATTGCCGATCGGGATCATGGCTTGGATCGATCGCAACCGTCGGATCGTCGCCAATCGGTTCTATATGTAATGGTCGTATCGATCATCCCTGATCGGGATCATGGCTTGGATAACTCGCAACCGTCAGATATCATCGCCGATCGAATGGATCGCAATGGTCGGATCGATCATCGCCGATCGGGATCATGGCTTTGATCGATCGCAACCATCGGATCGTCGCCGATCGAATAGATGGCAACGGTCGGATCGATCATCGCCGATCGGGATCATGGCTTGGATCGATCGCAACCGTCAGATCATCGCCGATCGGATGGATCGCAGCGATCGAATCGATCATCGCCGATCGGGATCATGGCTTGGATCACTCGCAACCATCGGATATCGTAGTTGATCGGATGGATCGAAACAGTTAGATCGATCATCGCTGATCAGGATCATGGCTTGGATCGATCGCAACCATCGGATCGTCGCTGATCGGTTGGATCGCAACGGTCGAATCGATCATCACCGATCGGGATCATGGCTTAGATCACTCACAACCGTCGGATATCGTCGCCGATTGGATGGATCGCAATCATCGAATCGATCATCGCCGATTGGGATCATGGCCTGGATCGATCGCAACTGTCGGATCGATCATCGCCGATCGGGATCATGGGTTCAATCGATCGCAACCATCGGATATCATCGCCGATTGGATGGATCGCAACCATCGGATCGATCATTGCAGATCGGGATCATGGCTTAGATCGATCGCAACCGTCGAATCATCGCCGATCGGATGGATCGCAATGGTCGGATCGATCATCCCTGATCGGAATCATGGCTTGGATCGATCACAACCGTCGAAAATCATCCCCGATCGGATGGATCACAATGGTCGGATCGATCATCACCGATCGGGATCATGGCTTGGATCGATAGCAATCGTCGGATCATCGCCGATCGGATGGATCGCAGTGGTCGGATCGATCATCATCGATCGGGATCATGGCTTGGATCGATCGCAACCGTCAGATCGTCGCCGATCGGATTGATAGCAGCGGTCGGATCGATCATCGCCGATCGGGATCATGGCTTGGATCGATCACAACCGTTGGATATCGTCGCCGATCAGTAGGATCGCAACGGTCGGATCGATCATCGCCGATTGGGTTCATAGCTTGGATCGATCGCAACCGTCAGATCATCACCGATTACTTGGATCGCAACCGTCGGATTGATCATCGCCGATCGGGATCATGGGTTCAATCGATCGTAACTGTCAGATATCGTTGCCGATCGGATGGATCGCAACCGTCAGATCGATCATCGCCGATCAGGATCATGGCTTGGATCGATCGCAACCATCCAATCGTCGCCAATCAGATGGATCACAGCGGTCGGATCGATCATCGCCAATCGGGATCATGGCTTTGATCGATCGCAACTGTCAGATCATCGCCGATCGGATGGATTGTAACGGTCGAATCGATCATCGCCGATCGGGATCATGGCTTGGATCGATCGCAACCGTCGGATATCGTAGCCGATCGGATGGATCGAAACGGTAGGATCGATCATCCCCGATCGGGATAATGGCTTGGATCACTCGCAACCGTCGGATATCATAGCCGATCCAATGGATCGAAACGGTCAGATCGATCATCCCCAATCGAAATCATGGCTTGGATCGATCGCAACCGTCAGATCGTTGCCAATCGGATCGATAGCAGCGGTCGGATCAATCATCGCCGATCGGGATCATGGCTTGGATCGATCGCAACCATCGGATCATCGCCGATCGGTTGGATCGCTACTGTCGGATCGATCATCGCCGATTGGGATCATGGCCTGGATCGATCGCAACCGTCGGATCATTGCCAATTAGTTGGATCGCAACCGTCGGATCGATCATCGCCGATCGGAATCATGGATTCAATCGATCGCAACCATCGGATATCGTCGCTGATCGAATGGATCGCAACCGTCGGATCGATCATCGCAGATCGGGATCATGGCTTAGATTGATCGCAACCGTCGGATCTTCGCCGATCGGATGGATCGCAGCGGTCGGATCCAAGCTATAATGCGTCGCAATATTAGTTTATAAATTAATAAACTAACATTGCGATGCAACGTATTTGTGTCGCAATATTGCGACACATAACGGATGCGTCGTAATATTAGTTTTAAATTAATAAACTAATATCAATATTTGTAATATTAAATTAATAAACTAATGTCAATATTGCGACGCAGTATAATTGTGTCACAATATTGCGACGCATAGTGGATGCGTCGCAATATTAGTTTGTTAATTTAAAACTAATATCGCGTCACGATATTAGTTTCAAATTAACAAACTAATATTGCGACACATTATGAATGCGTCGCAATATTGCGACGCATAATGGATGCGTCGCAATATTAGTTTTAAATTAACAAACTAATATTGCGACGCATTATGATTGTGTCGCAATATTGCGATGCATAATGGATGTGTCACAATATTAGTTTTAAATTAACAAATAATATTGCGACGCATCCATTATGTATCGCAATATTGCAATGCATCCATTATGCGTCGCAATATTGATATTAGTTTATTAATTTAATAATACAAATATTGCGACGCATTGCATTTGCATCGTAATATTGCGACGCATAATGCCTCCGTCGTAATATTTGTAATATTAAAATTTTAAACTAATATCAATATTGCGACGCATAGGATATGCGTCGCAATATTGCGATGCAAATCAGATGCGTCGCTAATTTCCCGCTAAAATGCCTAATGGCGGCAACTTAGCGATGCAATCAGCGATGCAAAATTAGCATTGCTGATTAGCGACGCAATCTTGCGTCGCTAATCCTAATTCATAAATCCGTGCGGATCTCCCTCTTCTTCTTCCTCCTCATGAGCCCCAAACCCCCCCTCCGCCTTCTCCTTTCTCGTCCTATGTCTTCCCCACGTCGTGGCCTGGCCACAGTGGCCAGGCCATGGGAAAATATTGATTTAACAGGGGGAACCCCTCCCCCCCCCCTTTCGTCAATTTAACAGTTTGGGGGGGGGGGGCCTGGCCACAGTGGCCAGGCCACAGAAAAATTAATTTAATAGGGGGGGAACCCCTCCCGTCTTTAGCCATGGCCAGTCGTGGCCTGGCCACAGTGGCCAGGCCATGGAAAAAAAAAAAATTTAACAGTGGGGGGGGGGGGAATCCCCCTCCTCTTGTCTTCTCCGGCCACGGCCGCAGCCATGGCCAGTCGTGGCTTGGCCATAGTGGTCAGGCCATGGAAAAAAATTAATTTTATAGGAGAACCCCTCCCTCCCCTCCCGTCTTCTACGGCCACGGCTGCGGCCGTGGCCAGTCGTGGCCTGGCCACAGTGGCCAGGCCATAGGAAAAAATTAATTTTATAGGGGGGAACCCCTCCCCCCCCCTCCCGTCTTCTACGGCCACGGCTGCGGCCGTGGCCGGTCGTGGCCTAGCCATAGTGGCCAGGCCATGGGAAAAAAAATTTAACAGGGGGGAAAATCCCCCCCTCCTCCCATCTTCTCCGGCCACGGCCCCGGCGGTGGCCATCTGTGGCCTGGCCACGGTGGCCTATGGTCAGGCCACCAAAAAAATAAAAATAAAAATAAATAAATAAAAACAGGGATGGGTTTTTTTATTAAATTAATATAAAAAATAAATTTATTACAAAATATTATTAGTAAGCTATTTTAATATTTTAATCTTAATAATTTATTATTTATTAATAAACTATTATAATAAAAATAATAATAACAACAAAATATTATTCTTTAATATTACAAAATATATTTCATAACCAATTTTACTGATTAAACTATTTAATTATTAATATTAAAAATATTACTAGTAAGCTATTTTAATATTTTAATTTTAATAGTTTATTTAAAAATATTATTATATCAATTAAATTTAGAAAACCCCTATAGTAATATTATTATATTAAATAAATAATATATTACAATAATATTAGAATACAGTATAGTATTATTTTAATATTATATAAATTATATTATATGATATTATAATATAATAATATAATGATTCTATAACATCAATATATTGAACTATTTTGGGTTTGATGAAATTTTAAAATAAATTCGAAATAGTTTTCTTCATGCACGTCTTATTGTCAGAATGTTATTATAAGTTCTTGTTACAATATTAAATTTAATATTATATTCATTTTCACCAATAAAAAATTATTTATAATAAACTCATTATAAATAATATGAAATTATGATATCATTCAATTTTTGAATTTTTGTTATTAAATTAAAAAAATAAAGTTATTATCCCTTTAACTTATAATATTCACTGTGATCATAAAAAAGTATGTTTATGATAATTAATTTAGGATGCTTTATTAATAATATATTATAATATATATTAACTTATATTAGTTCATAATATTATAATATAAAATAATAACAATAAACTATGGTATTCTAATAAATAATGGTTGCAATATAACATCAATGTAGTATTTGCTAATTAGTGATTCTGATCGATAGTAAATTAATTAAAGAAATTGCTTTACGATTATTTAGTACTTATTATATTTTAAATTAATTCATTCATAATTGATTAGTGATTTTTATATAGTCATGGTTCAATTTCTCAGTCTATTAAACTATGCATGACAGTTTATTGATGAACATTTGACATATATGAGTTCTAATTTTATTGATATTATAATATCATATTATATATAATTTTATAATATCATATTATAATATAATTTTATATATCATATTATGTCTTGATTATTTACATCCTGCTTCAAATTGAATGATGCATTAAATTATGTAATGCTAGAATGAACGTCTTGTTGTAGTTCTATTTAATTTTTAGCACTGAATTAGTAGTTTCAATGATTTATATTTAGTCTTCACATAGAATTATGTAATGAGTTTATTACGGAATTGACAAGAATTTCTGAATAACAAGCATAAGTTCGATTGTCTTTGGATATTCATATTATTTCTCACAGCACTATCACCTTTAGACCCGTTTGAGAATTTGTAAGACTTAGTCTTGCAAATTCTCAAATTGTTCTGGTGGACAGTTTGAGAATATTTTTTTTGATATGTTAGTCTGCTATTAATCATCGTTGGTTGAGATTGTGGTTTGTATTTGTTCATACGTTCTCCTAGTGTGGCATATATGCCACACATTTAGGAGAACATATGGGGAAATGCTGCTGAAATTGCAACGTAACCGATCGATGATAATTAATAGCAGAATAACATATTACAAAAAATATTCTTGAATGGGATAGGGCCTTACCTTTTAGACATGGAGTGAAGGTGGAATTAATTTAGGACACTTGAATGCTTGTGAAGTCTTGTGATTGAATAGACCGCCTTGCGGCTCGACCCAAACTCAAGCCCTAGCATTAGCCTAGCATGAACCTGTGCCTTGGTCCTTGCTAGCACGCCAAGGATCGTAGCCGTGGCCCGGCCTTGCAGGGTAGGAACCTTAGTTGTGTAAAAGAAAATTGGTTTAGTTATAAATGATTTAAATAGTTGTTATTAACCTTAGTTGTGTAAAAGAAATAATTTAGTTATATATTTAGTAATGCTAATATAGTTTTATAATGTGGTTTCCTTTAATGGTTTACCAGAAATTGTATAAGTCGATCAAAAATGAGCGGGGCTCGCTCGTGGATGTATGCAAGGATAAAAGATGGCTTGCTTAATCTGGATTTTCTGAATGGATTGAAAGAATTTATCGCATTTGCATGTAGCCAACCTGAATGGATGGATGGGCCTAGGATTAGATGCCCATGCAACTTTCACAGGTGTCAGAATAAAGCCTCTAGAGATGTTGAAATTGTTAAGGTGCATTTGTGTAAAAAGGGGATGTTTGGTATTGTCATGGTGAACCAGAGGAAATTCCAGCAGCTGTTACAAGCCAACAAGTGTCAATTCCCGTAGATGAACCATTTGTGAATTTAAACACATATGAAGAAATGGTGATGAATGCATCGGGTAATGAATTCAATCAGAATACATTTATGGAAGAACCAAATCCAGATGCACAATAATTTTATGATATGTTGCGTGCTGCAAATCAAGAATTATATCCTGGTTGTGAGGGCCATTCCCAGTTGTCTATGGCTGCTCGGTTGTTGAATATTAAGGCAGAACATCGATTATCAGAAAAGGCGTTCAATTCTGTAGCTGGGTTAATCAAGGAAATTTTTCCAAATGATAATGTTGTAGCAGATAGTTTTTACTCAACGAAGAAGTTGTTGCATGGGCTTGGGCTCCCAGTTAATAAGATCGATTGTTGCTTGAACAATTGCATGATATATTGGGGTGAAGACTCAAAACTGCGATGGTGTAAGATTTGTTGGCAATCGAGGTACAAAAATGGCGAAGGGAGAGCTAGTACAAGTAGGAGAAAAAGTGTGCCTTACAAGAGGATGCATTACTTTCCTCTTACTCCACGCCTGCAGAGATTATACAGATCTGAGGCTACAGCTGCTGATATGAGATGGCATGCCGAACATGAATCTAAAGAGGATGAAATGCGGCATCCGTCAGATTCAAAAGCTTGGAAGCATTTCAATGAAAATCATCCTGATTTCACTGAAGATATAAGGAATGTGAGATTAAGTCTTTGTACCGATGGCTTCCAACCATTTGGTTAAGCGGGCCAACAGTATTCATGTTGGCCTGTGATACTGACTGTATATAACCTTCCTCCATGGAAGTGCATGAAAGATTCTGCAATGTTTTTGACAGTTTTGGTTCCAGGACCATCAAATCCAAAGGAAAAGATTGATGTCTTCCTGCAACCGTTGGTGGCCAAATTGAAAATGTTGTGGGAAATAGGAGTCATAGCCTATGACATTTCTATGAAACATAATTCCATCATGAGAGCTGCTTTGATGTGGACAATAAGTGACTTTCCGGCATATGCAATGTTGTCTGGTTGGAGCACTGCTGGACGTCTGGCATGCCCCCATTGCATGTATGATTCGGATGCATTTACATTGCAGAAGAGTGGTGAGTAGTCATGGTTTGATAATCATAGGAAGTTCTTGCCTCCAAATCATCCTTACAGGCGTAACTTGACCACCTTCCGAAAGAACAAAGCAGTCACAAAATTCGCTGAACCGGTTAGGTCCGGCATGGATATATTTGATACTATAGAGCATTTGGGGTTGAGGTATGCTTGGGAACCAAATGCAGATAGAATAAATGGCCGTATATGTAAAGAACATAACTGGAAGAAGAGGAGTATATTTTAGGATTTGCCGTATTGGAGCACAAATCTCATTCGGCACAACTTGGATGTTATGCATATCGAGAAAAATTTCTTTGATAACATATTTAACACGGTGCTAAACATCCCGAGAAAAACCAAAGACACTGCAAAGTCAAGAGAAGAACTTAATCTTTATTGCAGAAGAGGTAATTTGAGGAGGAGTGCCGACGGGACCTATCCTAAAGCCTGTTACACTCTTGACAGAAATTCATGAGAAGTATTATGTAACTGGGTTAGAGGGTTAAAATTTTTAGATGGTTATGCCTCAAATATCGATAGGTGTGTGGACATGCATAAGCTCAAGTTGTTCAGCATGAAGAGTCACGACTGTCATATTTTCATGCAACGATTATTGCCTATAGCTTTTCGTGAGTTGCTTCCGCACCATGTTTGGAAGGCATTGACGGAGCTCAGCTTATTCTTCAAGGAGTTATCTGCCGCAGTCATTACTTCTGCATCCATGGCAATGCTTGAGGAGGAAATTTCAATTATTTTATGCAAGCTGGAGCGAATATTTCCTTCCAGTTTTTTTGACTCAATGGAGCATTTACCGGTTCACTTGCCATACGAAGCGAGCATAGCTGGTCCCGTGCAGTATCGCTGGATGTATCCTTTCGAGAGGTAAATATATACATCAGTAAGACATGTTGACATTTCAAATAATATTTCATTACGAGTACATTGGTTTATTTTTTTTTCACCTTTACATATAGGTACATTAAGAAGTTAAAAAATAATGTGCGTAATAAGGCAAGGGTTGAAGGTTCAATATGTAATGCACACTTGGTCGAAGAAGTTTCAGCTTTTGCCTCGCATTACTTTGAGGGTCACGTCCGCACGAGGAGCCGAAATGTTGGTCGTAACGATGACGTATGTGTGGATGAAGGAGAACCTAATGATGGTAGAATATCAGTTTTTAAAGGTATCGGCCATTCATTTGGGGAACAGAAGTCAAGAAATCTTAGCGATATGGAGCATAATGCAGCACATTATTACATCCTAATGAACTGTAGAGAAGTCGATCCATACATTGAGTAAGTATATACTTCAATGCTTAATTGGAACTTCTAATTTAAATTGTAATATACCATAATATTTAATTGCTAACAGATGTTTTAATCCTTATCATCCCATAAGGATGTATTGTGATAGACAACGATAGATGAATCCCGACATCAGTCAAGTTGCTATTGGGCAGAAGTTAGAAATGGAGTTCACTTACTGGTTTTATGAATTTGTGAGTAGTATCACTCAATCAATTTCAATAATGGCTTTTATTTTTTGAATTGGTTGTGAATAGCTTATTAATTATAGGTAAACGGTCCATGGTCCATAACCGATAATATTTTCATTAAATATCTATCACAATAGCCATTGAAGACCGTAACAACCTCTACTGGCTATTTTGTTAATGGGTACAAATTTTAGATTGAACGACTAGCAGCTTCAACAGGCACGCAGAACTAGGGCATGTATGTTAAAGGAGAAAGTGTTGGAGCAAATATGCAGGATTATTACGGAAAGTTAGTAGAGGTGGTTGAAGTTGAATATCCCGGTTGGCCTATTAAACGAACCATATTGTTTCGTTGCAATTGGTTCGATCCGACACTTCCTGTGGGAAAAAGGGTTCATAACGACTACAATCTAGTTGAAGTGAACCATCGACGAAGATTGTAGAAATATGATCCATTCATCCTTGCATCCCAAGCTCAGCAAGTGTTTTACTGCGGATATCCAAGTTTGCGCAATGACAAGCGAGATTGGTGGGCTGTTTCTAAAATCATCCCATGTTCAACAATCGTATTAGACGAGAGTTCATCAAGTCAATCAGCCGTGTGCCCTGCATTTCAAGAGGATGAGATGGAAATGCATGCAATTGAGGATGACACAAGGGCTCCTGAAACATCACTTAGAGATCCAAATGGTGATGTCCAAGAAATTGCGGATTCAAATGTTCGGTTTCCTTCCGATGATAATGAAATTGAATCGCAGTCCGATACGGCATCGGATGTTGAACCAACATTTCACGAAATAAATGAAACTGACTAAACATAGAGGTTTTTTTCAAATTCAATTTATTTTTACAAATGTTATATTTTTACATATTTAATCATTAATTGTAATAACATTCATGAATCTTTAGTATTTTCAGTATGGCGGGCCGAGGTAGATCTACCGGCGACAGACAGAGTGAGCAGAGATGTAGCTCTACCGCATCAGATCCCATGAGCTTTGGAGATGGAGAGTTCGGATCTCCACACATCGCACAGCCTCTGGTCTCTTCAGCCATCGGTGGTGATCCTGCATTAGTATTATCATCCAGCCGATCGGCACATACATCCGAGAGTTCTTCCACCGTTGGCCACACCATACTTGGACGGATGCTCATGAGCTGTAAGTATATAGTAATTGTAAATATATCATTTATGTTTTTAAGTCAATTATATAAACATGTATTTTTTTAATAGCTTTATTGAGCAGCATCATGTATCGAGCCAGATCAGCTCCATATTTCAGAGGCATGCTGATCCCAGTGGCTACGATTGGTGCCATGTATTTGCAGCCACGAGGGAGTTTTATTTTTCAGAGTTTCAGGTAAACTTATTAAATATAATTTATCTTAAATTTCTTAATCTTAATAAATTCTTAAACTAACTGTTTATTTCAATGCAGAAAAAGTTTACATGGGACCCTGCTATCCATGATGCCATTAGGGAAGCATGGAATGCTCTTACAGCACGCCGATACTCCGACATGCTTTCATCGTTGGAGGACATCGGGTGAGTGTCCTGCCCATGTGCCGGAGGATATTTGGCACGAGTGGCAGCAGGCATGGTAGTCTGATAGCTGGCGCAAGAGGTCCGCATCAGCCAGCACGAACCGCCGATCCGAGAGGGGTAGTCCTGGCACGGGTCTCTCCCGCCACACTGCGGGGTCTATTTTGATTCAGGAGCATAGACGCCACATGGTAAGAAAACTTAAATATTTTAATTACTAATTTAGTTATTTATAAATACTTTTATTTATATCAATTTTTCTTTCTGTTGTTATAGTCTGAACAGGAGGGCGAGATCCTGGTGAGTTTCGTCTATTCAGGGCGACACACACCAGGAGGGACGGTTCCTGGGTCGATACACGATCACGGGAGGTTACGGTAAGAAATTAGCTTTATATTGTATATGTTTAATTTTTAAAATTTTATTTAGAAAAATTTATTGATTCATTTATTGTTGATTTTATAATTCAAAGGCACGAGTCAAGGAGCTTCAGTCCCAGGCATCGCAGGTCGACTCCACTGATGGGGGACCGCCCATCGAACTCTCATCAGAGGAGAGTCGATGTGTGTTTTTGAAGGTTGTTGGTGCCCAGCCGCGAGACCGCAGGGTCTCTGGTCTGGGCACTAGATCTTCTGCATATTTTCCCCAGCAGGCCTCCAGTTCGTGCTATTCTGACGATATTCATGCTGAGCATTTAGAGGACATTCAGAGATCTATTACGGAGGAGGTTCGGTAGGATGTTCGGCAGGAGATTCAGTAGGAGTTCGACTAGCGCACGAAAGTCCTTCAGCATGAGTTTGACCAGCGCACGGAAGTCCTTCAGTACGAGCTCTCTAACATAAGAGAGCAGATGCGTCACATGCGGGATTTGGTTAGCCGCATGTCGCAGGGTTTCCAACCACCACGTGATAGTGATAGTGGAGATTCTTGATGTATTTTTTTCTTTACTTTTTATGTGTTGTACATGGAAACTTCAAAATTTTAATATATTAATTATTTTTGGAAATGTAATGATGAATGTTTCGATTAATATTAGTGTTTCGATCAATATCAGTGTTTCGATCATAATTTTTGTAAATTTAACCATTTTAATTTATAATATTTTATATTTTTTTAAAAAAATTTAATTAGCAATGCATTAGAGATTGAAATTGCGTCGCTAATATATCTAAAATATTATTATTAAATATTGCGACGCATTCAATTGCGTCACAATATTGCGATGCAATTGAATGCATCGCAATATTAAATTAAACCATTTTAATTTTTAATCTTTTTTATTTTTTAAAAAATTTAATTAGCGATGTATTAGCGAATGAAATTACGTCGCTAATATTTTTAAAATATTATTATTAAATATTATGATGCAACGTCTTAGCGTTGCAATATTGCGACGCACTTGGTTCTGTCGCAATATTAAATTTAAACGTTTTAATTTTTAATTTTTAATATTTTTTATAAAAATTTAATTAGCGACTCATTAGTGACTGAAATTGTGTTGCTAATATTTCTAAAATATTATTATTAAATATTGCGATGCAAAGACATTGCGTCGCAATATTGCGACGCAATAAATGTGTCGCTGAGAGTCGCTATTTAGCGACACAATTGTGACTAAATTCATTCTGTGATGAGACTTACAGTGATGCTACAGTTGCATCGCTAATGTGTTGCAAAACCCAGTTTAGCGATGCATTAGTGATGTATTTTTGCGTCGCTGTATTTATTTTCTGTTGTAGTAGCGGTTTTGCCACGGATCATAAAACAAGATGCCAAAGCTGTAAATGGGGCGAGTCTATAGAGAGCGTACTCTATTGATGATATATGCGGAGGTTGTCCGAACTCCACGTCCGGGGAATGGATTTCCTATTCAGGTCCTGGAGCTTATAGGTGTCGGGCCCGATGACTTCCGCTGCTTGGTAGGGGCCTTCCCAGTTCGGAGATAATTTTTCTTGCTCCAACGGCTTGGAGACGGATGCTTTCCGGAGGACAAGATCACCAGGGAGAAGGATTTGCCCTTGACTCTAGAGGCATGGTAGTGGGCCACTCTTTGCTAGTACGCGACCATTCTGATTCGAGCTTTTTCCCTGATCTCTTTCATCAGGTCGAGATTGGTTCGGAGCTGCTCGTCGTTAGTTTCTTCCGAATAGTTTTCCACTCGTGGAGAGGGGAGGCCTATTTCCACGGGGATGACAACTTCCGTGCCAAAGGCCATCCGAAATGGGGTCTCGTCGATGGGGATTCTTTGGGTGGTGTGGTAGGCCCATAGAACATGATGAAGCTCATCCGCCCATCTGCCTCGGGCTCTGGCAAGCCAAGCCTTAATCCCTTGAAGCAGGGTCTGGTTTGTTACCTCGGCTACTCCGTTGGCTTGCGGATGCCCTACGGAGGTGAGGCGATGACTGATGCCATGATCCTTGCAGAACTCCCGGAACTTGGGATTATCAAATTTCTTGCCGTTGTCGGTGATGATGGCATGCGGGAGGCCAAAGCGGCAAATGAAGGATCTCCACACAAAATCCTTGGCCCGAGCTTCAGTTATCTGGGCTACTGCTTCGACCTCGACCCACTTGGTAAAGTAGTCGATGGCGACAAATAGAAATTTTCTCTATCCAGTGGCGAGGGGGAAAGGACCAAGAATATCCATCCCCCACTTAGCAAAAGGCCAAGCGAAGGAAATAGGGACCAAACTAGCGGAGGGGAGCCTCTGGATGTTGGAGTGCCTCTGACATGGGTTACATGCTCGGACGAGATCATCGGCATCCTTTTGCATGGTAGGCCTGTAATATCCCTGGTGCAGCACCTTGTGGCATAGAGATCGACTCCCCAGGTGGTTGCCATAGATTCCTTCATGTACCTCCCGAAGAGTATAATCAGCTTCGGACGGGCGGAGGCATTTGAGCAGCGGCATGGAAAAGGACCGCTTATACAGTTGATTGTCGATCAGCACATAGTGGGTAGCTTGCAATCTCAGCTTCCTTGCTTCCTTGCGGTCGGTCGGGAGTGACCCTTCTTTAAGATACTTTAATATTGGGTCGAACCAGGATGGCTCGACCTCTATCTGCATCACTTGGTCTGCCTCCGCGATGCTAGATTTTTCCAGGATTTCTAGAGGAAACCTTTTCTCGGAACTCATCGACTCCGCGGTGCAAGTCAGGATAACAGATCGGCACGAGCATTTTCAAATTGGGGAACTGGATAACTTCAAATTCAGAGAAGTGAGAAAGCAAGTCCCGCACCTACTGGAGATACTGAATCATGTTAGGCTCCCAGGCCTCGAATTCGCCCCGCATGTGACCGGACACCAACTGAGAGTCTGTAAAGGCATTCATTCTCTTTACTTTCAGATCATGGGTGATTCGGAGTCCAGCGAGCAGGGCCTCATACTCGGGTTCGTTGTTGGAGGCTGGGAAGGAGAATCGAATGCCATACTCAAAGGTCGTCCCCTCAGGGCTGGTGAGGATCAAACCAGCACCAGAGCCATTGGCATTGGAGGATCCATCAACATGGAGGAGCCACAAGGCATCAGATCTTGGATGTTCGGAGGAATCTGGAGTGGAGCCATCTTCCGGGATGGTGCACTCAAGGAGGAAATCAGCTAGAATCTGGGCTTTGATGATCGGGCGAGGTTGATAATGGATATCATGCTCGCTTAACTCAACGGCCCACTTAGCCATTCTTCCTGATGTTTCCAAACGATGGACCACCGCCTTGATGGGCTGATCGGTGAGGACCGTCATAGAATGTGCTTGGAAATACGATCGTTATCTCCGAACCGATATTATCAGGGCCAAGACCAGCTTCTCGATTCGAGTGTACCTTGTCTCGGTGTTCCGAAGAAGTTTGCTGACATAGTAGATTGGCCTTTGGGTCTTCTTCTCTTCTCTGACCAAAACCGAGCCAATTGCGCCTTCAAAGACTGCTAGGTACAGAAATAGCATTTCTCCCAGATTAGGGCTGCCAAGGAGGGGTGGCGAGCCAAGATATCTTGAGGTCCTCGAATGACTTTTGGCACTTGGGAGTCCATTGAAAATTCTTGGCAGATCAAAGAGCTTTGAAGAAAGGGAGGCTCCTCTCGGCCGACCGAGCCATAAAGCGGTTGAGGGCTGCAATCCTTCCCGTCAGGTGCTGGACTTCTTTGATAGATGTTGGGGGCGCCATTTGCTGGAGGGCTTGAATCTTCAGTGGGTTGGCTTCGATGCCTTGCTGAGAAACCATGAAGCCCAGAAACTTCCCCAAGGTGACACCGAAGGTGCACTTTGTTGGATTGAGCTTCATCCAATACCTTCGGAGTGTCGCGAAGCTTTCAGAAAGATCCTCAATATGCTGGGATGCTTCCTTGCTTTTGACCAGCATGTCATTGACATATACCTCCATATTCCGACCGATCTGCTCCTTGAAGACTTTGTTTACTAGCCTTTGGTAAGTGGTGCCTGCATTTTTCAGACCAAAGGGCATGACACGGTAACAGTAGATACCTCGATCGGTTATAAAGGCAGTCTTTTCTTCATTCTCGGGTGCCATTCGAATCTGGTTGTAGCCTGAATAGGTGTCCATGAAGGTCAACATCTGATGACCGAAGGTGGCATCCACGAGCTGGTCGATCTGGGGGAGAGGGAAACTATCCTTTGGGCATGCTTTGTTAAGGTCAGTGAAGTCGATACAGATTTGCCATTTGCCATTTGACTTCTTCACCATAACAACATTGGACAGTCAGCTTGGATAATTTACCTCCCGAATGAAGTTCGCCTTGATGAGCTTGTCCACCTCTTCTTCAATTGCTCTCTGCCGGTCAGGGGTGAAGCTTCTTTTTTTTTGCTTTACGGGCCGGGATATCTCGTCCACATTAAGACGGTGGACGAGGGCATCCGGGCTGATCCCAGGCATATCTAAGGCTGACCAGGCGAAGACATCAGCATTCCTTCATAGAAAATTGATCAGCTCTAGCCGGGTCTCCTCCTTCAACAACGACCCGATCCTTATGGTTCGGTCGGGCCGAGCTTCGTCCAGCGGTACCTCCTCTAGCTCTTTGGCTGGTTCTCCTCATTGCTCGGTGAAATCCTCCCGAGCATCCAGTCCTTCGACCTCAGGCAGTCTGGATTGTAGGCTAGTGACGAAGCATTGTCGATCTATAGTTTGGCTTCCCTGAACTACACCAACCCCTCGCTCGGTCGGGAACTTCATAACAAGTTGCAGGATGGAGACGGCGGCTCTGAGGGACATCAAGCCGGATCTTCCCAAGATAGCATTGTAAGGCGATTGGAGCTTGGTCACCAGGAAATCTGCATACACAGTGGCAACGGAAGGCCAGGTTCCTGCTCGGACCATCAAGGTCACGACCCCCTCTGAGGTAATCACATCGCCGGTGAACCCCATTAGGATGGAGTCCACCGCTCGGAGATTCTCCATGAGAAGTTTCATCTTCACAAACACATCGAGGTACAAAACGTTGACGGAGCTTCCTCTATCAATGAGAATTCGGCTTACATCATAGTTGTTCAAATTAAGAGATACAACTAGCGCATCATTGTGCGGGAACTGTATTCCCTGGAAGTCATCGTTGGAGAAGGAGAGCTCATCAGTTCATGCTTTCTTTGGTGCCGAACCTTCTTCATCGTCCCTCTCGCTTGAAGGACCATCGACCGCCTCAATCACATTAATGTGGCTAGCAACCGAAGGATTTAGGGGAGGAAGAGGCTGCTGCTAGGGCTCAGGCTAGCGATCGCCCCCGTTTCTTGGCTCGGGGGCTCCCCTGAACCGATCTAATATACCCTGCTGGATGAGCCTTTTGATCTCATTCTTCAATTGCCAGCACTCTTCAGTGTCGTGGCCATGGTCATGGTGGTAGCGACAATACTTGGCGGGGTCTCTCCGGGCCGCATTCCCTCGAAGAGGAGGAGGCCGAGAGAGTTGGTGCTCGATTTCCATAAGGATCTTCGCTCTTGGGGCAGTAAGCGGAGTGAATCGATTGAACCTCCTAGGCAGGCTCTGAGTGCGGTTCCTTGGCGGTGGATGGGGAATCCTCTGGCGGTGAGGCGGGCTTGGCTGACGGGCAGGTTGGCACTTATCCGAGCCCTTAGGCTCCGTCTTCTTCGTAAGCTCGGCTCGGGTAGCTCTCCGTGATTCTTTGACCCTGGCATATTTGTCTGCCAGAGCCATCATGTTGGAGAGGTTTGGAGGATAGCTGACCTCTAGCACCAGGTAAAAATCACTCTCCTTCAATACTCCACCCGCCAGGGTGGACATGGCCACCTCATGATTAAGGTGATCCATCTCTAGCATGACCGTGTTGAAATGGCCGAGATATTTCTTCAAGGACTCCCCCTCTCTACTTAACCTCAAAGAGGGAGTCGGACCTCCGTCTGTGACGGCGGCTGCTGACGAACTGGCTGATGAAGAGGCGGCTCAGCTCATCGAAGGAATTAACGGAACCTAGTTTCAGAGCATTGAACCAGGTTCGAACAGATCCCCTTGTTGACCCAATTATTGATTTTGATGATTAATAAAAAGATATGAGTATATTCATTTTATTACTAATATATTTAACAAGTGTTTCAGGGCTTAAAAAGATTTGATCAATCAAAAAGGATAAAGAAATACATTTTTGAATCAATTGCCAGAAGTATGTTTCAAAATTCAGAGCCTGGAGTCGACACCTAGAAGGTCTGGAGCCGACCCCATGGCAGATCAAATGCTTTCCTGATTTTTTGGCCGAGGCTTCGAAGGGAGTCTAGTCCCAAAAAGGGGAGCTTCTTGAGCGCCTCAATGTTATTAATGATCCTCTTCGATGAGGGGCTGAACTCTTTGTTTCCTGCAAGCGCCTAATGAGGTGGTGACGCGTGGCGAGTTTTTGCGAGTTGAAATTAATGGCCCGGGCAATCGAAATACTCGCCAGAAGTAGTTTAAATACGGATGGGGGACACCATCATTAATCACATCTCCTATTGGCTTCCCAAAGCTTGGGATAGCAGGATGGCTTCTGAGGATGGAGGGAGGCCAGGTAATGGCAGCAGTGGCCACGGGAGGCCTCATAGGGGCTGCACTACGATAACCTTTGACGGGGAGGTCTTGGCGTTACTGTTCGTAGACCGCGAATGACTTTAGTGGTTGGCCGAGCAATATCTAGCCGTTTCTATGAGAGAGATCAAGCTCCTTCGTCGGGCCAACAGCCGGCTAGAGGGGCAGGTAGCATTCCTCCAACGACAGATTGCTCAGTCAGCTCAGCGGCGTGGGGAGAGCTCAGCAGCGCCCGGAGAAAATGATAAGCCCTAGTGAGGGCTCATGTGTTTTTTCTTTCCTTTTTGTTGTTCTTTTTATGATGAATGAAAAGAAGAATTTCTGCAACTTTTGTGTTCGCTGCTATCTTCAAAACGTTTATTCTCATCACTTGATCTTGATCGAGGCTTCCGATATCGAGAGACGCACTTCGGCTTCGGCCGAAGTTTTTAATATCAAGGGATGCGCTTTGGCCCTGACCAAGGTTCTCAACAAGAGATGCACTTCGATTCTAGCCGAGGTTTTTAATAAGTGATGCACTTTGGCTTTGACCGAGGGTTATAATAAGTGACGCACTTCGGCTTTGGCCGAGGCTTTTGATGGGAGACGCACTTCGGCTTTGGCTGAGGCTTTTGATAGGAGACGCACTTCGAGGCTTTTGACACACTTCGGCACTGGCCGGGGCTTGTAAGCTGCTCGAATCCGATCGAAGTTTCTTCGTCCTTTGGTCCGGCTAGGGCTTGTAAGCTGCCCGAATCCAATAGAAGTTTTTTTTGCCCTTTGGTTCGGCCGGGGCTTGTAAGCTGCCCAAATCTGGTCGAAGTTTCCTCCGCCCTTTGGTTCGGCTGGGGATTTTAAGCTGCCCAAATCCAGCCAAAGTTTCCTTCTCCCTTCAGTTCAGACGGGGCTTATAAGCTGCCCGAATCCGGTCAAAGTTTCCTTCGCCCTTTGGTCCGACCAGGGCTTGTAAGCTGCCCGAATCCGATCGAAGTTTCCTTCTCCCTTTGGTTCGGTCGGGGCTTGTAAGTTGCCCAAATCCGGCCAAAGTTTCCTATGCCCTTTGGTCTGATCGGAGCTTGTAAGCTGCCCGAATCTGGCCAAAGTTTCCTTCTCCCTTTGGTCTGGCTAGGGCTTGTAAGTTGCCCAAATCCGGCCAAAGTTTCATTCGCCCTTTGGTCTGACCGTGGCTTGTAAGCTGCCTGAATCCAGCCAAAGGCTTTGGGATCACTTGGCCCCCAACCGTACCGGGAGTGCTCGGCCATACCGAGTCTTTATTGAATAGGACTCGGCCCAGCCGAGGTACGGAGATTTCTTACTCAAGACTCGGGCCAGCCGAGGTACGGAGATTTAGCTGCTCAAGGAGATAGCTCGGTTGTGCCGAGAATGGGTGAGCAGCATCTATTTTTCATTACGACTTTTTTGAAAAAAATGATTGTAGCGATCATGCCGTGGATAATAGGAACAAGACACCAAAGCTGTAAATAGGGCAAGTCTATAGAAAGCGTACTCTACTAATGATATATGCGGAGGTTGTCTGAATTCCACATCCAGGGAATGGATTTTCCATCCAGATCCTGGAGCTTGTAGGCACCGGGTTCGACAACTTCCGCCACTTGATAGGGGCCTTCCCAGTTCGGAGACAACTTTCCTTGTTCCAGCAGTTTGGAGATGGATTCTTTCCGGAGGACAAGATCGCCGGGCGAGAAAGATTTCCCTTTGACTCTGGAGGCATGATGGCAGGCCACTCTTTGCTGATAAGCAGCTACTCTAATTCGAGCTTTCTCTCTGATCTCTTCCACCAGGTCGAGATTGGTGCAAAGCTGCTCGTCGTTAGCCTCCTCCGAATAGCTCTCCACCCATGGAGAAGGGAGTCCTATCTCCACGGGAATGACGGCTTCCGTGCCGAAGGCCATTCGGAATGGGGTCTCGCCAGTGGGGATTCTCTGGGTGGTGCGGTAGGCCCATAGGACATGGTGAAGTTCGTCCGCCCATCTGCCCCGGGCTCTGGTAAGCCGAGCCTTGATCCCTTGAAGTAGGGTCCGGTTGGTTACTTCGGCTTCTCCGTTGGCTTGCGGATGCCCTACCAATGTGAGGCGGTGAAAGATCCCATGCTCCTCGCAGAAACCTTGGAACTTTGGGTTATCAAACTGCTTGCCATTGTCGGTGATGATGGTATGTGGGAGGCCAAAGCGATAAATAATGGATCTCCATATGAAGTCTCTGGCCCGAGCTTCGGTTATCTAGGCAACTGCCTCAGCCTCGACCCACTTGGTGAAGTAGTCAATGGCGACAAATAAGAACTTTCTCTCTCCAGTGGTGAGGGGAAAAGGGCCAAGGATGTCCATACCCCACTTAGCAAAGGGCCAAGCAGAGGAAATAAGGACCAAACTGGTGAAGGAGAGCCTTTGGATATTAGAATGTCTCTAGCAGGGGTTGCAAGCTTAGATGAGATTGTCAGCATCCTTTTGCATGGTGAGCCAATAATACCCCTGGCGCAGCACCTTGTGGCATAAGGATCGGCTCCCCAGATGGTTGCCACAAATTCCCTTATGTACCTCCCGAAGAGCATAATCAGCCTCAGATGGGTGAAGGCACATGAGTAGTGGCATGGAAAAGGATCACTTATACAGCTGGTCGTCGATCAGCACATAGTGGGTGGCTTGCAATTTCAGCTTTCTTGCTTCCTTTCTGTCGGCTGGGAGCGATCCTTCTTTAAGATACTTTAATATGGGGTCAAACCTGGATGGTTTGGCCTCGACCTGCATCACTCGGTCAGCCTTCGCGATGCTAGGCTTTTTCAGAATCTCCAGGGGAAACTTCCACTCGGTATCCATTGATTCCATAGTTGCCAGCCGAGACAGTAGATCGGCGCATGCATTCTCGGATATTGGGATCTGAATGACTTCAAATTTAGAGAAGTGGGAAAGTAAGTCCCGCACCTCTTGGAGATACCAAATCATGTTCGGCTCCCGGGCCTCGAACTCGCCCCGCACGTGACTGGCTACCAATTGAGAGTCGGTAAAGTCATTCAACTTCTTCACTTTAAGGTCACGGGTGATTCGGAGTCCAGCGAGCAGAGCTTCATACTCGGCATCATTATTGGAGGCTGGGAAGGAGAAGCGAACGCCGTACTCAAAAGTTGCCCCCTCTGGGCTGGTGAGGATTAAGCCAGCACCGGAGCCATTGGTATTAGACGATCCGTCAATGTGGAGCAGCTACAGGGCATCAGATCTTGGGTGCTCAAAGGAGTTCGGAGTGGAGCCATCCTTTGGGATGGTACATTCAAGGAGAAAATCAGCTAGAACCTGGGCTTTGATGGCTGAGTGAGGTTGGTATCGGATATCATGCTCGCTTAGCTCGACGACCCATTTAGCCATTCTCCCTGATGTCTCTGGACGATGGACCATCGCCTTGATGGGTTGGTCGGTAAGGACCGTCACAGAATGTGCTTGAAAGTGATAGAGATATAGACTAAAAGATATGCTTTATGTTATGACTTTATATTTTAATGAGAATTCATTTTGAGCAATGTATGCCATTTACTATATATGTGCATGTGTCTAGTATTTACAAAGAGTATTTGATCTAGCATGTAGAGTATGGCTTACACACAGAAGACTAGATCATCGGTTCTTTTGGAATACAAGTTTATTGTTCACAGTTTTAGATGGAATTGGACACACCATCAGTAGAACTGTAGCACAAATTTTTAGTAGGTCTGTCTTGACTACAGGGAATGGTTTATTCTAACTATTTATGCTAGTACACTTTGTGTGTATTGAACAGGACCCAGTTGAGTTAATTATTTTATACTGACTTTATAAAATAATTTAAAACTCATGAATATTATGATTACTTATGCTCTTAATTCGAATTCTATTTCTAGACACGTGCATGCAGTGATTATTGCTTTGATTACACATAGAGTGAGATTCTATATGAGTCAATAAACTCAGTGGGTTGGGCAATAACATTATATATATGGTGAATATTAATAGTTGAAGGAAACCACGTCCTGATAAATTGGATTGATGATATCCCCTTGAGGAAGCTTATAAGTTTTGATTGTATCAAATCTTGCAAGTGGATTTTGAATCCAATACATCAAATAAGTTAAGTGGATAGGTCTCAAGGATAATAAAAGCCAATTAAATTATATTATCAGTAATTAAATTTAATTGATGGATATCTGTAATCTTAACATGGGGAGATAATAAGTATTTAATATTAAAGGCTCGAAAATATTTCGAATATGATTAGGAGTACAATTATAATTCTTTAGTGGAATGAATTGTAATTTACGTAATTGAATCCTAACCCGGGGTAGGATTGGGAGATTTAATTATGTGGAAAGTCCTTTTCATATTTGCCTATTGGTCCATGTTGTAGCCCTATAAATACCCTCTCGTTGGTTGCTAGGGTAAACATTTTTTTGGAGAAAGAAAAACAAGAAACCCTAGGACGGCCAAGAGATCCACCATCTTGTGAGAGAAAGAAGGTATTTTTGGGAATACGACGGAAGGCTAAAGGTGGAGGTCGAGCAATCGAATCAAAGTGATCGAAAGTTCATATCTGAAGGTATGATCTTGTACTCATAAATTAGAACGGTAAATTTTTTTTTTTGTATTACTTATATACACTATAGCCGTGATCTTGGGGTATTCTGCGTTCCCCAACAGAAAGTATGGTCGCAGCCTCCAAACCGATGTTATCAGGGCCAAAACCAACTTCTCAATTCCGGTGTACCTTGTTTTGGTGTCTCGGAGCAGTTTGCTAACATAATAGATCGGCTTTTGGGTCTTGTTCTCTTCTTTGACCAACACTGAGCCAACTACGCCTTCTAAAACTGCCAAGTATAGAAATAACATTTTCTCCGGATTGGGACTACTGAGGAGGGGTGGAGAGCTGAGATATACCTCTTGAGGTCCTTGAATGATTTTTGACACTCGAGAGACCATTGGAAATTCTTGGATGATCGAAGAGCTTTAAAGAAAGGAAGGCATCTCTCAGCCGATCGAGCCACGAAGTGATTGAGGGCCGCGATCCTACCAGTCAGGCGCTGGACCTCTTTGGTGGATGCTGGGGGCGCCATTTATCGAAAGGCCTGAATCTTCTGCGAATTGGCCTCAATGCCTCGCTAAGAAACCATGAAGCCTAGAAACTTCTCAGAATTGACGTCGAAGGCGCACTTAGTTTGGTTGAGCTTCATCCGATATTTTTGGAGCGTTGTGAAGCTCTCAGAGAGATCCTCAATGTGCTGGGATGCTTATTTGCTTTTGACCAGCATGTCGTCAACATATACCTCCATGTTTCGATCGATTTGCTCCTTGAAGACCTTGTTAACTAGCCTTTGGTAAGTAGCACCTGCATTTTTTAGACCAAAAGGCATGACATGGTAACAATAAGTACCTTAGTTGGTTATAAAGGCGGTCTTCTCTTCATCCTCGGACGCCATTCAAATTTTGTTGTAGCCCAAATAGGCATCCATGAAGGTTAGCATCTAATGACCTGAAGTAGCATCTACAAGCTGATCGATCCGAGGAAGAGGAAAACTGTCCTTCAGGCTTGCTTTATTGAGGTCGGTGAAGCCGATGAAAATCCGCCACTTACCGTTCGACTTCTTCACATTGACAACATTCGACAGCCAATTATGATAGTTTACCTCCCGAATGAAATTTGCCTTGCTAAGTTTGTCAACTTCTTCCTCAATTGCCTTCTGTCGCTCAGGAGCAAAGCTCCTTTTCTTCTGTTTTATGGGCTGGGACATCTCGTCCACATTAAGATGGTGGATGAGAACGTCTGGGCTGATTCCCGGCATATCAGAAGCGGACCAGGCAAAGATATCAGCATTCCTTTGGAGAAAGTCGATCAGCTTCAGCCGAGATTTCCCTTTCAGTTGCGACCCAATCTTTATGGTCTGGTCGAGCCAAGCTTCGTTCAGCGGTACCTCCTCTAGCTCTTCGACTGGTTCTCCTCGTTGCTTGGCAAAATCCTTCCGAACGTCCAGCCCATCAACCTCGGGTAGTTTGGACAGAAGGCTGATGATGAAGTACTGCTGAGCTATAGCTTGGCTTCCTCAAACTACTCCCGCTCCCCTCCGGTAGGGAACTTCATTGCTAGATGCGGGATGGAGACAGCAGCTCCAAGGGACATCAGGCCAGGTCTCCCAAGGATTGCATTGTAGGGTGACCGAAGTTTGGTCACCAGAAAATCTGTGTGAACAGTGGCGACGCGAGGCCAAGTTCCCGTGCGGACCATCAAGGTCACGACCCCCTCTGGGGTAATAACATCGCCGGTGAACCCCATTAGGGTGGAGTCTACGGCTCAGAGATTCTCCATGAGCAATTTTATCTTCACAAACACATCAAGGTATAAAACATTGACAGAGCTCCCACTATCAATAAGGATCTGGTCTACATCATAATTGTTCAGATTGAGAGATACAACAAACACATCGTCATGCAGAAACTGTATCTTCTGGAGGTCATTGTCGGAGAAGGAGAGCTCATTACTCCGTGCTCTCTTTGGCGCTGAACCTTCTTCATTGTCCTACCAGCTCGACGAACTACCGACTGCCTCGATCACATTGATGTGGCCGATGACAAAAGGATTCGGAGGAGGAGGCTGTTGGGGCTCGGGCTGGCGGTCATCCCCATTTCTTGGCTCGGGCACTCTCCTGAATTGGTCCAGCCTACCCCACCATATGAGCCTCTCAATTTCATTCTTCAGCTGCCAGTACTCCTTGGTGTCGTGGCCATGGTCCCGGTGGCAGTGGCAATATTTGGCAGGGTCTCTCCGGGCCGCATTCCCTCGAAGAGGAGGCGGTCGAGGGAGTTGACGCTCTATCCCTATGAGGATCTCTGCCCTCGGGGCAGTGAGCGGGGTAAATCGGTCGAACCTCCTAGGCGGGCTCCGAGTGCGGTTCCTCGGTGGTGGTGGAGGAACCCTCTGGCACCGAGGTGGGCTCGGCTGGTGGGCAGATCGGTGTCTGTCCGAGTCCTTGGACTCCTTCTTTCTTGCTAGTTCGGCACAGGCAGCCCTCCGTGATTCCTCGACTCTGGCATACTTGTCCGCCAGGGTCATCATATCGGAGAGGTTCGGAGGGTAGCTGACCTTCAACGCTAGGTAAAAGTCACTCTCTTTTAACACTCCGCCTTATAGGACGGACATGGCCACCTTATGGTTAAGGTGATCCACTTCCAGCATGGCCGTATTGAAATGGCCGAGATAGTTCTTCAAGGACTCCCCCTCTCTCTGCTTAACCTCGGAGAGGGAGTCAGATCTCCGCCAGTGACGATGGCTGCTGATGAACTGACTGATGAAGAGGCGGCTTAGCTCGTCAAATGAACCAACAGAACCTGATTTTAGGGCATTAAACCAGGTTCGAGCGGACCCCCTGAAGGTGGAAGGGAAGGCACGGTAGAGGATCACATCTGATGCCCTATGGAACATCATGATCGATCGGAAGCTACTGAGGTGGTCGTCGGGATCAGAGGATCCATGATAAGGCTCGATGGCGGGCAGCTTGACATGGAGGGAATCACTTCCTCCATGATCTCCTTGGAAAAGGAAATGCCCTGCTCTGCCTTATGCAGAAGCGGATGGGCCTACTTGGCGGCATCCAACTCCTGACGCATCTCCCGGAGTTATCGGCAGATCTCCTCCTCAGTCATAGAAGGAGGGGCTGGGCGAGGAGAGTACTAAGATGGTGTCGAGTCGTGATAAGAGAACACCGGAGAGAGGGATCGGGCCCACCGAGATCTAGAAAGATCCTTGCCACAGACCCCTTGGAGGACCGACTCAGCCCCCTTAGGGCGACGAGGGGGTCCGCAACCCCATGCAGACCAAAAGAAGAGATTGCTGGGTGAACGGGGGCTGCATTCTCCTTAGGAAGATGCGGAATAGGAGCAGCTGGACGGGGAGCTTCAAAGCGCCCCTCAATCAGATGGGTCAAAGCCTGACCTATTGGACCAGTGAGGCAAACTGGTCTTGGGTCACCGGGGCCACTGGTGGCGATGGAGTCTCAACTGGTGGCGGCAACGGCGCTACACTGCTCACCAGATCAAGTCTTTGGGAGGCGACCTGGTCCTGGGCTTCAGAAGTAGCCTTTCTTCGATTGGCCATGGGAGAGGTTCTCTTCAAGATCGAGACCCTTACCTCCTAGATCACAAGTTTATGGGACTTGAGGGCCCTTCCTCTAGCACCAATTTGTTGCTGCTGGAATCTGTCCTCTGACTCGGACGCGATCGAGCTTCAGAGTGGGCTCCCTCCTGGACGGACCTACAAAACAGTCCTCACGCGAGAGGCGTTGGGGGTGGCCCTCTGTGGAAGACCCTCCGATGCTCAAGTCAGTGGAGATCAACAGCGAACAAATAAGGGGAGAAGGCTCCCGCTGAAGAGTCTCTCCAGGATGGCCTTTCGAGAGCTCTGAGTAGAGTATTAATGGCGGAAAGGGGTGAGCAAGGGTAGATGGAGAGTGGGCGAGTAAGCAAGTGCGCATACCTGAGAAGTCGGAAGGCGGTCGTATTTATAGAGGATCACCTGATTCCTCGGAGGCATCGTGGGTCCGAAAGCCGTTAGGATTCGAATCCAGTTTGTTATGAGGTCAGTAAGATTCGTATCCTGTTAGTTAGAGGATCGACGGCTGGGAGAGCAGGTTGATGTCCTGAGATTCGGTGACTATATAGGCTCCAGGGCTCTAGACCACTCTTGGGTGTGATTTTTGTTTGGAATCTTACGAATTTAAACTCTCCCACACTGGATTCCGTAGAGGTACTCGAGTGCCCGGGTCTGACCTGGGCATGAGGATAACTCGGACTAGGACCGAGGCATAGTGGATAGCTTGACAGGCGAGGCACGGTAGATAACTCGGCTGGTGAGGCACAGTGGATAGCTCAGCTGGCGAGGCACAAGGATAGCTCGGCTGGCGAAGCACAGTGGATAGCTCGGCTGGCGAGGCACAATGGATAGCTCGGCTGGCGAAGCACAGCAGATAGCTCAGCTGGCGAGGCACACCTGGGGAATCCTTGGTTCGTCGAGGGGCTAAAGTTCTTCGATCCACCGAGGTATAATGGCTGATTCATTTCTAGTAGGCATTGTACAGCGAGTGAGAGTCATGGCTGATCCTAACCTCTTGCACGATTATTAACGTAATGGTGATTTTACCCCTCAACATATGTCTTACAACCAAATTCTCTGACTAAATAGTCTGTTCTCTGATCTCCTTCACATCATAATTATTGTAGATATGCTATTCAAGAAATTGTTTATCCTTGTTCTATGCCAGAGTAATCCCTAACTTTGGACCTCTTAAGAGTTAAGTCAATAAAGGATTTAGTCAGAAATGGTTTATTCCTGCCATTTCAAAGATTAGCATAAACCTTTTTTTGTGAAAAAATAGTCAGAAATTGTTTGTTTCTGCCAACACTAGTGAATGTATACGAGGCCATTTAATTTTTGCTTAAATTAACTTAAACTTGAAACTCCAGTCATATTTGATATATTTCAGCTGATACTTCAGACCATGATTTTAACCAAGGTTTAAGGTCCTGCAAGAAGGGGACGGTACCACCACTACCATATTGTTCTGACAAGAAAATGATCCATTGATAGTTGTGGGACACTAGTTCTTTCTTGAACTGGTATATCTTGACCACCTTCTTTGCATCCCAATACTTGATGCATTGATATGGTTGAAAGTTGGAATGGACTAGGAAATTCTTCTTCTTTTTTTATTATTGTTAAGATTGTTTCTGTACACCTCAACTGTACTGTCTCATCCCAGTTCTGTACCCACCTCAAGCATATTGTCTCATTGCAGTTCTGTACCATCCCAGGAGCAAACTGAAACGGGGCTTGATACCATGATTTAAAACCTTGAATTTTACTAAAATTAAAACCTTCTCTTTATTGCTTATACATTTGATTGTCTAAATGCAAATCGATTTGACATGTGTGATGATTTTTCTAGAAACATAATGCTTCAAATGGAGGGACATTATTAAAGACAAAGATTGAAGTTGGTGATGGTACAAGATCAAATTTCTTGGTATCTGTTAGACGGAGGCATATGGGATCTATGATAGGTGCTGGTGTTATCATATTGCTACAAAGGGAGAAATTAAGAGCCCTTAAAAAAGTTTAGATTTCTTGATTCAATATTATTCTTCTATTTTAAGTTTAAAGATGTAAATCAAATTAAGAACGGCTTATACATGACATTACTGCATTATCATTAAGTATTAAAAATGAGAAGCTTCTATGTTTTTTTTTTAAAAGCTTTTGTTATCTTTTAACTGATGTTGCCAATAAATATAATTGTTTCTTTTTTCTTGATATATTGAGAGTGCTTATAAAAGCTTCTTTTTTATAAGTCATTCATGTGGGATTTTACCTCTTTTGGGATATTTGTATGCTAATGCAGATTGACCATTCTGATGGAAATAACATTGTATAGATGTATTAGTCGCTGAATATGTATATTCTGGGGAAACTATGGAAAACTAAAAGGATATCAAAGTTATATTGGTGCCCAAATTTTGATATGTATTGAATATAATTACCAGTGTTTATCATAGTCATTTCGTAAAATTTTTTTATGAATATGAATTAAACTAATAACTAGTTTGGAATGCTAATTTGTGAACATATGAGCCAATATATTCTGCTTTTCATTTTCAATTTTAAAACTACAAATAAATCTAATCATGTTGCTTATGTCATATTTTTTATATTGCAAGTAGATGGTTTATGGAATAGATAACCCTCTACAAAGAGCCACGATGATGGGATAGTTGAACATCTTTTTTTCAAAGTGTGAATATTTTTGGAATCTATTGCCGCCAAATCACTTTTGAGGAGCGTCAAGCGACAGAAATGCTTCGTTGGCCTTCAGAGGAATGATAGGGACCGCCTCCTTCAGCCGGAAACCTGCAAGAAAAGTCTCGGACCGGTGGTTCCGGCAGAGACCCTTCGACGCTCAAGTCAGCGATCTAGAGAACAGGAATTTTTTAATGAAAGAGTAGAGATTGAGTCCCCCTTCCTCGTTGGGGTCGGGCCCTTTATATACCTGTTCGGGGTCCCTCTTACCCTTCGTCCATAATTGCCGAATCATATCTTCTGTTAAGATCGGCTACAGCTGCTAAACGTGTGCCATAAGTATCGGCAACGGCCCATAGTATAGCAGTAACTGCCCGTGATATTGGCAAAAGAGAACGGGTTGACGGGCCACGTGGAAGCTCTACGTGAACAGCAATGGGTGATAAGGTTAGTCACATGCCCCAAGTGCAACCATTGGGATAGAAGATGTCGTTGAAAGTTGAAGCCAGCGGTCCTCGTAGAGCATTAATTATGGAGTTATGGCACTATTCACGTGCAAGGCACTGTTCACGGCCGAGGGGAATAGACAAAGGGGCTGAAGCCGAGACCGTAGGGAAAAAGCCAAGGCCGAAGCTATTCATTGCCGAATGAAAAAGCAGGCCGAAGGGGCTAACGTGGCAGCCATAAATATGAGAGAATGTTATAAATGCGAGTGGATGCTCGTGCCTTTGAGGCCATAAATGCTATAAAGATGGGAGAGAATAAGACAATAAATGTCGAGCAAGTGGATGTACGTCGGAAGAAGGCCAACGCGGAGACGCGAGGCCGACACCAAGGCGCTGTTGAGGTCGACGCCGACGGAAGGGGGCTAACGTGGCAACCATAAATGAGAATAAGGCAATAAATGCCTATATAATCATGGCCTTTGAGGCCATAAAGGCTATAAATATGGGAGAGAATAAGGCAATAAATGCCTAGCAAGTGGATGCACGTCGGTAAGAGGACGACGCAGATGCGAGGCGCTGTTGAAGCCGACGCGGCAAGGCGCTGTTGAGGCCGATGCCGACGCAAGGGGGCTAACGTGGCAGCCATAATTGAGAATAAGGCAATAAATGCCTTGATGCTCGTGGATGGAATTAAATGTCCATTGCGTTTTTCAAAAGAAAGCCGAGTAGAGTAGCAAGGCCATCTAGGAATTAAGCCGTTAGGGAAGGCCGCTGAGGATGGCCGTCTCGATAGGATGTCATCCAAAAATTGCTATCTTTATTGCTCATGGGGTCAACCGGCCCTATCAAATGCCCCCCACACTCCTGAGCTTGTGTGCCCCGCGTTAGCTAAGCGAAAGGAGTGTAGGAGTTTTTGCCTTCGCATCTACCCTTTCCTATCAACTTCAACTATGATTCCTCCCAAGTGGGGAAACCCTTTTCCTTTGGTGCTGCCTTGTGTAGACGTCTTCATGCTCTTTGGAGCCATGCTTTTTGCTTGTTCAAAAAAACTTTTAAGCAAAGTTTGAGGGTAAGTGGGTTACCCTCGACTGGCAACCAGTAATCCTCTCCCTATGCAAAGCCCGAAAGTGGATGCCCGTCAACTATGAGTTGGGGAGTCGGTTTCTCCTAACTATGAGTTGACTTTGGGTCTTCTACTTGTCATAAAATTTGAAAGTGGGTGCCCATCAACTGTGAGCTGGGGAGTTGGCCTCTCCAAACTGAGTTGTCTTGGGGCTTCTTGATGGCTGAAGGTGACCAGTAATATGTTGCTGGTACATAATTTAGATAAAGGTCTTACTTGATTGGCAATTGGCCATTGAGGCAGAGTTAGAGCCGTTGTGAAGCCGTTGAGGCTGTGATAAAGCTGCTGAATCAGAGTTGAGGCCATCGAGATCCTTTTGAACCCCAAAGAGTGACCCGAGAGTCGCTGTGGTGGGACCATGCTCGGGAGCCTTTAACCCTGGAGGGTGACCTGAGAGCTGAGAGTCGTCAGGTGCCTTTTTCTTTGCGCCAACGATCTTTGCTGCCGGCATTGGAGTCAGTCTTTGGGATTTGGTGCCGAGCTGGCTTCGGGCTTCGATGCCGACCGGAGTCGGGCTTAAGTGCCGGGGGGAGTCTCGAGCTTGGAGTGCTGATGCTGAGCCGAGCTTCCGGTGCCGAGGAGAGACTCGGGCTTCAGGCATCGACGCGGAGTCGGGCTTCTAGTGCCGAGGGGAGACTCGGGCTTCTGGTGCCAAGGGGAGACTCTGGCTTTAGGTGCCAACGCGGAGTCGGGTTTCTGGTGCTGAGGGGGACTCAGGCTTGTTGCCGACGTGGAGCCGGGCTTGGATTGCCGACGTGGAGTCGAGCTTGAGTGCCGACGCAGAGCCGGGCTTGAGTGCTGATGCGGGGCCAGTCTTTGGTGCCGACGTGGAGCCGAGCTTGAGTGCCGATGCGGAGCCGGGTTTGAGTGCCGACGCGGAGCCGAGCTTGAGTACCGACGTGGGGCCGGTCTTTGGTGCCGATGTGGAGCCGGTCTTTGGTGCCGACGCGGAGCTGGTCTTAGTTGCTGATGCGGAGCCGGTCTTTGGTGCTGATGCGGGGCCGGTCTTTGGTGCCGACGTGGAGCCAGTCTTAGTTGCCGATGCGGAGCCGGTCTTAGTTGCTGATGCGGTGCCGGTCTTTGGTGCCGATGCAGAGCCGATCTTAGGTGCCGACGCGGGGCCGGTCTTTGGTGCCGACGTGGAGCCGGTCTTAGTTGCCGACGCAGAGCCGGTCTTAGTTGCCGATGCAGAGCCGGTCTTGAGTGCCGACGCGGAGCCGATCTTTGGTGCCAACGTGGGGCCGGTCTTTGGTGCCGACGCGGAGTCGGTCTTAGTTTCTGACGTGGAGCCGGTCTTTGGTGCCGATGCAGGGCTGGTCTTTGGTGCCGAGGGGGACTCGGGCTTGTTGCCGACGTGGAGCTGAGCTTGGATGCCGATGGTACATCAGGCTTTTGAGATGCTAACGCGAGGTTGGTCTTGAATGCCGATACAAAGTCGATCTGCGTGACATTTTTAAGCATCAATGAAAGAAAAAGTCTTAAGTGCAGCGTACTTAGATCTTGCAGCACCCTTGTTTTTCTTCTGCGGGCTTGAACGCTTCCGCCCGCTGGTGGTCTGCCCCCCAGGGAATCAAGTTGGTTGGTGAGCTGGCTTTGCTGAATCTTTAGCTCCTTAAGGAGAAATCCTGCACCGCAGCCACTTTTATGGCTCTCCAGTTGCTAGAGTTGACTTTGGAACTAGGCTTGCTCGCCTTCTCTTTTCTCTCCATAGCGTTGTAGCAAACATTCTCCATGTTGTGGACATCATTTCCTTTTCCTTCTTCTCTACAGGGAGTTAATTCAGAAGGCTGATCAAGCCTTCCCACTGTGAGATCTGTACTGCTGATCCTTTTGGTGATGGAATCTTTACAGGGGATGGCAAGAAGTGGTGCCACCGAAGAAAGGATCTTTAAAGTGGAGTTCGGTGCTGAGCTAGACACTCTCTTGGGCTTCGATGAGTTCGAGACATGCTTTAGCAAGGCTTTTGGTGACTTTAACTCCATGGTATTCTAGAGATATGTCGATATGTTCTGAGACATCAAGAAGCTTCTGAACATTGGACTGGAGGCTCAACTGAAGAAGAACCTCGAAGTGATTGATAACTTTGTATACCAATTGGTTCTTCCTAATGCTATGCAAGCATCCTCTGATATAGGAGAAGATTGCCATTGAAATCAAAGAGATTAGCTGCCGCTTCTGCATGGGCTCGGGAGCCAGTGGTGTCGTCACTCGCCGATGCGAGATACGTGGATCCGGCCAAACGACCGTGGCCGGGATGGTGGCCAAAGCTGGTGATGTCCGTGGGAGGAGTCGGTATGAGCATAGCTTTGGAAGACGATCGTTAAGATGCAGCAGCCATAGCACAGACTTCCATCGCGTGCACACAACCCCGTGCATGCAATCCACCTTCCTTCAATTATGTGAATATATTACGTGCATGTAAACCTTACCCAGCCAAGGTGGAAGCAAGAGTTGGGGGGAAAAGGAGTTGAGTGAGACGGCTGGGAGCCTTATCCTTTCAATTGCGAAACTGGCACTCGTTTGGTCACTGCGGGGAGAGGCTGAGGGCCGCCTAGAGAGTGAGGCCGCTATGAAGTCTTGGGCCACCGTGGCTGTTGGGGAACGCAGCTGTTGTGGAGGACCTGGGGCCTCTGTGAACATCGGGGGCCACCGTGGAGCCTCGGGCCGTCGAGAGAGAGAGAGGCTGGGAGCCGCCATGGAGGCCGGGGGCTGCCATGGACTTGGGAGCTGCCGTGGAGGAAACCAGGGCCGCTGTGATCTGGGGCCACTGTGGAGTCTTGGGCCGCCGTGGGATTCTCAGGCCGTCGTGGGATCTCGGGGGCCGCTATGAGGGGCTTGACCGTTAAGGACGAGAGGCCTCTATGAGGGACCGTTGTGGGATCCAGAAGCCGCTGTGAGGGGCCATCGTGGAGGAAGAGGCCATCGTGGGATCCGGAGGCTGCCGTGGAGGAAACAGGGGCTGCTGTGATCTGGAGGCTGCATTGGAGTATTGGGCCTCCATGGAGCCTCGGGGCTGCTGTGGCCGTTGTGGAGGAAGAGGCCGTTTAGGAAGGCCGCCAAGGATGGCCGCCTCTGACTGATTATTGAACCTTTGATTGAGCTCCTCTGGCCGCCGGTGTTGTTCATCCAAATGCCCCTTCATCTCATGATTAGGGTCCTTCCTAGACAGCTCAGAGGATGAGTAAGGGGAGGAGTGGCTGCTCGAGCAGAAGGTAGGAGACCGCAGTCTCTTGAAAGCTTCACGGTGGTGCTTAGGTGAAGCATGATGGTGATAAGCTTCTCTATGAGAAGATTTCCTGCGGGTGAATCGCTGGCTAACTGGTGCAGCTATCATGGAAGATGTGAGAGGCTTCGGCTGCTGCTGAGTGGCCAACGGGCGTTACTTTTGCAACTCATGAACTACTGCATTTAAGGCTTGAACTTGTTGATTGAGGATGGTCAGCTGGTTAATTAGAGCAGCTAAGGTTGGTGGTGAGGGAGGAGCATAGAGAGAGAGTGGTCCTTTGCTGCTCAGGGCTATGCGGATGCCCCCCGGCATGATTAGTGAGGACCTTCGGCACGCGCGTCACCACCATGGCTATCTTAGAGGGGACAAAGACTTATAGGTCAGGAAGACAGAGCTCTCTTTCCTTTAGCACATCCCCCTTCCTGGCACGCCAATCTGTTGCCGCCAAATCACTTTTGAGGAGTGTCAAGCGACAGAAATGCTTCATTGGCCTTTAGAGGAATGATAGGGACTGCCTCCTTCAACCGAAAATCTACAAGAAAAGTCCCGAACCGGTGGTTCATGCAGGGACCCTCCGACGCTCAAGTCAGCGATCTGGAGAATAGGAATTTTTTAATAAAAGAGTAGAGATTGAGTCCCCCTCCCTCGTTGGGGTCGGGCCCTTTAAATACATGTTCGGGTCCCTCTTACCCTTCATCCATAACAGCCGAATCATATCTTCTGTTAAGATCGGCTACAGCTGCTAAACGTGTGCCATAAGTATCGGCAACGGCCCATAGTATAGCAGTAACCGCCCGTGATCTTGGCAAAAGAGAATGGGTTGACGGGCCACGTGGAAGCTCTGCGTGAACAGCAATGGGTGATAAGGTTAGTCATGTGAGCCCCAAGTGCAACCATTGGGATAGAAGATGTCATTTAAAGTTGAAACCAGCTGTCCCTCGTAGAGCATTAATTATGGAGTTATGGCACTATTCACGTGTATGACACTGTTCATGTGACACTATTCACGTGTATGACACTGTTCATGGCCGAGGGGAATAGACCAAGGGGCTGAGGCCGAGACCATAGGGAAAAAGCGAGGCCGAAGCTGTTCATTGCCGAATGAAAAAGCCAAGGCTGAAGGGGCTAACGTAGCAGCCATAAATACGAGAGAATGCTATAAATGTCTTGGAGCGAGTGGATGCTCGTGGCCTTTGAGGCTATAAATGCTATAAAGATGGGAGAGAATAAGGCAATAAATGCCTATGAAGGTCGGCAGAAGGCAACGCGAGGCCGACACCAAGGTGCTATTGAGGCCGACATCGACGCTGTTGAGGCCGACGCAAGGGGGCTAACGTGGCAGCCATAAATGAGAATAATGCAATAAATGCCTTTATAATCATGGCCTTTGAGGCCATAAAGGCTATAAATATGGGAGAGAATAAGGCAATAAATGGCTAACAAGTGGATGCACGTCGGTAGGAGGCCGACACGGACATGAGGCCGACGCTGTTGAGGCCGACACTGACGCCAGGCGCTGCCGACGCAAGGGGGCTAACATGGCAGCCATAATTGAGAATAAGGCAATAAATGCCTTGATGCTCGTGGATGGAATTAAATGTCCATTGCATCCTTCAAAAGAAAGCCGAGTAGAGTAGCGAGGCCACCTAGGAATTAAGCCATTCGGGAAGGCCGCTGAGGATGACCATCTCGATAGGATGCCATCCAAAAATTGCCGTCTTTATTGCCCATGGGGTCAACTGGCCCCATCAAAATCCATTTTAGATCATAACTGATTTTAAATCTCAAACTCTGAAAGTGAATCAAAATATGTTGATCAATGAGGAATAAGTACCTATTGAATTAAAGATTCAAATATGCTGGTTGAAATTAATCAAGAACGAAGCATAGCTTATGATGACGCTCGATCACCTCTCCTGAACGTCGGAAACGGAGGTGCTTCTCGAATCCTTATTTTGCCGGATTGCCTGCAAAGAAGTCCCAGGACCGGAGGGGGTCTTCGGCGGGACCCTCCGACGACCAAGTTAGTGACTGAGGTCACAGCTGAAGAAGGGCTCGAGTGAGCCCTGTTTTGTGTGGAAAAAAGGGGATCTCCGAGAAGAGGAGTCCCTTTCTGAGTTGAGATGGCGATTTTGGGGGTTATCACGCATACCTATTTACCGGATGGATTCACCTTTTTATTGGGGTTGATTCTGGCATGATCACGTGGGATTGCGTGAATCAGAAGATCTGCTGAGCCCTTGCATGAATCTGGGCCGATTAGTGGGCCATGTCCCATCAGCTGGCGGGGCTATCGGGTGGCACGCGTCGGCGCTGTCGAGCGGCGCACGTCTGGCGCTGTCAGGCAGCGCATATCAGAGAGCGGTTCTTTAAACCGCTGTGGCTGATCTGACGGGAACTGGAGATGCCGGGGCCGAGTTGGGCCGGCCGGGGATGGCCTTGGCCGACTCGGTGGGACTGAAGATGCTGGGGCCGAGTCGGGCCGCCGGCCGGGGATGGCCTTGGCCGACTCGGCAGGACAAGAGACGTCGGGGGCGAGTCGAACCAGACTGGGATGGCCTTGGTCGACTCAACAGGACAGGAGATGCTGGGGCTGAGTTGGGTCGGCCTGGGATGGCCTTGGCCAACTCGGCGGAATAGGAGACGCCGGGGCCGAGTCGGGCCGGCCTGGGATGGCCTTGGCCGACCCGACGGGACTGGAGATGCTGGGGCCGAGTCGGGCCGACCGAGGATGGCCTTGGCCGACTCGATGGGACTGGAGATGCTGGGGCCGAGTCGGGCCGACCGGGGATGGCCTTGGCCGACTCGGCGGGATAGCAGACGCTGGGGGCGAGTCGGGCCGGCCTGGGATGGCCTTGGCCGACTCAGCGGGACAGGAGATGCCGGGGCCGAGTCGGGCCGGCCTGGGATGGCCTTGGCCGACTTGGCGGAATAAGAGACGTTGGGGCCGAGTCGGGCTGGCCTAGGATGGCCCTGGCTGACTCGGCAAAACAGGAGATGCTGGGGCCGAGTCGGGCCGGCCGGGGATGGCCTTGGCCGACCCGACGGGACTGGAGATGCCGGGGCCGAGTCGGGCCGGCCTGGGATGGCCTTGGCTGACTCGGCGGGACTGGAGACGCCGGGGCCGAGTCGGGCTGGCTGGGGATGGCCTTGGCTGACTCGGCGAGACTGGAGACGCGGGGCCCGAGTCGGGCCAACCGGGGATGGCCTTGGCTGACTCGGTCGGACTGGAGATGCTGGGGCCGAGTCAGGCTGGCTGGGGATGGCCTTGGCTGACTCGGCGGGACAGGAGACGCCGGGGGCGAGTCGGACCGGCTTGGGATGGCCTTGGCCGACTCGATGGGACAGGAGACGCCGGGGCCGAGTTGGGCCAGCCTGGGATGGCCTTGACCGACTCGGCGGAACAGGAGATGCTGGGCCGAGTCGGGCCAGCCTGGGATGGCCTTGGCCGACTCGATGGAATAGGAGACGCTGGAGCCGAGTCGGGCCGGCCTGGGATGGCCTTGGCCGGCCCGGTGGGACTAGAGACGTCGGGGCCGAGTCGGGCCGGCCAGGGATGGCCTTAGCCGACTTGGCAGGACTGGAGAAGCTGGGGCCGAGTCAGGCCGGCCGGGGATGGTCTTGGCCGACTCGATGGGACAAGAGACGCCGGAGGCGAGTCGGGCCGGCCTGGGATGGCCTTGGCCGACTCGGTGGGACAGGAGAGACATCGGGTCCGAGTCGGGCCGGCCTGGGATGGCCTTGGCCAACTTGGCAGAACAGGAGATGCCGGGGCCGAGTCGGACCGGCCTGGGGTGGCCTTGGCCGACTCGGCGGGACAGGAGACACCGGGGCCGAGTCGGGCCAGCCTGGGATGGCCTTGGCCAACTCGGCGGAACAGGAGACGCCGGGGCCGAGTCGGGCCGGCCTGGGATGGCCTTGGCCGACTCGGCGGAACTGGAGACGCCTGGGCCACTTGGGAAGGAAGCGCCAGGACCGGCTGAGAGGTGCCAGGGCCGGCTGGGATGGAAGCACTGGGGACCGACTTGCTTGGAGATGTCATGGCCGGCTGGGAAGTGCCGGGGCCGACTTGCTTGGAGACGCCGTGGCCGGTTGGGAAGTGCTGGGGCTGACTTGCTTGGAGACGTAGGATGCCGGCTTGGATCAGGCAGGGCCGGCTTGGATCAGGCAGGGCCGGCTGGGATGGAAGCACCGGGGCCGACTTAGATCAGGCGGGGCCAGCTAGGAAGATGCCGGGGCCGCCTGGGTTGTGCCGGGGCCGCCTAGCTTGGAGACGTAGGGGGCCAGCTAGGAAGCTGCCTAGCCACTTGGGAAGGTGCCGAGGCCGGCAGGGAAGATGCCAGGGCCAACTTGCTTGGAGATGCCGGTCTTGGAGGTGTCGGCCTTTGGGGCCGACTGTCTTGGAGCCGTCGGTCTTGGAGATGTCAGCCTTTGGGGCCGTCGGGTGTCGGCCTTTGGGGCCGTCAGTCTTGAGCTGTCGGTCTTGGAGGGGTCGGCCTTTGGGGCCGTCGGGTGTCGGCCTTTGGGGCCATCAGTCTTGGAGCCGTCGGTCTTGAGCCGTCGGTCTTGGAGGTGTCGGCCTTTGGGACCGTCGGGTGTCGGCCTTTTGGGCCGTCGGTCTTGAGCTGTCGGTCTTGGAGGGGTCGGCCTTTGGAGTCGTCGGGTGTCGGCCTTTTTGGCCGTCGGTCTTGGAGCCGTCGGTCTTGAGCTATCGATCTTGGAGGGGTCGGCCTTTGGGGCCGTCGGGTGTCGGCCTTTGGGGCCGTCGGTCTTGAAGATGTCGGCCTTTGGGGCTGGTCTTTGGAGCCGTAGGCCTTTGGGGCCGTCCAAAAAAATTTTTTATTTTTTATGGGGTCAACTGGCCCCATCAAATGCCCCCCACACTCCTTGAGCTTGCGTGCCCCGCATCAGCTAAGCGAAAGGAGTGTAGAACTTTTACCTTGGCATCTTGCGCTGCCTTGGATGGATGTCTGCGTGCCTTCTTTGGCTAACTGGGGGCGGCTAGTAATCCTCTCCGACATGGAGTCTGGAAGTCTTTTGAACCCAGGAGGGTGACCTGAGAGCTGAGAGTCATCAGGTTCCTTTTGAACCACCTCGGGGGTGTGGGAACCGCTGCGAGGGGCGACTCAGCCGGGTACAGAGCCTTTAGGGTCTTGACCGACTCGGGGGTACCACCGTGCCGAGGCCGAGTAGTGTCCCGTGGGCCGCGATGCCAGTGAGCTCCCTTTGAACCAGCTTAGGGGTTTGTGTGCCACTCAAGTAGCGACTCAGCCGGGTACGGAGCCTTTAGGGTCTTGACCAACTCAGGGGCACCACCGTGCCGGGGCCGAGTGGTGTCCCGTGGCCGCGATGCCAGTGAGCTCCTTTTGAACCAGCTTGGGGGTTTGTGTTCCGCCCAAGTGGTGACTCAGTAGGGTACGGAGCCTTTAGGGACTTAACCTACTCGGGGGCACCGCCGTGCCGGGGCCGAGTGGTGTCCCATGGGCCGTGATGCCAGTGAGCTCCTTTTGAACTAGCTTAGGGGTTTGTGTGCTGCCCAGGTGGTGACTCAGCCGGGTACGGAGCCTTTAGGGTCTTAACGACTCGAAGGCACCGCCGTGCCGGGGCCGAGTGGTGTCCTATGGGCCGCGATGCCAGTGAGCTCCTTTTGAACCAGCCTGGGGGTTTGTGTGCCGCCCAGGTGGTGACTCAGCCGGGTACAAAGCCTTTAGGGTCTTGACCAACTCGAGGGCACCGCCGTGCCGGGGCCGAGTGGTGTTCCATAGGCCGCGATGCTAGTGAGCTCCTTTTGAACCAGCCTGGGGGTTTGTGTTCTGCCCAAGTGGTGACTCAGCCGAGTACGGAGCCTTTAGGGACTTAACCTACTCAGGGGCACTGCCGTGCCGGGGCCGAGTGGTGTCCCGTGGGCCGCAATGCCAGTGAGCTCCTTTTGAACCAGCTTGGGGGTTTATGTGCCGCCCAGGTGGCGACTCAGCCAGGTACGAAGCCTTTAGGGTCTTGACCAACTCGGGGGCACCGCCGTGCCGGGGCCGAGTGGTGTCACGTGGGCTGCGATGCCAGTGAGCTTTTTTTGAACCAGCCTGGGGGTTTGTGTTCCGCCCAAGTGGTGACTCAGCCGAGTACGGAGCCTTTAGGGACTTAACCTACTCAGGGGCACCGCCGTGCCGGGGCCGAGTGGTGTCCCATGGGCCGCGATGCTAGTGAGCTTTTTTTGAACCAGCCTGGGGGTTTGTGTTCCACCCAAGTGGTGACTCAGCCGAGTATGGAGCCTTTAGGGACTTAACCTACTCAGGGGCACCGTCGTGCCGGGGCCGAGTGGTGTCCCATGGGCTGCATGCCAGTGAGCTCCTTTTGAACCAACTTGGGGGTTTATGTGCTGCCTAGGTGGCGACTCAGCCGGGTACGGAGCCTTTAGGGTCTTGATCAACTCAGGGGCACCGCCGTGCCAGGGCCGAGTGGTGTCCCGTTGGCCGCAATGCCAGTGAGCTCCTTTTGAGAGACTTGGCGCAAGGGAGAACAAACTGTGGTGTCAAAAGGGGCTTTCTTTATTACTCATGCTTCTGGGAGTACATTGGTAACACTGGCGGAGATCGTCCGCATTCCAGGTACATGGAACGAGCTTCTCGTCAAGCTCTTCTAGTTTGCATGCCCCCCGGTAAAGTGTTTCAGTGGTGCGGTAGGGACCTTCTCAGTTGGGGGACAGCTTGCCCCCCTCGGTAGGCTTGGATACCTCGGCCGTTTAGGTGCAGAAGCTGATCCCCAGGACACCATCCTGATCGTCCGCTCCGTGGGAGTGTTGTCGACGGTGGCTTGAGCTGGTGGAGGCCCCATGATGGCCGGCAGCGGCTGTTGCGTCTTCTGGACATACTTATCGAGGTAGCCCCGCTAGATGAGCTCCTCGATGGCCCGCTTCAAGCTGTAACAGCTGTCGGTGTCGTGGCCGTAATCCCAGTGGAAACGGCAGTAACGGCTCACATCGCGTGGTGCACCTTTCTTCAAGGGTGGAGGACATTGGAGGTAAGGCTCGCCCTCGATCTCCAGCAGAATGTGGGATCGAGGGGCAAGGAGAGGAGTGAGCTTACTCTCGTCGGGGACAGGGCTTCGGCGCCTGTTGTCGGACTGGCGAGGTGAGTCGGATCGGCGATGTCGGGGAGGTCCGCTCGAGTTTCTTGAAGATTCCCGGCAGGTGAAGTCGGCTTCATCCGCGCGGATATATTTCTGAGCTCGGAGGAGGAGATCGGAATAAGAGCTTGGGGGCTTCTTATCCAGGGAGAAGGTAAAGCGGGACGAAAGGAGTCTCCGCTTTAGCGGCAGGGCCGCCACCATGTCGTCGAGATGGTAGACCTCGAGGGCGGCGGTTTTGAATCGGGACACAAAGTCCCGTAGTGACTCTCCTTCCTTCTGGCGGATGGAAAAAAGGCTGTCTGCCACCCTTGGGATCCGGCGGCAGGCATCAAAGTGGGCCAAGAATGCCCTCTCCAGCTTTCGGAAGGAGTCGATGCTGTGAGGGGGCAGGCGTGAGTGCCATGCACGGGCGGCCTTCCGCAGAGTTGCGGGGAAGGCCTTGCAGAGGAGGGCGTCTGAGGTACCCTGGACTTGCATCATAGCTTTGTAACTCTCGAGGTGGTTGAGGGGGTCGGTCCTACCATCGTACAGGTCCACCTAGGGGAAGCGGAACCTCGAGGGAACCGGTTCCTCCAGTATGTGGCGAGTGTAGGGAGGACGAGTGTCGAACTCTTCCTTCGGCTGATGGTTGATTTTCTTGGCGAGCTCGTCGAGGTGCCTGTTGTACTCCTCCAGGCGTTCCTCCGTCTGGCGGCTGATCATTGGGGCCCTCCGAGGTGGCTCGGAGGAAGAAGAAGAAGAGGAGGCGAAAGGAGATGGAGACGGAAGTCGGGACTTCCACCTGGGTTCCTCGTGGTGATGTGGCTTGGGAGGAAATTCGCTGGGGCCGCGGTCATGGGACCATGGCAGCTTGGAGGGCTCGCATTGAGGCTTCCTAGGGGGAACTTGATGTCGGCCGGTCTCTCGCCGACTGCTGGCTGGCGGAGGGAGCGGTTTGATGCTGGGTGGCCACGGACTATCGTTGCTGGAGCCCATGGATCATGGCGGTGAGATTCTGGACTTGCTGGGAGAGGGTTGCTAGCTGCTCCGCTGATTGGACAGCGGCGTCCGGCGACGGGCCGACAACCGGAGGGTTGGTAGCAGGGGGATCGGCCTCCTGCTGCCTAGCTGGCGGGAGGAGCCCCACCGGACAGCTGACGGAGGCATCCTGGGCTCGAGTCACCACCATGGCTTCTGGAAGAAGAGAGGGGACAAAAGATGTAGCTCAGGGAGAACGTTCGCTACTTTTTCTTATGCTCCCCTACCTGGCGCGCCAATCTAATGACGCTCGATCACCTCTCCTGGACGTCGAAAACGGAGGTACTTCTTGAATCCTCGCTTCGCCGGGTTGCCTGCAAAGAAGTCCCGGGACCGGAGGGGGTCTCCGGCGAGACCCTCCAAGGGCCAAGTTAGTGACTGAGGTCACAGCTGAAGAAGAGCTCGAGTGAGCCCTGTTTTGTGTGGAAAAAAGGAGATCTCCAAGAGGAGGAGTCCCTTTCTGAGTTGAGATGGCGATTTTGGGGGTTATCGCACGTACCTATTTATCGGGTGGATTCACCCTTTTATAGGGGTTGATTCTGGCATGATCACATGGGATTGCGTGAATCAGAAGATCTACTGAGCCCTCGCATGAATCTGGGCTGGTTAGTGGGCCACGTCCCATCAGCTGGCGGGGCTGGCGGGCGGCGCATGTTGGCGCTGTCGAGCGGCGCATGTCTGGCGCTATCGGGTGGCATGTGTCAGAGAGCGGTTCCTTGAACCGCTGGGGCTGATCTAGCGGGAACTGAAGACACCGGGGCCGAGTCTGGCCGACCGGGGATGGCCTTGGCCGACTCGGTGGGACAGGAGACGCCGGGGGTGAGTCGGGCCGGCCTGGGATGGCCTTGGATGACTCGATGGAACAGGAGACGTCGGGGCCAAGTCGGGCCGGCCTGGGATGGCCTTGGCTGACCCGGCGGGACTGGAGACGCCGGGGCCGAGTCAGGCCGACCGGGGATGGCCTTGGTCGACTCGATGGGACTGGAGATGCCGGGGCCGAGTCGGGCCGACCGGGGATGGCCTTAGCCGACTCGGCGGGACTAGAGACGCTGGGGCCGAGTCGGACCGGCCGAGGATGGCCTTGGCCGACTCGGTGGGACAGAAGACGCCGAGGGCAAGTCGGGCCGGCCTGGGATGGCCTTGGCCGACTCGGTGGGACAGGAGACACCGGGGTCGAGTCAGGCTGGCCTGGGATGACCTTGGCCGACTCGGCGGAACAGGAGATGCCGGGGCCGAGTCGGGCCGGCCTGGGATGGCCTTGTCTGACTCGGTAGAACAGGAGACACCAGGGCTGAGTCGGGCCGGCCGGGGATGGCCTTGGCCGACCTGGAGGGACTGAAGACGCCGGGGCCGAGTCGGGCCAGCCGGGGATGGCCTTGGCCGACTCGGCAGGACTGGAGACGCCGGGGCAGAGTCGGGCCAGCCGGGGATGGCCTTGGCCGACTCGGCTGGACTGAAGACGCTGGGGCCGAGTCGGGCCGGCCGGGGATAGCCTTGGCCGACTCGGTGGGACAGGAGACACCAGGGGCAAGTCGGGTCGGCCTGGGATGGCCTTGACCGACTCGGTAAGACAGGAGACGCCGGGGCTGAGTCGGGCCAGCCTGGGATGGCCTTGGCTGACTCGGCAGGACAGGAGACGTCGGGGCCGAGTCGGGCCGGCCTGGGATGGCCTTGGCCGACTCGGTGGAATAGGAGATGCCGGGGCTGAGTCGGGCCAGCCTAGGATGGCCTTGGCTGACTCGGCGGAACAGTAGATGCCGGGGCTGAGCCGGGACGGCCTAGGATGGCTTTGGCCAACTCGGCGGGACTGGAGACGTCGGGGCCGAGTCAGGCTGGCCGGGGATGGCCTTGGCCGACTCGATGGGACTGAAGATGCTGGGGCCGAGTCGGGCTAGCCGGGGATGGCCTTGGCCGACTCGGCTGGACAGGAGACGTCGGGGGTGAGTCGGGCTGGCCTGGGATGGCCTTGGCCGACTCGGCGGGACAGGAGACGCCTGGTCCAAGTCGGGCCGGCCTGGGATGGCCTTGGCCGACTCGGTGGAACAGGAGATGCTGGGGCCGAGTCAGGCCGGCCTGGGGTGGCCTTGGCCGACTCGGCGAGACAGAAGACGCTAGGGCCGAGTCGGGCCAGCCTGGGATGGCCTTGGTCGACTCGACGGGACTGGAGACGCCGGGGCCGAGTCGGGCCGACCGGGGATGGCCTTGGCCGACTCGGCGGGACTGGAGACGCCGAGGCCGAGTTGGGCCGGCCGAGGATGGCCTTGGCCGACTCGGTGGGACAGGAGACGCCAGGGGCGAGTCGGGCCGGCCTAGGATGGCCTTGGCCGACTCAGCGGGACAGGAGACACCGGGGCCAAGTCAGGCTCGCCTGGGATGGCCTTGGCCGACTCAGCGGAACAGGAGATGCCGGGGCCGAGTCGGGCCGGCCTGGGATGGCCTTGGACGACTCGGCGAAACAGGAGATGCCGGGTCCGAGTCGGACCGGCCTAGGATGGCCTTGGCCGACCCGGCGGGACTAGAGACGCCGGGGCCGAGTCGGGCCAGCCGGGGATGGCCTTGGCCGACTCGGTGGGACTGGAGATGCCGGGGCCGAGTCAGGCCAACCGGGGATGGCCTTGGCCGACTCGACAGGACTGGAGACGCCGGGGCCGAGTCGGGCCGGCCGGGGATAGCCTTGGCTGACTCAGCGGGACTGGAGATGCCGGGGCCGAGTCGGGCTAGCCGGGGATGGCCTTGGCCGACTCAGTGGGACAGGAGACATCGGGGTCAAGTCGAGCCGGCCTGGGATGGCCTTGGCTGACTCGGCGGGATAGGAGACGCCGGGGCCGAGTTGGGCTGGCCTGGGATGGCCTTGGCTGACTCGGCGGGACAGGAGATGCCGGGGCCGAGTCGGGCCGGCCTAGGATGGCCTTGGCCGACTCGGTGGAACAGGAGACGCCAGGGCTGAGTCAGGCCGGCCTGGGATGGCCTTGGCCGACTCGGCAGAACAGGAGATGCCGGGGCCGAGTCGGGCCGGCCTAGGATGGCCTTGGCCGACCCGCGGGACTAGAGACGCCGGGGCTGAGTCGGGCTGGCCGGGGATGGCCTTGGCTGACTCGACGGGACTGGAGATGCCGGGGCTGAGTCGGGCCGGCCGGGGATGGCCTTGGCCGACTCAGCCGGACAGGAGATGCCGGGGGTGAGTCGGGCCGACCTGGGATGGCCTTGGCCGACTCGGCGGGACAAGAGACACCGGGTTCGAGTCGGGCCGGCCTAGGATGGCCTTGGCCGACTCGGTGGAACAGGAGACGCCGGGGCTGAGTCGGGCCGGCCTAGGGTGGCCTTGGCCGACTCGGCGGGGCAGAAGACGCCGGGGCTGAGTCGGGCCAGCCTGGGATGGCCTTGGTCGACTCGACGGAACAGGAGACGCCGGGGCTGAGTTAGGCCGGCCTGGGATGGCCTTGGCCAACTCGGCGGACCTGGAGACGCCAGGGCCGCTTGGGAAGGAAGCGCCGGGACCGGCTGAGAGGTGCCAGGGCTGGCTGGGATGGAAGTACCGAGGACCGACTTGCTTGGAGACGCTGTGGCCAGCTGGGAAGTGTCGGGGCCGACTTGCTTGGAGATGCCATGGCTAACTGGGAAGTGCCGGGGCCGACTTGCTTGGAGACGTTGGATGCCGGCTTGGATTAGGCAGGGCCGGCTGGGATGGAAGTGCCGGGGCTGAGTTGGATCAGACGGGGCCGGCTAGGAAGATGCCGGGTCCGCCTGGGTTGTGCCGGGGCTGCCTAGCTTGGAGACGTAGGGGGCCGGCTAGGAAGCTGTCTGGCCGCTTGGGAAGGTGCCGGGGCCAGCAGGGAAGATGCCGGGGCCGACTTGCTTGGAGATGCCGGTCTTGGAGGTGTCGGCCTTTAGGGCCGACTGTCTTGGAGCCGTCGGTCTTGCAGATGTCGGCCTTTGGGGCCGTCGATCTTGAGCTGTCGGTCTTGGAGGGGTCAGCCTTTGGGGCCGTCGGGTGTCCGCCTTTGGGGCTGTCGGTCTTGGAGCCATCGGTCTTGAGCCGTCGGTCTTGGAGGTGTCAGCCTTTGGGGCCATCGGGTGTCGGCCTTTGGGGCCGTCGGTCTTGAGCTGTCGGTTTTGGAGGGGTCGGCCTTTGGGGCCGTCGGGTGTCGGCCTTTGAGGCCGTCGGTCTTGGAGTCGTCGGTCTTGAGCCATCGGTCTTGGAGGGGTCGGCCTTTGGGTCCGTCGGGTGTCGGCCTTTGGGGCCGTCGGTCTTGGAGATGTCGGCCTTTGGGGCCGGTCTTTGGAGCCGTAGGCCTTTGGGGCAGTCCAAAATTTTTTTTTATTTTTCATGGGGTCAACTAGCCCCATCAGCTTAAATGGTTAGCAAGAAGACAGCTATATTTCTCTGGCCTAAAGATGACAATTTGTTTTCTTGAAAAGGATTGTTATAGGATCAAGATATGACTTTTAGGGACTTTTTTGTGCCCTGGAAGAGGTGGAAGCAGACCATGCAATGTTGTTGCCGTGCTACGTTTTCACCACAAAGAAGCTAGGGGGAACACATGGAATCAAGTCATTGGAGGATCTATTGAGGCGGAGCTGTACGTTTAGGTTGATGAATATGATATTCTAGTTTTTTACTTTGGAAATCATCAAAATGAGAATAAGGAAGTTTCCACATGTACATTAAAAATATGATGTTTGAGGACAAAATTTATACTCATAGGCATGATTTACAATATTTGTTTTATGGCTTTGATTGAGGAGCATCAATTTTCATATAGTTTAACATAAAGCCCCAATAGGCATAGTTTGAGTATATCTCCAATTCTCCATCATATATAACTTCTTCTTTGTGTTACAAATCCTGCTAAACTAACCTAGCTTTATGGTTTTCAATAATTTAGTTTGTCTTGTACTTTCTCTTAATCATGCGTTTGTATGGAAGAAAGTAAGCCTCTTGAAACAATTTCTCTGATGTCAATACATTAATCTTCATGTCATATTATATTCATTATCCTTGCCTGATGTAGATGTTAGAATTGGAATCTTTATAGCTTCAGGGGAGGCAAGATGAAGTTTAAGTCTCAGCAAGAGAAGGGGCATTCTAGTTGTCCCATCCCTGTAGGAAAATGGGACTAGGTTCTATGGGATGTCCAAACCCATCCATGCTCGGAAGTAGAAGAAAGATGAAAGAAATAAAGGAAGCAAAGAAGCAAAGGAAAAAAGAAATGAAAGAAAGAATAAGAAAAGAAAGAAAGAAAGGAAAAGAGAAGAAAAGGATATAAAGGAAGGAAAAAAGAAGTTAATAAAGAAGGATAGAGAGGAAGGGAGAAAAAAAAGGAGGAAATAAAGAAGAAGAGAACAAAATTGAAGTTAAGAAAATGGAAGAAAGGAAAAAAGGAGAAGAAATAAACAAAGTAAGAAATAAATAAAGAAAGGAGAGAAATGGGGTACCCATTGGAATTTTTCTTTAAGATAACTAATGACATAAGTTGGGATGGCAAGATGCCCGTTCCATCGAGAAATCAAGATACTTTCATCTCACAAGATTTAAAATTTTTACTATGATGATCATTATCCTTTATAATAGGTTGTCCAATAGACACCTCTTTGGAATTTGAACATCTATATTCTTTCAATTCATCCAATCCAATTCTTCTTCTATTTATATGGAGTTATTTTGTAATTTTAGAACTCTATGAACTTTAAGGTTCTAGTCTTGTTAGGATCTGATAGATCTATGATGTTCATGATAGCCAATAAAAGCATAAAACCATTATCCTTAGAAGCTTGAGCAATGCTCCTTAGAAGCTTGAGCAATGCATTTTCAGACAATCTTATGATTCTACTTATGTTTCTTGTTGATCCAAGTTTTATTTGATGAATGTATTTAATTTAGAATTCAAGCAACAATACTTAGCAAGGTTCGTTATCATGGTACTAGACTTGGTGTCGATATTATATTGGTATAATGTCGTACATTTAGTACATAGGTTGATTTAGTTTATCGAGACTCGATAACCTCCTGTACTAAGTCTTGGTTTGATATCGATATAGTATATTATGCCTAGTATAAGATGGTACACACCAGTATGGAATACCATGATATTTAGTACCTTACATTAGCGATTTAAGTTTCGATGGAATGGAGTAGAGTTGGTTGAGACACCTCATCCCAAAGAGATTTTGGAATAGATCTTAGTTGTGTTATCTCATTCTGTCTCGGCCATAATACATTATAAGGTTAATTTTAAATTTATCTAATTTATCATAAAGATATAACTTTTAAAGTTTAAATATGTTTAAAATTGATAAATATTAAAGTTTTTTCTAAGAAAAAAGGCATCTTAAGCAAGTACTAGGATGCCTGACTAGATTGGGGATCGAGACGGAACAAAATATGGGGCATCTCATTCCAAGAAAAAAACTAAGACACCTTTGTCTTACGAGATTTAAAACCTTGCCTGATACTATAGTGATTGTAAATTATATGTCTCAATATTGTTAAATTGTATTAAGAAAAAAGTTGTTTATCTTCTTTCTGTAACACTACACCATTTTAATTTTCTTATGATGGTTCAATTAAAAAATCCTTGTCCTCTAAGAAAATCACCACATAAAGCCTATGTATATTTGATGGGCCAATTTGCCTTAGTAGGCTTGATCTTTAGATTGCTAATTAATGCAGCTCTATATTTAATACTCTTCCAAAGCACCAAATTCTTTTATTATAGGTAAATATGCTTCTATCTTCAATAAATCATCGAGAGTCCCTTTTTTTTATATCCATGATAGATTGGTGGTGTTAATCATGTATGGATAAATGAACAAATCAAAGCAGAGTATACCATTGACTTTCATAGCTTTTGGTAAAGGAGATCAGGTTGGTCCATGCAGTAAATATTATTATTTTGCCTAACTAATTCATAAAGACCATAAAATTCTATATATACAGTCTTAATAATGAACTCTAGTTTATGCGAGAGTGTTTATTCCATGAAGTTCCATGCATGCTACTGGTTTTCTGTCGTGCTGAAAAACTGCTTCTAGCACATACAAATGAATTGTTTCTGACTTGAAGGTCCTTGGATATTAGGTAATGCTAATATTGGTTTTCTTTCAAAAGCTAAAAGATATCCTCAAGCTTCATGGAACGCCTAAACTTTTGGTTATCCTTTGTTAAATTATGTAAGGGTGATGTAATCACTGAAGAATCTAATAAACTATCAAATAATGACATCCTCCCATAAAGCTTCTCACCTCAATTATCATATGAAGTTAAAAAATGTAGTTAATTCTATGAAGCATATATATTGACATATCCTACCAATTTTTCTTTGACAAATTATATCATATGAAAATTCTTTTGAATAAAGATAACAAATATTGTATGAACTCTAAAATTGTCTCTTCATTCTCATGTCAAAACTAGCACCTACATAACTGAAAACACATCCATTAATCTGCTTCATATCACATATATTGAATCAATAAATAGTCAATTATAAATGTGAAACCACTAGAAAGAATATGGAATTCTTTGGAAACACTCTATAACAATATCAATTTCTTAAGCTGCTTTTGTTGAAGATAAGGCTTCACCATACCTATGATGCTCATGTAGTTTCATCTCTAAACATTGTAGCTATATGTTCCCTCCCTAAACTTATACTTCAGCTAGTGGGAAGTAGTAGATGTATAGTGGTCGGTTCAAGAAAAAAATAAAAAGGGGAAAAGAAAGCATGTCAAGAAGATAAAAGCAACTGCTACCGTAAATGGAATGGCATATTTTGAAATTTACTTGATGAAGCCATCCTAATTTACCTTCGATACATTGATTAGGAGGGAATCTAGGAGTTTAGAAGTAGTAGATGGGGAATGTTGCTGCCAAGTCACTTGCGGTGAGCGCTAATGGGCGGGGATCTCCACAGGTCGTCGGAAGCATCGAGGGAGCACCTTCTTCCTCCGATAACCTCAAGAAGTCCCGGGCCGGTAGTTCCGGCAGAGTCCCTCCGATGCTCAAGTCAATGGCTGGTAGAATAGGAGTGTTTTATGAGAGAGTAGAGATTCAGTCCCCCTCTCGTTGTGAGCCGGGGGTACTTATATACCTGTTAGGGAGTCCCTTTTACCCTTTATTGAGTAGCTGTCGAATGCCATTCTGTTAGGATTGTCCTTGCAGGCGGCTGGCGGGCGCGCAGTCGTTAAGCATGCACCATAGATAATGATGACTGCGTATATAGGGGTAACCGCCCATGATCTTAGTATAATATATGAGCGAGATATGCGGCAGTTGGTGCCTCAAATCCCTGGGTCCGGTATCCGAGATTGGCTCCACTATATTAGGAAAATGGGTAATGTTGAGGCCGAAGCCAGAGGCCGAGGTCGAGGCTAAGGGCTGAGGCGAGGGTGAGGCCGAAGCCAAAGGCCAAGGCCGAGGCCAAGGGCCGAGGCGAGAGTGAGGCCGAAGCCAGAGGCTGAGGCCGAAACTAGAGTGAGGCCGAAGCCAGGGGCCGAGGCCGAAGCTAGGGGTCGGAGCCGAGGCCAATGGCCGAGGCGAGGGTGAGGCCGAAGCCAGAAGCTGGGGCCGACACTAGAAATGAGCCATCAACTCATATGGTTCCAGAAATTGCGCAGAGTGTTATACTGTCACCCAAGGGAAGAGATCAGCCACATCAGATGCCCCCACCCCTGAGATGGGTGGGCATGTAGTTGCCAGCGAAAGGGGTGTTAGTATCCACCAGGTGGGTGATCTTCGTGCCATCATTCCGCCCATTCAGGCTGTTGGGATTTGGTAAGATTTTCCTCGAGCAAGGGGTTGTGAAAAGGTAGGTGTTATCATTACGGTGAGGTCACCGTTACCTCTTTATTGGCGGCGTTTTTCGTGTTCCTCGCGTCAAGTGCTTGCTGAAGCGGCTTCCAATAGAAAGCGGACATATGGCCAAACCGGAAGCCGGCGGGATGATTTGAAACGGGGGTATAAAAGGGGGAAGTCATCCCTATCCTCTGCTTTTCACCTTTTCTTGCATTATAATCTCTCACCTTGAGTCTGCAAGTGCCTGTTCATCTCCCATTTCTGTTTCCCTCCCGAGCTCTCTCTCCTTCAGTCTTGGTTCAAGTTCTTCAGGTTAGTCTTTATGGCTTCTTCACCTTCTTGTTCTCTTTCCGATTTTAGGGATTGTTCCCTTGCTCCTTCATAGCTTTCCTCTTCCCCGATTACTAGTTGGTCCTCTTCGTCTTCCGACCATGTTCCATTGGAACGGCGGCGAGCGACCGGACGACCCACGGTTGGGATTCGTTCGGCTACCAGACGGACCCCACCCCGGTGCCGTCTGGCCATCGCCGGCCCATCTACTGCTGCCAAGGAGTCCCTTGATTGGACTGCCTCCACCATGTCAGCCCAAGACATTGTGAACCTTGGAGCCAAGTATAGTTTCCCTCCTAACATGCATCTGCCCTACCCCACTCCTGATGATAGGGTAACTGTTGAGAAATTATTGAAACATAATTGCCCCAACTTTATTGATTTTGATGATTCCCAAAAGCCATGAGTATCTTAAAGAATACAATATGTTTATTTATCAAAAACCCTTGAGCTTATTCAAATTGAAAGGAATGAACTTTCAATAGTTATATCAAATGAATTTTGAACTGTTAGAAAAAGAAGTTTCAAGTTGTATGCTCAAAGGATTTCAAAAAGGAATTTTTGATAGATTATATTTCAATCGATGAATTCTTGAAGCATGTCTTGAATCCATGTTAAATGTCATAATTAATGTATTCAAGTCAAATTTATATTTTAAATTTAATTGGGACAAGTTTTAAACTCAATCAGAACATTTTTCTGATTTTTGTATCGGTCCCGAGCCGACTCATGAGTTTCCGAGTCGACTCCCCAGTTTGCCTGAGTTTCTCGAGTCGACCCTTGGTTTTCAAGAGTCGACCCCTGAATTCTTGCGAGCCGACTCCTGTCTGTGCGAGTCGACTCCGCTCAAACAACAGAACCCATGTTTTTTGAGCACTTCTCGAGTCGACTCCCCATTTTTCTCGAGTCGACTCCCGACTTTCAGGAGCCGACACTTATGTTTTCGCGAGTCGACCCCTCAATGGTTAAAATGTTTCTATTTTTGGTAATCGACCTCGAGCCGACTCCCTCAGAGCTCGAGTCGACTCCGCGAATTCTGGGCGCGATTTTTAATGTTGACACATCAGCCCCAACGGTAAGATTTTTGAATAACGGCTATTTTTCCCTGTCTCTAACGGATATATTTTTGCAGATTCTATAAATAGAGGAGTTCTTTTCAAATCAAAACAACCCAGAGAAAATCAAAAAGAGAGAAAAGAATATCATTTGAAAAGAGGGAAAAACAGAGCTTAGTGAAAAAATCTTTTAGCTCAAAGAGGAGTGTTTCAAAAGGAGTGAAATCCAAGTGAAAGATTCGTCTACTCCTTCTCATCATTCCACAAAAGCCAGAAGAAAATCCAAGTGCGTTTCAAAGGTCAAATCTGCGGATTTTCAAAAGAGGGAAAAGCTTCATCTCAACTCCAAAGACTTCTACGTGAAGAATCTAGCTGAGGCGTGATTCCACACTTCTAGAGGAGTTGAAGAGAAGAAGGGAGAAAGCCCAAGCATCTACCATCAGCAAAATTATCAGGCTTTTCTAACCTTTTAATATTTTGTACTTAATTTGTATATCTGCTCAAAGGGAGCACTTTATTGTTCAAACACAATCTTTATTATTTGCTTGCTGATTCAATCTGTGGATTGAATTAGTGGAGGTTGGTATACCTCGTTACAAGCCGGAGTGCTTGTGTTGGGTTGGTTGTGAGCCCTAGAAAAACAACTTGTAGGGTTTTGTGCTGGTAAGCCCGAGTTAAAACCAGCTGGGTTCGTTGTGCGCCCGGTAAAACAACAAGTTTGAGTTGTGAGCTTGGAAAACAACTCGGCTGTAATCTAGAGAGATTATAGTGTGGACCCAAGTGAAGCTTGGGAGTGGACGTAGGTGCTGGTTGCGCCGAACCACTATAAAATTGCTTTGTGTTTGCCGTGCCTAATTTTTCTATCTCTATCTCTCTTTATTAACTGCTGTTCATTGCGTATTAGTTAATCTCACTTGCACATCTTGCTAACTAATCATTTAATTATCAAAAAGTCTTAAATTTTTAAGAACCCAATTCACCCCCCCCTCTTGGGTTGCCATCTGGGCCAACAATTGGTATCAGAGCTAGTGCTCATTTAGAATTTGATCTCACGATCAAGGGCTAAAGATCCAAATGGCAACACAAATTGGGTCAAGTTTTGCTGAAGGTCATTCTACGAATAGACCTCCACTTTTTAATGGCTCAAACTATTCTTATTGGAAAGCTAGAATGAGGATATTCATTCAAGCTTCTGATTATGAGCTTTGGGGTGTTATAATTAATGGACCTAGTACACCCACACACTTATTGATGGCACTATTGTTCCTAAACCCGAAAGGGATTGGAATGATAATGATAGGAGAATGGCACAATTAAATGCTAAAGCCATTAATATTTTGTATTGTTCCTTGGATTCAAATGAATTCAACCGAATCTCAACTTGTAATTCCGCAAAGAAATTTGGGATAGGTTGGAAATAACTCATGAAGGAACAAACCAAGTAAAGGAATCAAAAATAAACATTTTGGTTCACAAATATGAATTGTTTACAATGGAACAAACTGAAACCATCACATGCATGTTCACTAGATTTACTGATATTGTGAATGGTTTGAAAAGTCTTGGTAGAGTTTATACTAATGCTGATCTTGTGCGTAAAATTCTTAGGTCACTACCAAGATCGTGGGAAGCAAAAGTCACTGCCATCCAAGAAGCAAAGACCTCAATGCACTACCTTTAGAGGAGCTTCTAGGATCCTTAATGACCCACGAGCTAACAATGAAGCAGCATGTTGAGGAGGAAACAAAAAGAAGGAAAACTTTGCCCTCAAGACTGCAGAAATGGAAGAGAGCAGCAGTGAAAGTAATGATGAAGATGATGAGGAAACTGCTCTCTTGGCCAAGAAATTCAGAAGGTTTATGAGAAAAAGGCCCTTCAATAAAAAGAAATTTGGAGCAAGATTTGAAGGAGAAAAGGATAAGAAAAAGGACAAGGAGAAAGAAAAGAAAAAGAGCCCTTAGTGTGTTATGAGTGCAAAAAGCCAGGGCACTTCAAGTATGACTGTCCTTTACTGAAAAAGGCCTACAAGAAAAAGAAGAAAGCTTATATGGCAACATGGTCTGAAGAATCTTCCTCGTCGGAAGAAGATGAGCAAAAGGAAGTTGCCAATATTTGTTTCATGGCCAACGACGACGACAACGACAATGAGGTAAGTTCTGAAAACTCAAATGATGATTTTACTTTTGATGAAATGTTTGAGGCTTTCAATGAACTTATGATTGATTTTAAATCCTTAAAGAAAAAGTATAAGTTTTTGAAAAATGACAATATTAGTTTAGCTAAAAGTAAAAATGAATTAGCTTTAGAAGTTAAGAACTTAACTAATGAAAAAGAAGAACTTAGGAAAGAAAGAGATAATCTTAATCAAGAAAAAGATTTATTAAAATCTGAAACTAAAAACTCAACTAAAGATTTAAAAGATCAACTAAAAACTTTAGCTTTAGATAAAGAACAGCAAGCTAAAGAAATTGACTCTCTTAAGAAAGATGTTAAAAAATATAAAGACATAGTTGAGAAATTCACCTTAAGTTCAACTAAACTTAACATGATCCTAGATAGTCAAAAAGCTGTTTTTGACAAAGCTGGTTTAGGATATAACACATTAAGAAACAGAAATCTCTAAAGAATATTTTTGTAAAAGCCAACCAAAGTAATATAACTTGTTTTAAATGTAATGAAAAAGGTCACAAATCCTTTGAATGCAAAACGTTAAAGAATAACAACAAGTTAAATATTAAAGCTAAGAAAATATGGGTTCCGAAAGGAACAATTTTTATTGCTGCTAACCATGAAGGACCCAAGAAAGCTTGGGTACCTAAGCATAAAGTTTGATGATATTGCAGGAATGTCTTGTAGCCAAAAGATCAAAGAAAAAGTGGTACCTTGATAGTGGCTGCTCAAGACATATGACGGGTGACAAAGATGAATTCATCACCCTGGAAGAAAAGAAAGGTGGAGTTGTGACGTTTGGCGACAACGGTAAAGGTCAAATTATGGGCCTTGGTAAAGTTCGCATAACTCCATCTATTATTGATAATGTACTTTATGTTAATGGTTTGAAGCATAATCTAATTAGCATAAGTCAATTATGTGATAAAAATTTTAATGTTTCATTTAAATCTTCTATATGCACTGTAACTAATTCTATTGATGATAGCATTGTATTTACTGGTTATAGACATGGCAATGTTTACTTAGTTGACTTGAAAAATTATCTTGAGTGATCATTGCTTAATTGCTGACAATGCTAACATAAATGAAATTAGTTGGTTGTGGCATCGTAGATTAGGTCATGCAAGCACACACCTTATTTCAAAACTAATTAAAATGGATTTAGTTAAAGGATTACCTAAATTAGATTTTGAAAATAATAAAATATGTGATGCATGTCAATTTGGAAAACAAACTAGAAGTTCTTTTAAATCTAAAAACATTGTTTCAACTTCTAGGACTAGAGCTACTTCACATGGACCTATTTGGACCAACTAGAACCACAAGTCTAGGAGGAAAGAAATATGGTCTAGTGATTGTAGATGATTATTCTAGATATACTTGGGTAATGTTTTTAGCTCACAAAGATGAGACTTTCTCGATGTTCCTGAAATTTTTCAAGAAAGTCACAAATGAGAAAAACACTACTATAGTATCTCTAGAAGTGATCATGGAACAGAATTTGAAAATCACTTATTTGAAAATTTCTGCACTGAAAATGGAATTAATCATAATTTTTCAGCCCCTAGGACTCCACAACAAAATGGTGTAGTTGAAAGAAAAAATAGAACTCTAGAAGACATGGCCCGTACCATGCTATGTGAAAGCAACTTACCAAAGTATTTTTGGGCGGAAGCAATTAACACAGCATGTTACATCTTAAACAGAGCTTTAATAAGACCAATATTAAAGAAAACACCTTATGAATTATGGAATGAAAGAAAACCAAATATAAAATACTTTCATGCATTTGGATGTAAATGTTTCATTCATAATAATGGTAAAAACAACTTAGGAAAATTTGATGCTAAATCTGATGAAGGAATTTTTCTAGGTTATTCAACAACTAGTAAGGCATATAGAATCTTTAACAAGAAAACCTTAGTAGTTGAAGAATCCATTCATGTAGTTTTTGATGAATCTTTAGCAACTGGATCTGAAAAGATTGATGATGAGGAAGATACAAACATAATTGAAAAAGATCTTGAAAAACTTAATATTGAAGTATCTTCTGATCATGAACAAGAGGCTAAAGATGATGATTCACATAAGGACGATGATGTCAATATTGATCATAATGATGTAGATCTTCCAAGAGACTGGAGATATGCTCATAGTCATCCTAAGGAATTGATTATAGGCGATCCATCTCAAGGAATAAGGACTAGATCATACATGAGAAATATTAGTAATCATCTTGCATTTGTTTCACAAATTGAACCTAAAACTATTGAAGAAGCTGAAAAAGATAATAATTGGATGTTAGCTATGCAAGAAGAACTAAATCAATTTACAAGAAATAATGTTTGGACCTTAGTTGAAAGACCTAAAAACCATTCAGTAATAGGATCAAAATGGATTTATAGAAATAAACTAGATGAAAATGGCATTGTAATTAGAAACAAAGCTAGATTGGTTGCTAAAGGATATAATCAAGAAGAAGGTATTGATTTTGATGAAACCTTTGCACCTGTAGCTAGATTAGAAGCCATTAGGCTATTACTTGCATTTGCATGTCATATGAATTTAACTTATTTCAAATGGATGTAAAAAGCGCATTTTTAAATGGATTATTAATGAAGAAGTTTATGTAGAACAACCACCAGGTTTTGAAGATCACGAGTTTTCAAATCACGTTTTTAAATTGCACAAAGCTTTATATGGTTTGAAACAAGCACCTAGAGCTTGGTATGATAGGTTAAGTAAATTTTAATAGAAAATGATTTTACAAGAGGAAATGTTGATAAAACTTTGTTTTTGAAAAGAAAAGGTAAAGATTTACTTGTAGTACAAATATACGTAGATGACATTATTTTTGGTGCTACTAACGAATCTCTTTGTCAAGAATTTGCAAAGTTGATGCAGGGAGAATTCGAGATGAGCATGATGGGAGAACTCAACTTCTTCCTTGGACTCCAGATCAAACAAAGCAAGGAGGGAATCTTTATCAACCAAACCAAATACACAAGAGAACTACTCAAAAAGTTTGGTATGGAAACAATGAAACCCCTCGGAACTCCAATGAGTCCTTCATGCAAGCTGGACAAAGATGAAGAAGGTAAAAAGGTTGATCAAAAGTATTATCGAGGTATAATCGGATCCCTTCTTTATTTAACAGCAAGTAGACCAGATATCATGTTTTCAGTATGTTTATGTGCTAGATTTCAATCTGAACCTAAAGAATCACATTTAATAGCTGTTAAAAGAATTTTAAGATATCTAAATGGAACTAAAAATGTAGGTTTATGGTATTCTAGAGATTCCACATTAAACCTAATTGCATATTCAGATTCTGATTATGCTGGATGTAAATTAGATAGAAAGAGCACAAGTGGTGCATGCCAATTCTTAGGTAGTAACTTAATCACATGGTTTAGCAAAAAGCAAAATTCAGTTGCATTATCAACTACTGAAGCTGAATATGTAGCAGCTGGAAGTTGCTGTGCGCAAATCCTATGGATTAAGCGACAACTTGAAGACTATGGTATCACACTTGATAAAACTCCCATAAGATGTGATAACACTAGCGCAATCAACTTAACTAAAAATCCAATTCAACATTCAAGAACAAAACACATAGAAATTAGATATCATTTTATTAGGGAACATGTAGCTAATGATGAAATTTGTTTAGATTATGTAAACACAGAAGAACAATTAGCTGACATATTCACTAAACCTTTAAATGAAGAAAGATTTTGTTATCTTAGAGGAGAATTAGGAATTTGTAACCCTTTTGAGTAAATTTTGAAATCTTAAGGAAATATATCTAGAATTCTTTCAAATCTTAAGGAAATCTTATCTAGAACTCATATCAATTTGATCTCTCTAAGTCCATGATTTTTAATCATACTCAAAGATCAATTTTGGAACTTATTTCGGATTCTCTGAATCTCAATCTAATTTTTCTCTGAATTTGTCCGGGAGCCGACTCGAGAGTTTCGGAGTCGACTCGAGTTTCTGCTGAAACTCAGGAGTCGACCCCTCCTCTGAGCGAGTCGACTCGAGATCGTGTCCGTGCTCTGTGACTTGTCGCGAGCCGACTCCACACTTTGCGCGAGTCGACTCGACGTGGTCCCAGTCGATTTATTTAGGGCACGAGTCGACCCGACGGACATTCCATTCTTCCAAAATCTTCCAAATCCTCTCCAAAACTTTCCCAAAACCCTCCAAACTTCAATTAACCCCTGATTAAACAATCCTTCAAGATCAATGGCCCCTAAAACCCGAGGAGCAAGCTCGAGTGGCGCCGGTGTGAAGAGAAAAAGGACCGTCCGACGACCCGTCCGCGAGCCGTCAACGGATTCCTCTTCTACGCCTTCGGCTAGTGATCCCCCAGCTCCAGCTCCAACTCCTAACCCCCAGGTAGATCTCCTAGCTAGTAGGATAGTAACCACGGGAAGGAAAGTGGATTTCGAGATGTTTGAGAATGAGGGATTTATCATTGGTAGGCAGCTAATCGAGATGGGTTTTGACTATATTTGTTCTTTGATTGCCCAACCTATCCTGCCTTGGTCAAAGAATTTTACAAGAACTTGTCTAGAGGAGATGATGGCCTTGTAAGCAAGGTTAGAGGCATCGGTTTAAACATTACATCCTCCATTCTTTCTAGACTTTTGAAATTACCATTATCTGGACCGTCTACATTTGCACCTGAAGATAGGTCTCCTGCTCTCAATCGTCTATTGAACCGTAACTTTGAGGGATTTGAGGAAGTCTTTGCAAGTCAACTACCATTGGAACTAAGGCTTCTACACAATATTTGCAGCCGGATCTTATTTCCCAAAACAGGCCGGTTTGACTATGTTTCAGAACGAGATATCTTTATCATGGATGCTGTTGTATCAGGAAAACCAATCAATCTGCCTAGGATGATGATTTGGTATATTGCAGACTGTAGTGGGAAGAAGAAATCAAGCTTACCCTATGGCATGGTATTGACCAAATTATTTCTTAGCCAAGGGATTGTGTTTAGTGATGGTGAGCCAAAGAAAGAGCTAAGACATACTGATTATTATACTTTGGCTACAATTCATCGCATGGGATTTATTAAGAAAAATGGAAATTGGGAAAGAAAGACTGCTACTGAGGATAGAGACTTAGATGCAGAGGCACCCAGATCTTCTTTGAGACACTCATCTCCGGAGCCTCCTCAGCATTCATCTATTCCAGATTCTATTCCTGCTCCTACTGCAGATCCTACCCCAGCTCCTACTATTGATCCTGCACAGTCTTCCACTGTTTCATCTGCTAGTTTTTCTGATACTCAGTTGGATCAACTTCGATCTTTATTCAAGTCTGAGTTATGTGATCAAGAAAAGAGATTGAAAGATGAATTTAATGACAAGTATATGAACTTAAAAGAAGCATTGTATTCTCTCAGTGATCGAGTTGCTTTGATTGAGTCCACTCTCAGTTCTACAGGTTCCTTAAGTGAAAATTTAAAGAATATCTTTGGAACTCAAGGACATCTGCGGTGACTCGGAGACATACTCCCAAAGCAACGCCGAGCTTAAAGATAAAATCCAATCTGCTTGCACCTTTGTTGATAATAAACTAAAAGACTATGTTGGGATTCAATGCGAGGGAATGAAGCAAATTGTAGATCATTTGAATAGAATCACAAGAAGAAATTTTTAAGTTTTCATGTAA
>UESW01004104.1:1219544-1335603 GCA_900491605.1 Calamus simplicifolius
TTGAGACACTCATCTCCGGAGCCTCCTCAGCATTCATCTATTCCAGATTCTATTCCTGCTCCTACTGCAGATCCTACCCCAGCTCCTACTATTGATCCTGCACAGTCTTCCACTGTTTCATCTGCTAGTTTTTCTGATACTCAGTTGGATCAACTTCGATCTTTATTCAAGTCTGAGTTATGTGATCAAGAAAAGAGATTGAAAGATGAATTTAATGACAAGTATGAACTTAAAAGAAGCATTGTATTCTCTCAGTGATCGAGTTGCTTTGATTGAGTCCACTCTCAGTTCAGCTACAGGTTCCTTAAGTGAAACTTTAAAGAATATCTTTGAAGAACTCAAGGACATCTGCGGTGACTCGGAGACATACTCCCAAAGCAACGCCGAGCTTAAAGATAAAATCCAATCTGCTTGCACCTTTGTTGATAATAAACTAAAAGACTATGTTGGGATTCAATGCGAGGGAATGAAGCAAATTGTAGATCATTTGAATAGAATCACAAGAAGAAATTTTTAAGTTTTCATGTAACCCTTTTGATGTAGTAAATTTACTTTCAATGCAATGTACAAGTTTATATTTCCATGTACTTTCATTTTGAAGTAATGAAAATATTTGATGCTTCACTTTTTGTCTATCTCAATTGTGAGTACCCTTGAATATCTTTGAATGCTTATGTTTAAATTGATATAATTTTGAATATCTCAATACTCAATTGATAACTAAGATGCTGAATGAATTCGAATGAGTTTAATCAATTTGATGCTCTGATGCATCTCAACCTTTTTGTTGATTACAAAAAAGGGGGAGAGATTTATATGATTTAATCGTATATGCATCATCATATAAGGGGGAGAGAACTAGAATTAAATAAGGGAGAGAGAGATATAAGGGGAGAGAACTAGAATTAGATAAGGGAGAGAGAATTAAACAAGAAAAGAAAACATATGTTTCACATAAGGGGAAGAGATAAATTGAATTTCATAAAAGAATTGCTTAAGTTTTTGATTTTGAAAAATTTTGAATGATTTATAAGATTAAGGTTCATAGGGGGAGCTACCTCATTGAGGGAGAGCCTTTCCATGAACACAAAAGCTGATTTTGGTATCATAAATCTTTCAATGTTATAATGCATATACTCAATGTTTTTGTCATCATCAAAAAGGGAGAGATTGTTGAGAAATTATTGAAACATAATTGCCCCAACTTTATTGATTTTGATGATTCCCAAAAGCCATGAGTATCTTAAAGAATACAATATGTTTATTTATCAAAAACCCTTGAGCTTATTCAAATTGAAAGGAATGAACTTTCAATAGTTATATCAAATGAATTTTGAACTGTTAGAAAAAGAAGTTTCAAGTTGTATGCTCAAAGGATTTCAAAAAGGAATTTTTGATACATTATATTTCAATCGATGAATTCTTGAAGCATGTCTTGAATCCAAGTTAAATGTCATAATTAATGTATTCAAGTCAAATTTATATTTTAAATTTAATTGGGACAAGTTTTAAACTCAATCAGAACATTTTTCTGATTTTTGTATCGGTCCCGAGCCGACTCATGAGTTTCCGAGTCGACTCCCCAGTTTGCCTGAGTTTCTCGAGTCGACCCTTGGTTTTCAAGAGTCGACCCCTGAATTCTTGCGAGCCGACTCCTGTCTGTGCGAGTCGACTCCGCTCAAACAACAGAACCCATATTTTTTGAGCACTTCTCGAGTCGACTCCCCGTTTTTCTCGAGTCGACTCCCGACTTTCAGGAGCCGACACTTATGTTTTCGTAAGTCGACCCCTCAATGGTTAAAATGTTTCTATTTTTGGTAATCGACCTCGAGCCGACTCCCTCAGAGCTCGAGTCGACTCCGCGAATTCTGGGTGCGATTTTTAATGTTAACACATCAGCCCCAACGGTAAGATTTTTGAATAACGGCTATTTTTCCCTGTCTCTAACGGATATATTTTTGCAGATTCTATAAATAGAGGAGTTCTTTTCAAATCAAAACAACCAAGAGAAAATCAAAAAGAGAGAAAAGAATATCATTTGAAAAGAGGGAAAAACAGAGCTTAGTGAAAAAATCTTTTAGCTCAAAGAGGAGTGTTTCAAAAGGAGTGAAATCCAAGTGAAAGATTCGTCTACTCCTTCTCATCATTCCACAAAAGCCAGAAGAAAATCCAAGTGCGTTTCAAAGGTCAAATCTGCGGATTTTCAAAAGAGGGAAAAGCTTCATCTCAACTCCAAAGACTTCTACCGTGAAGAATCTAGCTGAGGCGTGATTCCACACTTCTAGAGGAGTTGAAGAGAAGAAGGGAGAAAGCCCAAGCATCTACCATCAGCAAAATTATCAGGCTTTTCTAACCTTTTAATATTTTGTACTTAATTTGTATATCTGCTCAAAGGGAGCACTTTATTGTTCAAACACAATCTTTATTATTTGCTTGCTGATTCAATCTGTGGATTGAATTAGTGGAGGTTGGTATACCTCGTTACAAGCCGGAGTGCTTGTGTTGGGTTGGTTGTGAGCCCTAGAAAAACAACTTGTAGGGTTTTGTGCTGGTAAGCCCGAGTTAAAACCAGCTGGGTTCGTTGTGCGCCCGGTAAAACAACAAGTTTGAGTTGTGAGCTTGGAAAACAACTCGGCTGTAATCTAGAGAGATTATAGTGTGGACCCAAGTGAAGCTTGGGAGTGGACGTAGGTGCTGGTTGCGCCGAACCACTATAAAATTGCTTTGTGTTTGCCGTGCCTAATTTTTTCTATCTCTATCTCTCTTTATTAACTGCGTGTTCATTGCGTATTAGTTAATCTCACTTGCACATCTTGCTAACTAATCATTTAATTATCAAAAAGTCTTAAATTTTTTAAGAACCCAATTCACCCCCCCCCCTCTTGGGTTGCCATCTGGGCCAACAGTAACTTCTTCCTGTCCCGGGAGGGTTGCCTTGTACGGAGCTTTCTTTAAGGCGGGGCTTTGGCTGCCCATCCATCCTTTCATCCTCAACCTCTTAGACAGATACTCCTTGACACCCGCACAGTTAGTCCCAAACTCCATCCGAACTATTGTCGGCTTTATGATACTTTGTCACCTCCAGGGTATAGAGGCTAGCATCTCCTTGTTCGTAGCTTCTACACCCTTCGCAAGCAAGCGGGGTGGTGGTCTTTTACCCCTAGACCCACTAGGATTCTTAGATTATATCTTCCCACGTCCATCAAAGGGTGGAAAGATAGGTTCTTTATTGCCAACGTTGAGGGGGTGAGTGGAATCTGGGGAACACCCAATACCGATGCAAATAGGGTCTCTTCCATACTCCCAAGAAATCGAATTGCATTTGGGCCGCTTCTGACTGCCAACGTCCCTCGGTGCAACTATCTTTTGATCGAAGAGAACCTTCATCTTGCCGGTCTTATTCCATCTAGTGGTGAGTGACTGATTACTCACCCTACTTTTTCTGCCCTTCTCTTCTCTCTTCTTTTTTTTAATACCTCCTTTCATGTTCCTTGATACAGGGATGGCACCATTGCTTCGCAAGATAAGACAGGCTACCACAAGGAAAAGGAAAGTCAAGGCGGATGGAGCCCCTACCGAGAGGAGGGCCATCGTCAAGATCGCCAGGAGGACCGAGGCCAGAGATGCCTCAGGGCAGAATGAGGTGGGGGAAAGAGATCTACCTCATTCTCCTTTACCAGTGTTGCATCCATCTCCAATCGATTTAATCGACATGTCTTCGGAGTGGGGGACTAAAGAGCCGTCACCACGGCCTATAGCCACTGAAGCGGAACCGGCCAACTCAGCTACAAGGCCAACTCCGGAAGCCACCTTATCTCCCGAAGGGGCAGCGGCCGAGGCGTCTCCACCAGTAAAGGCGCCAGAGGGGGCAGATTCGGAGGTTGAGTCCTCACCTGTAGCTATGAGGCCAGCGGAGGGGGATGGCATCGATCCCTCATTTCAATCAATTCTGACGCGCTATAGCCGTTGGGCCGAGCGGACATGGCCCAGGCTTTCATGCCCGAGCTACAAGGGTTCCTTCGACACCATGGGAGATTTACATTCTTTCGAGAGGTGTCAGTAGCACATCTTTGGGTAAGTATTGTTTCATTGTCAAAACTTTTGTGACTGTTTCTTTATCTAACCTAAACAATCCGATCAGGCATTAAATTCTATGACCACCATGAGGGGCCTTTGGTCCCAGGCCGAAGCCGCTCTCAATCAATCTGTGGAGGAAATTCAAGAAGTTCGAGCTAGAGCAGAGAGGGTGGAGGCAACCCTGAAGGAGGCCCGGGCAGAGACTACCCGGGTGCAAAAGGCCGAAGCCGAAGTCGAGGCCGCCCGATTTCGTAACCTAGCACAGGCTGAGAAGGTGGAGGAGGCACTGGAAGTGGCTCAATGCCAGGCAGCCAATGAGCTTGATAATGCTCAAGTGGCAGAGGAGAAGCAGAGGGTGGCCGAAGAGAAGCAAAAAGCTGCTGAAGCGGAGATTGACTTATTAAAGCACCGACTGCACTCTGCCACCATTGAGATTGGAGTGGCCGAGGAGCGGGCTAAGAATGCCGAGGAAATCGCTCGCCAACGAGATGCTGAGGCAGCACATCTGAGGGCGGCGGTAACCGAGGCCGAAAAGAAGGCCGACGAGGCCGAGAAGAAGGCCATCGAGGCCAAGGAGAAGGTCGTCGAGGCCAAGATGAAAGTCATCGAGGCCGTAGAGGATTTTAGGAAGTCCAAAGCCTTCAGTAGGGAGCTGGCTGAGACAACTGCATTTGCATACGATGGCGGCTTTCAAGATTGTAAGGAGAAAATAAGCAGACTCTACGGCCTCGAAGGAATTGAAGAGCTGGAGCCGGACGAAGTTCCTAAAGATGACGACTTGGCTCTGGCTAAACCTTAGTTTCTTTTGTTTTCTCTATATAGTATCAAGTCCGACTTAAATCGGTAATTTTGTAAACTTTTTCTATTAATGGAATTTTGACCCATGATGTTCACGACTTGCCCCATAGTCTTAAGTTTTCTAGTGAATAAGTCAAAACGAACCGAATTCCAACGACTAGACCACTTGACCATACATCGCAGGACAATGTCAGAGTGGTGTCAAGGGAGAACTCCAACACGACCTCGGTCTAGGATACAGCTAGGAAGTCAGCCAGAGAGCTGATGTGGGATCAGGTTTGTGTACCGACGTGGAGTCGAACATGTTCTGATGCGAAGCCAAGCTAAGTGCCGACGCGGAGTTGAGATAAGTGCCGACACAAATTCGAGCTAAGTGCCAACGTGGAGTTGAGCTAAGTGCCGACATGGAGTAGGGTTAAGTGCTGACACGGAGTCGAGACAAGTGCCAATACAGAGTCGAACTAAGTGCCGATGCGGAGTAGGGTTAAGTGCCGATGCGGAGTTGAGACAAGTGCCGATACGGAGTCGAGCTAAGTGCCAATGCGGAGTCGAGCTAAGTGCCGATGCAGAGTCAAGCCAATTGCCGACGCGAAGTCGAGCCAATTGCCGATGCGGAGTCGAGCTGAGTGCCGACGCGGGGTTGAGCTGATTGCCGATGCGGGGTCGAGCTGATTGCTGATGCGGGGTCGAGCTGAGCACCGATGCGGGGTTGAGCTGAGCGCCGACGTGGGGTCGAGCCGATTGCCGATGCGGAGTCGAGCTGATTGCCGATGTGGAGTTGAGCTAAGCGCCAATGCGGAGTCGAGCTAAGCGCTGATGCAGAGTCTATCTAAGCACCGATGCGGGGTCGAGCTAAGTGCCGACGCGGAGTCAAGCTAAGTGCCGAGGGGAGACTCTGGCTTGGAGTGCCGATGCGGAGCTGGGCTTAGAGTGCCGACGCGGAGCCGGGCTGAATGCCGAGGGTAGACTCAGGCTTAGAGTGTCATGGGGAGACTCGGGCTTAGATTGCCGAGGGGAGACTCGGGCTTAGAATGCCGACGTGGAGTCAGGCTTAGATTGCCGAGGGGAGACTCAGGCTTAGAATGCTAGTGCGGAGTCGGGCTTAGATTGCCGAGGGGAGACTCGGGCTTAGAGTGCCGATGCAGAGTCGGGCTTAGAGTGCCGAGGGGAGACTCGGGCTTAGAATGCCGGCGCTCCCACCTTCTGTTTCTTTGGTGACAAGGAACGCGGGCTAACCTTGACTTGCCCGGCCTTCGGCGAGTGCTCTTCGAAAAGGCGAACCTTCTTCTCAGACTTGCATCTTTCCCCACTATCGGTCTTTCTTGGGCGCTTGCCCAACTCTATCTTTATACGGCCCGCTAGCGCAGATCTCTTGGTTGCAAGCACAGTGGGCGAACGATCGAACCAAGATATACTTGCTCGAATGAAATCAATAGAAAGGGAAAAAAGGAGAGGACTTACCTTATGCGTCGATGGGCTAAGCCCAGCGGCAAAAAGAGCCTCCTTCGATAGTAAGTCATTAGCCGAAAATACTCGGTCGTCACGAAGGACCTCTAGGTCCTCCTTCTCCTGTTTGGATAGAGCTGGATGCGCTTCCATGTCCCTGACAAAGTTTTCCCATCCCCATGGAAAGTCGGAGCTGATGTTCCCCTCGGCAATGAAAAATTGGACCTTCCACTCCTTTATGGATGACGGCTTATCCGTTATCGTCTTGAACGATCTCCGAGGTCCGATATAGGACCACTCCGAGTTCCTCCCAGACATCAGATAGTAACAAGCATGGAACAGGGGAAGAGTTGCTATTACCTGAACCTGGCTACACATCGAGATAAACCCGACGATATTGCGCCAGCTGTTAGGAGCCACCATTGTTGGGCAAATGCTGTAAAACCTCATAATCTCCTTCACCAGGGGGTGAAGGGAAAACCGAAGGCCTGCCTTCATGCTATCTTCATAAAGAAATATCCCATGCTCCAGTTCCTGTGAGACCCTATGCTCGGGTTCTGGCAATCGCAAAAGGACATCCGAAGGAACGCCATACTTCTGGCGTATTCTCCCCAAGTCCTCGGCAATAATCTCTGAAACCATGTCGCTGGGACTCACCATGCTGCTAGGTCAAAAGGGACACCGAATGGGGTTACAGAAGAAGCAGGGGAACAAAATTCTCCAAGAAGAAATGAGAAAGCACTGCAAACAGGAATGGCGCTGCTTCGACCTTGCTTTCCCCCAAAAGAAACCATTTCAAAAAGAAGATAAGGTGTCTCAACCGAGATACCCGGAACCACCATCGCAGGCGCTGTGAAAATCGGGATTTGCTACGTGGCGCTTCCCCGACCATTGTCCCTAAGAAACGATGGATCCATCCCATAAAGGTAGGGTGGTCGTACGACATTAATTAGGGCATCATTACGAAGGCTGTCAAATCCAGATCCCTCCATCCAGATCATGCCACCTGGGGCTATACTCCTTATGTCCGAACCTATGCTTCGAACTACGGAGTGGGAGGCATGTGTTGAGGGATAAAATCGCCATTGCATTAATAACCCGTGCAAGGGGTTAGGATCAGCCCTGACTCCCACTTGCTGCGCGGTGCCCGCAAGAAATGAACCAACCATTATACCTCGGTGGATCGATGCACCTTAGCCCCTCGGCGAACCAAGGATTCCCCGGGTATGGATTACATCTCTATGTCTCGGTCCTAGGCCGAGCGATCCATATGTCTCGGTCCTAGTCCGAGCAATCCCTATCTCTCGATCCTAGCCCGAGCTATCCCTATCTCTTGGCCCCAGCCCAAGCGATCCCTATGTCTCGGTCTTAGGCCGAGCGATCCATATGTCTCGGTCCTCGTCCGAGTGATCCCTATCTCTTGGCCCTAGCCCGAGCTATCCCTATCTCTCGGCCCTAGCCCAAGCGATCCCTATGTCTCGGTCCTAGTCCGAACGATCCCTATCTCTCGGCCCTAGCCCGAGCTATCCCTATCTCTCGGCCCTAGCCCGAGCGATCCCTATGTCTCGGTCCTAGGCCGAGCGATCCATATATCTCGGTCCTAGTCCAAGCGATCCCTATCTCTCGGCCCTAGCCCGAGTGATCCATATCTCTCGGCCCTAACCCGAGCGGTCCATAACTCGGCCTGCCCGAGCGATATCCACACCTCTGCAGAATCAAACCATCCTTATGCCCAGCTTACTCCTTTGTCATACCTCGGCAAACCGAGCATTTCCATACTTCGGCGGATCAGGCCGTTCTCTATGCCTCGGCCCGATCGAGACACTCAGGCACCTACCTCTACGGAACCATAATGACCGATGCCTATACTACTAGAAACAGCCTAGAGCCTATATGATCGCTGAATCTCAAAGTGCCGGATAGCCCTCTCGGCCGTCGATCCTCTAACTAACAAGATACGGATCCCACCGGCATCACAACAGCCTGATTCGAATCAGTCTCGAATCCCAACAACTTTCAGACCTCATATGATACGCTCAAAGAATTAGGTGATTGCCTATAAATAGCACAGTCCTAGATTCTCTTAGGTAAGGCATTCCTGACGCATTCTCATCACTACTCTCACTCTATCTCTGCTCACCCCTTTCTACCATTAAAGCTCTGCTCGGAGCTCCCAAAAGGCCACCCTAGAGGGATTCTTGAGCGAGAGCCTTTTCCTCATATTTGTTCGTTGTTGATCTCCACTGACTTGAGCATCGGAGGGTCTTCTGCAGAGGGTTATCCCTAACGCCTCTCGCGTGAGGACTGTTTTGCAAATCCGCCCAGGAGGGAGCCCAATCTGAAGTTCGACCGCGCTCAAGTCGAAGGACGGATTCCAGCAACCACAATATTAAACCATGAGGAATTGCTCTTTAATGGTAAAGTACTGCAGCACATCTTATCAGGAAAAAAAAAAAAAAAAAGATGCAAGAGGTTCTTACAGGCCAACAAAGACTTTGAAAGAATCGTCATTCCGCCCACGATTGCAAAGGCCCCACAGCCCAAGCTTGTTCACAGCCTAACAAGTTTAAAAAAATACAATAATAATAAAAATGAATAGATAAAAATCATAGCAGATCAAAACTATACATGCTAAATACGGATCTTCCCGGCAAGGTAGAAGAAAAGGAGTGATTTAATTGTACAGGACTTACCTCACCAACAGTGGCACCCTTGGCATTGTTAAGGAAGGAGACAAGGTTGTCCGCTGGGTGAGAGACAATAGCACAGAAAACCCCAGCGATGTAACCACAAGTATAGCTCACTCCCAGCTAAAGGGACGCGCTACACTAGTCCTTTGGAGTGGGAATTGAATATGTTGATCCATTTATTGATTTTGATGATTAATAAAGGAATTGAGTATATTTATTTGATTACTAATGGATTTTATAAGTGTTTCAGGACTTCAATTTATTTGATCAATTTAAAGGAATTAAGAAATGAATTTTGAATCAAATACAAATCAGAGATTTCAAAGTTTCAGAGCTTGGAGTCGACACCTAGAAAATTTGGAGCCGACCCCATGGCCAATTCAATTTTAATCTGATTTTTGATACGATCCGGAGCCGACACCTAGAGTTTCAGAGCTGACACCTAGAGTTTCAGAGTCGACACTAACAGTGTCTGGAGCCGACTCCAATGCGGGGACAGAACGCTTATTTTTTGAGCATCCTAGAGCCGACACCTACAGTTTTTGGGAGCCGACACCTGACGATGGCGAGCCGACACTTACTTTTTCGGAGCCGACTCCTCAATGAACTCGGAAATTTCTATTTTTGGTAAAACGATCTAGAGCCGACACCTAAAAAGTTGGAGCCGACTCCAACCTGACTGGGACGAAAATTTAAAATGCCAGATCAGCTCTAACGGTAATATTTCTTTTTTACCTAATTTCTAACGGATATATTTTGTTTCTAGGTACACTCCAACGGCTAATTTTATCCCAAAAACGGATTGAAGAAAATATATAAAAAGGGAGAAAAACACCCGTTTGAAAGAGAGAGAGAGAGACGGAAAATTAGAAAATATTTTCAAATCAAAAATCCGAAAAAGCCTGAGCCTGAATCTTAAGAGAAAAGCCTTCAAACTCAAATCCTTCCACTCCAAAAAGCTCAAAGAGGAATCCAAGGCGCCCCAAATCAAAAAATCGGTGGATTTCCCAAATTGAAGTAAATGCTCTGTTTCTTCCATTTCCAATCTTCTCAACTGCAACGACTGTAAGGGATTAAAGCTGAGGCTTGATTCATCATTCCAAAGGAAGAAGAGGAAAAGAAGAAAAGAAGAAAAGCTCAAAGCCAAACAACTTCAAATCAGACTTTTCTAAACTTGTTTACTTATATTTGAATATTTGCTCATTAAGGAGCTGTGTATCTTTGAAAAACTATATTCTTTTTGTTTGTGCCTAGTTGAATCAAAGGGATTGAACTAGTGGAGGTTGTATACCTCGGGTCAAGCTAGATTAGCTTGAGTTTAGGGTTGTGTGCTGGTGAGCCCAAAAAAACCGACTGGGTTCGTTGTGATCCCGGGTAAAACAATAAGTTTGGGTTGTGAACTTGTAAAACAACTCGGCTGTAATCGAGGAGATTATAGTGTGGACCCAAGTGGATCTTGGGAGTGGACATAGGTGTTGGATACACCGAACCACTATAAAATCTTTGTGTTTGCCGTGCTTCTATTGTCTCTATCTCTATCTCTATCTCGTTGATTGTGCTTTATATTTGCATTGCATTTACTTTCATTCATCTTAAGCAAACAATTTTTTTTAAGAGGTTAAATTTTTTAAAGAACCCAATTCACCCCCCCCCTCTTGGGTTGTCATCTGGGCCAACAAAATATTTGTAGATTAACTCAACAATATTCTCGAAAGATGCAAATTTCATCATAGTATCTGCATACAAAATTCAGTTACAAATGCGTCATAGAAGCACCCTCAAATTAGATGAAAATCTTCATCAGCATTTGAAAAAACAGAATGAAACAAAGCAGTAGTCTTGCCATTTTTCACATTGCCCATAAATATTTCAATTTGTGGAATTATACCTAATTTTTTCCAATAAATTCAAACCATAATTTTATTATGCATTAAGCAAATATCATAAGCCAAAGCTACCAAGAACACATTCATGTTAGTAGGAAGATGACTCATTTTTGACATCTAGTAAATAATCATGGCACCAACAAAGTTGCAAGATATTCTGCATTTTTAACTATGCTAAGTAAGTAGGAAAAAACTAATTCTCATAAATTAAAAGTTTGTTTGGTATCATTTTTATTTTTTTATTTTTAAAAGTAAAAACACAAAATCTAATGTAAAAAATATGTTTGATAACATTATTTTTATTTTTTATTTTTTAAACTTTCATTATTTATGAAAAAGTAGAAGTAAAATTTTCACTTCCATTTTTTTAATAGTGAGAATTTTAGAAAACAAGAAAACTTTTTGGGAAAGTCATATATATATATATATATATATATATATATATATATATATCATATATTATAGTAGTAATAATAATATATTATTGTTGACCCCAGATTGATTTTGATGATTACAAAACAATTAGGCAATTCTAAGCTTGATACAGGGAAGTTCGGTCACCTTGCAAGTAAGTATCTTCGTGCAAAATTTCATTGGTAAGAAAGTACTTCGTTTAATTTGCTTTGAATATTTTTTATTAGCTTGGGAGTTAATTGGTTAGCTAACTTGTTATTCCATTTAGCTAGCTGGCACACCTCTCAGCTAGCTGATACATTGTCTCAGTGCTTAGCCTAACGATGTTGTATTTTAGTTAGCTGGTTAGCTAGCTTGTTAGCTAGCTGAAGTTTCTTCAGCTAACTAAAATGCTCGTCACAGTGCTTGGCCAAACGCTCTATAAATTTAGCTAGCTGGTTGGTTAACTTGTTAGCTAACTGGAATTCATTTTAGCTAACTCCAGTTGCCTATAAACTCTCCTGGCCGAACAGTCTTAAATTTTAGCTAACTATGGAACTAGCTGCCAGGCTTCTAGCTAGCTGGCGTTTCTTTTAGTTAACTGCTTAGCTAACTATTTTATCTTGGAGCTAACTGCTTAGCTAACTATTTTTCACAGGAAACTTTGAAGCCGTGAGGATTCAAATTTTAGTTAACTGGAGAGCTAGCTGCCTATTGGCTAGTTAGCTGGAGAGTTAGCTACCTTATTCAGACATATGGCTGCCTTTTTGCTCAGTTAGCTGGAGAGCTAACTAAGCCGGACCGTTCCTACGTTACTTTTTATTTTAGTTAGCTAGTGAGCTAACTGACTATCATTTAGCTAGCTATTGAGCTAACTCCTCTTATCCTGCAATTCCTGCAATCGTGAGCCTTAATTTTCTAGTTAGCTAGGAAGCTAACTACCAATGCATGAACCCTTTACTTTGTCGTTTTATATTGCCTCTCAGCTAACTAACTTTGCTTAGTTAGCTGCCTAGCTAACTAAGTGATCTGCACTTTAGTCTTATGGCCATTGTTTTTGCTGTTAGTTAGCTGAAGAGCTAACTAGCAATCTTTCTAGTTAACTAAAGAGCTACTTCTGGACGATTTATTTGTCGTGGCCTCTCTTGTTAGCTAGCTGACTAGCTAGCTGAGGTTACTTACTTATCTCTTCACCGAATGCATTGATGTCTTCAGCTACCTGGAGTTATTTTTTTTTTAGTCAACTGCCGCCTGAGTTCTTAAGCTACTCTTTCTCTCTTACTCTCTCTCTCTCTATTGCTATTTTAAGCTATATTTAACTTTTAGATTTTTGAATCTTTATCGTGCTCTTCCTTCCTCAAATGAAGATCAGAATTCAATGCTTAAGGAAAACATTTATAACGGTTATATTTTCTTCCCGTCACTACTAGAGGCTGAAGCATTGGCACAGAAGAAATCGTGCGACCGCGGAAGGGAGGTAGCGGAAGAGACCTTTAGCGACCGCTTCAGGCAGTCGTCGTGGCGGTCGCAAATGCCCACTACTAGAGGCTGAACAATTGGCGCAGAAGAAATCGTGCGACCGCGGGAGGGGGGCCGCGGAAGCCACCTTTAGCAATCGCTTCAGGCGGTCACCGTGGCGGTCGCAAATGCCCACTATAAATCAGGCCCGCTTTCCCCTTTTTCCCTATTTCGCTGGTGCGTTTCCTCCCCTTCCGAAACCCTAAACCCCCCAAATCCCATCTTTGGACCGCCTCTGCTTCTGCGCTCGTCAAAGAAACCCTAGCCAAATCCGCCATCAGGACAATCTTCGAGAAGCTACGGAGCCTGGGCTACCTTGCCGAGGACCCCACCAAGTCTGCCGATCGACCCTGGCTCCGCCGGCGAGATCTTCGTCCCCACCCATCATGAGCTCCCCAAGCGCCGCATCGGCCACCCATCACGAGCTCCCCAGTCTTCTCATCTCCTTTCCGCGGTGCAAAGCTAGGCGTAGCCGACTTGGGCCACAAAAACCTCGTGGATCCCGTAAGAGCCTTCTCTCTTATAATTTTTGTTTTATTTTTTGTCCTTCCAATTTCTCCGACTGTTCCTCGTGCTGATTCTTCCCCTTCTTACGTTTACCAGAACTTCTTGTACAGCAGACAGTTTTAATTATCTGCACTGATTATTTATTATCCTCTGTTGACTGATCATTTGCTTGGAAGGTTTGGTTCTGGAAATTATAAATATTCAATGTTTCAGTAAATGAAATCGCTTATTTCCAGTAGTTCAAAAGTGTTTACACTCTAAGGTATCTTAGACTATGAATTACTACCCCCATAGAAAAAACCAAAATAGCAGTATACAATTGACTAGACAACCCTGGCAGGAAAAATAAAATATGTCCATTCTAGAATTCAAGCATCGTCCAACTTTCTTTAGGGGACAAAATAGTCTGATATAATTATGTGGAATAATTTCAACTTCAGTATTGTCCTATTTGCACTTCTCCTCTAGACCTTCTAAATTCATCGCTTGAACAAAACTTGGTTCCGACAAATTGACTGGGGTATATGGTTTCTATTTGTTGTTGCTAACTTTGCCATCCTTACCATCTACCAGCTAGGCACACTTTTGTTCTTTTCATTTTACAATATGTTGTAGATAGCTTGTTTCTCAATGGTTTCATGTGCATGTTGAACAAATGATCAGCATTGACCCCTTTTTTTATTGAATCTGAACCTGCTATCCGGAACATTTATTCTACCATATCCATCATGTTCATCACATTTCTAAAGAACTGATATGTGAACTATGAATTAATTTCCTGTCTTTAGACGGTTCAAGTAAGCATCAATCCATGCAAGACAAGAAGAGGCTAATCAAAAGGTGTGAACTTGGTAGAAGCTGGATTCAGGGGCCTTTCCTTTTCAATGAGTGATGTAAATATGATGTGGATGCCTTCTGAGACTTTTATCTTCGTGTGGTAACCGTGTGGAATTCATGGCCTCCATTTTCCAATAAGAGAGAGGTTGGCTCATGACAGGGGACACATGATTGTCATATGAGGGGTTTATGATGCATGATATAGTTCACTTTGGCTTTAGGGAGTCTTGTGCCTTGTGGTAATGAGATGGCCTTGGCTATCATATAGAAGGTGGTTATCATATTCATGCTTTGCTTAAGATCGATCAGTACAGTACTCTAGTTGTTGGTTGCATTTAGTCAAAGCCTCTCTGCCTTCATGAAGGTTTGCTTAACCTCAGACCTCATCAACTGTTCTTGTACACATGTACCCACCTGGGAGCTTTCTTTTTGTGCTTGTCTTGTTCTGTTTGTCAATTCTTATTCTTCCCCGTTATCTCTCTCAAAGGAAGTTAAAATTCAAAGCCCAAAACTGGATCACTCTGAGTTCCGTTGGACTATTTCTTGAGGATCTCCAGGTTCTCTAATATTTCTTGTTTGTCCTCTTACAGATCCTTGGTATGCCAAACACTCCCTTCACAAATCTAAATAGCAGATCGGTCAAAAGATAGGGATAAATAGCTTAATACTTTTCCTTATGAAGTGCTTGCAATGCTATGCTGAAGACTCATTGATGAAATATTTGTGATATTTCTGCATTATACTTTTCACAAATCTAAATATTTCTGCATCGAATATTTGTGATATTTCAGTAAATATTCGAATTCTTCACCTTTTCTTTCCTCAACTTCTAAAGTCCTAATGTTAGGGGCTGACATGCATTGGGCCCATCTAAAAATGACTTGGGACCTTAGCTTACAACTGTGACAATTAGTTTCTTAGTACCTTTTATTAGTTAGGAAATGAAGACATCAGATAAGATTGTAATAGAAGTTGTATGATCTCTGACACCAAGTATTTATCTTCTATAAGATTACAATTACTTATATTATATTATATAAAAAAAAAAATCCTTGTTTTTTCGTTATTTCTACAATCTATGGTTTTTACTTATTTATTTGTTTTGTCCTTATGTCAGGTGAAAGATTCAAAAGCCTCCCTGACGGGGTTAAACTTTGAACTAGCTTTTCAGGTTAGATACTTTTGGTTGTAAAATGAATTTAATCCCTCTTTTTTCAGAACACAGGAGGTCAAGTGAAGCTAGTGAGGCAGACTCTAACCGGTGAAAGTTTTTACTCTTTTTTCTTTTAAAGTAATCTTCATTTTTTTTTTAATTTATTTGTCCGTGCATTGCCTAGCAAGTTTACGGCTAGGTAAATTGTTACGTTTGCCCCATCTCTTAGACTAATTATATTTACTTATTCATACTTTCACAGAAATAATTAGCGACATGGATAAGAGTTGGATTGATTTGCCAAATAGGACGTCTAGGGAATATATAGAGGGGATTAAGTAGTTCATTTCCTTCACCAATGGGTTTGATAGTGAGCACATCAATTGTCCCTGTAGAAAATGTGCGAACCGTTATTACTACACATGAGATATTGTACGAGAGCATTTGATTCTAAATGGATTTTTGAAGAATTACAAGAATTGGATTAGACATGGGAAGATTATGTTCCTTATTGCAGAGAGGAAAGAGTTGAGATGGAGGTCGATGTTACGACAGTTGATCCGATGATCATGATGCTAAATGATATTGCATGCGGGTTAGCACCCAAAGACAGTTGCTGTGAGACTGATAGGGTGGGTGGGAGTAATCCTTGCTCGGGTGCAGATAAAGAAACATTAAGGTATTTTGAAATTCTGGATGATGTGCAGACCGAATTGTATCCTGGATGTACGAATTTCAGTAAATTATCTTTTATTATCGAGCGTTACACTTGAAGGCTTTGAATCAGTGGACGGACACGTCCTTCAACATGCTGCTCCAGCTATTGCACAAAGTGCTCCCATTCGGTGCAAAGCTAGTTGAGTCCTACTATCATGCTCGCAAGTTAACTGAAAACTTAGGCTTCACATATGAGACTTTCGATGCATGCCCAAACAATTGTATGTTGTTTAGAAATAAGAATGCCGACCTCGATACGTGTATTGTGTGTAAAACTTTAAGGTGGAAGGATGATGGGGTTGGTCAGAATCATCAGAGTAATTCGCGAAGTGTTTCGAATCGTGGGAAGCTTGTCGCTGTAAAGCAAGTGCGATATTTTTCACTCAAGCCAAGGCTAAAGAGACTTTTTATGTCATTTAAAATTTCTAAATTGATGTGATGGCATGCAGAGCATGGTAAGAAGGGTGAAGAAAAGTTAACCCACCCAGTGGACTCCCCGGCATGGAAGGATTTCGACAAGAAACACTCCGACTTTGCCTTGGATAGTCGTAGTTTGCGGCTTGGGTTGGCTGCAGATGGTTTTAGCTCCTTCAGGTCCATGACCGGGGCAACTCATAGTACATGGCCAGTGGTGTTGGTTCCGTACAATATTCCTCCTTGGTTATGTATGAAGCAACCTTTTCTGATCCTATCCACTCTTATTGACGGACCAAGGGGCCCTGGGGATAAAATTGACGTGTATATGCAGCCTTTAATTGACGAGTTGAATGAATTATGGGCCGAAGGTGTGATGACTTTTGATTCTGAAGGAAATGAAATGTTCAAACTTCGCGCTGCATTATAATGGACAATCAATGACTTCCCGGCATATGCGAATTTGTCAGGTTGGAGCACGAAGGGGGAATTTGCCTGTCCTTGTTGCAATCAGAGTAAAAAGTCAACCTGGCTAAAACATGGCAAAAAGTGGGCTTACACAGGTCACAGACGTTTTTTACCTTCATTGCATATGTTCAGAAGGGATAAAGTGTCATTCGATGGCACTTGAGAATATGGTCCAACACCACAAATAATGACTGGGGTTGATTTGTTATCACAACTTGAACAAGAGCAAATACGCACAGTATATGATTTTCAAGATCTGTTAGCCCCTCCATTGCCTGCTATTCCTGGTGCGAACAGAAGGCGTAGTCATAACTGAAAGAAGAAAAGTATTTTTTATGAGTTACCATACTGGAAAGACAATTTACTGAGGCACAACTTGGATGTTATGCACATTGAGAAAAATGTGTATGATAATATATTATGGACCCTTCTCGGTGTTAAGGGAAAGTCCAAAGACAGTGCCAATACACGTCATGATTTGCAGGAAATGGGCTTAAGGAAACCACTACACTTACAGTTGACAGAGTCTAACAAGGCATACATGCCTCCTGCACAGTACACGATGAGTAAAGATGAGAAGGAGGCATTTCTTTCCATTTTGAAAGGGGTCAAGGTGCCTGACGGCTATTGTTCTAATATTTCTAAGCGTGTGAATATGAAAGAAAGGACTTTACAAGGTTTGAAGAGTCATGTTGACCCAATTAATGATTTTGATGATTAACAAAACTATTTGAGTATAACAATTGAAGGCTCTAATGATTTTGATTAAGTTTTTTAGATTATAAGTCGATTGAATGATCAAAATCAGGAGTTAAATCTTGTTCTGGATCGAATCTAATGTCTAGGTAAGATTGTAGACATTAGAGTCGACTCCGAGAATCACAAAGCCGACTCCGGTATCTGGCACGGAAGTTAGAGTCGACTCCGAGACTGTGAGAGCTGACTCCAACAGAAAAGACAGAACGTTGATTTTTCTGGCCCCGACTTAGAGTCGACTCCGGGTCTGTTAGAGTCGACTCCAGAAAAGTTTCTTGTCGACCCCAGAAAAGTCAGAGACGACTCCAGAATTAACGGATTAAAGTGTTTCGAGTTAGAGCCGACTCCAGAAAAGTTAGAGTCGACTCCAACCCACTTGGAACGAAAAATCAAATTGCCAGATCAGATCTAACGGTAATATTTCTATTTTACTTTATTTCTAACGGATATATTTTGTTGCAAGGTACACTCCAATGGATAGTTTTCTTCCAAAAATGGTTTGAAAGAAATCTATAAAAAGGGAAGACTATCATTCAAAAACAAGAACGGAAAGAACGGGAAAAACAAAGAAGAAAAATGGAAATAGAGAAATCCCAATTCAAAAATCCGAAAAAGAGAGAGCCTGAATCTCAAGAGAAAAACCTTCTAGCTCAAATCCACTCCACTCCAAAAAGCTCAAGAGGAATCCAAGGCATTCAAATTAAAGTTTTGGTGGATTTCCCAAATTGGAGAAAGAGGATCAGTTTCTTGCTTTTCAATCCTTCTCAACTGCTTCAACTGTGAAGAATCGAAGCTGAGGCTTGATTCAATCTAGCAAGGAGAAGAAGAAAAGAAGAAAAGCTCAAAAGCCAACCAACTACAAATCAGGCTTTTCTAAACCTTGTTCATTTACTTGATTATTTGCTTATTGAGGAGCTGTATTCTTGAAAAATAATATTTCTTTTGTTTGTGTCTAGTTCAATCTGGGGGATTGAACTAGTGGAGGTAGTCTTACCTCGGTACAAGCTTGGTATAGCTTGTGTTAGGGTTTTTGTGCTGGTGAGCCCGGAAAACCGGCTGGGTTTGTTGTGATCCCGAGAAAACAACAAGTTTGAGTTGTGAGCTTGTGAGCTTGTAAAACAACTCGGCTGTAATCAAGAAAGATTATAGTGTGGACCCAAGTGAATCTTGGGAGTAGACGGAGGTGTTGGATACACCGAACCACTATAAAATCTTTGTGTTTGTCGTGTCTCCTTTATCTCTATCTCTATCTCTATCTTATTGATTGTATTTTATTTTTGCATCTGCATTCACTTTCACTCACACTAAGCAAACAAATATTTCAAAAGGTTTAAATTTTTTTAAAGAACCCAATTCACCCCCCCCTCTTGGGTTGTCATCTGGGCCAACAATTGGTATCAGAGCTAGTGCTCATTAGATTTTGATCACACGATCAAGAGCTAAAGATCCAAATGGCAACTCAAGTTGGATCATTTGCTGAAGGTCATTCTGCGAATAGACCTCCATTGTTTAATGGTTCAAATTATTCATATTGGAAAGCCAGAATGAGGATATTCATTCAAGCTTCTGACTATGAACTATGGGGTGTTATAATTAATGGACCTAGTATACTCACACATGTTATTGATGGCACTATTGTTCCTAAGCCCGAAAGGGACTGGAATGATAATGATAGGAAGATGGCACAACTTAACGCTAAAGCCATGAATATTTTATATTGCTCTTTAGATGCAAATGAATTTAATAGAACCTCCACATGTAATTTCGCAAAGGAGATTTGGGATAGATTAGAGGTTACCCATGAGGGTACCAACCAAGTAAAAGAATCTAAAATTAATATTCTTGTTCATAAATATAAGTTGTTTAGCATGGAACAATCTGAAACCATTGCATGCATGTATACTAGATTTACAGATATTGTAAATGGTTTAAAAGTCTTGGTAAGACATATACTAACTCAGAACTTGTTCGAAAAATTCTTAGGTCACTACCAAGATCATGGGAAGACAAAATGACAGCAATCCAAGAAGCAAAGGACCTCAACACTCTGCCCTTAGAGGAGCTTCTAGGATCACTTATGACCCATGAGTTGACAATGAAGCAGCACGTAGAGGAGGACACAAAGAAGAAGAAAGTGATTGCCCTCAAAGCTGCAAAAGAAGAAGAGAGCAGCAACGATGATGATAATGATGATGATGAAGAGACTGCTCTCTTAGCTAAAAAGTTTAAAAGATTCATGAGGAGAAAGAAACCCTTCCACAAGAAGAAATTTGGAGCAAAGTGGGAAGGAGAAAAGGATAAGAACAAGGACAAGGACAAAGAAAAAGAGAAAGACCCCTTGACTTGCTATGAGTGTAATAAACCGGGGCACTTTAGGAATGAATGTCTTAAATTAAAGAAAGCCTACAAAAAGAAAAAGAAGGCTTATGTGGTGACTTGAAGTGATAGCGAAGAATCTTCTTCCGAAGAAGAAGAACAAAAGGAAGTCGCAAATGTATGTTTTATGGCGGACGACAACGATGAGGTAAGTTCCGATAACCCTTGCGATGAGTTTGCATTTGATGAATTATTTGATGCTTTTAATGAACTTGTCAGCGATTTCAAGGTTTTGAAAAAGAAATACAAGCTTTTGAAAAATGAAAATTCAACTTTCATTAAAGAAAAGGAAGATCTTAATAATGAAGTTAAGAAACTTGAATCTGAAAATAAAATTTTGGTAAAAGAAAAAGAATTAATTTCTAATGAAAATGATAAACTAAGGAAAGAGGTTGAAAAATATAAGAACATAGTTAATAAGTTTACCTTAAACTCAACAAAATTGGACATATTATTAAATAGTCAAAAAGCAGTTTTTGACAAAGCCGGATTAGGGTATAGCACTTTTAGAAAATAAAAATCACTGAAAAATATTTTTGTGCGTGCTGGCCAAAGTAATTTTACATGCTTTAAATGTAATCAAAAAGGACATAAATCTTATGAATGTAAAATTCTAAAACCTAATAAAAACTTAAATATTAAAGGAAAGAAAATATGGGTTCCAAAAGGAACAGTTTTTATTGCTACTAACCATGAAGGACCCAAGAAAGCTTGGGTACCTAAACATAAGACTTGATCATCTTTGCAGGAGTGTCTTGCGGCCAAAAGATCAAAGCAAAAGTGGTATCTTGATAGCGGCTGCTCAAGGCACATGATGGGTGACAAAGATCAATTCATCACCCTCGAAAGCAAAAGAGGAGGAGTAGTTACATTTGGGGATAATGGCAAAGGCCAAATCTTGGGGCTTGGTAACATTCAAATAACTCCCTTCACATATATTGAAAATGTCTTATATGTTGATGGTTTGAAACATAATTTAATTAGCATTAGTCAATTATGTGACAAAGGTTTTAAAGTATCATTTGAATCTTCTATATGCACAGTTGCTAATCCCATTGATAATAGCATTGTTTTTATTGGAAATAGAAATGGCAATGTATACTTGATTGAATTAGACAATTTGTCTACTAATAATCATTGCTTAGTTGCTAATAATGCTAATATGAATGAGATTAGTTGGTTGTGGCATCGAAGATTAGGTCACGCAAGCACACACCTAATTTCAAAACTAATTAGAATGGATTTAGTAAAAGGACTACCTAAAATAGATTTTGAAAATAACAAAATATGTGATGCATGTCAGTTTGGAAAACAAACGAGAAGTTCTTTTAAATCTAAAAATGTTGTTTCAACTTCTAGGCCATTAGAGCTACTTCACATGGACCTTTTTGGACCAACTAGAACCATAAGTCTAGGAGGAAAGAAATATGGTCTTGTGATAGTAGATGATTACTCTAGATTCACTTGGGTAATGTTTTTAGCTCACAAAGATGAGACTTTCTCGATATTCCTGAAATTCTTCAAGAAAGTAACAAATGAGAAAAACACTGCCATAGTGTCTCTAAGAAGTGATCATGGAACTGAATTTGAAAATCACTTATTTGAAAGTTTTTGCAATGAAAATGGTATTAATCATAATTTGTCTGCACCAAGAACCCCTCAATAAAATGGAGTAGTTGAAAGGAAAAATAGAACTCTAGAAGACATGGCCCGTACCATGCTATGTGAAAGTAAACTCCCGAATTACTTTTGGACGGAAGCTATTAACACAGCATGTTACATCCTAAATAGAGCATTAATAAGACCTATTTTAAAGAAAATACCTTATGAATTATGGCATGATAGAAAACCCAACATTAAATATTTTCATGCATTTGGTTGTAAATGTTTTATTCATAATAATGGTAAAAATAACTTAGGTAAATTTGATGCAAAATCTGATGGAGGAATATTCTTAGGTTATTCAACAACTAGTAAAGCATATAGAGTGTTCAATAAAGGAAGTTTAATTGTTGAAGAATCTATTCATGTAGTTTTTGATGAATCTTTAGCATTTACGAATTTCAGTAAATTATCTTTTATTGTCGAGCGTTACACTTGAAGGCTTTGAATCAGTGGACGGACACGTCCTTCAACATGCTGCTCCAGCTATTGCACAAAGTGCTCCCATTCGGTGCGAAGCTAGTTGAGTCCTACTATCATGCTCGCAAGTTAACTGAAAACTTAGGCTTCACATATGAGACTTTCGATGCATGCCCAAACAATTGTATGTTGTTTAGAAATAAGAATGCCGACCTCGATACGTGTATTGTGTGTAAAACTTTAAGGTGGAAGGATGATGGGGTTGGTCAGAATCATCAGAGTAATTCGCGAAGTGTTTCGAATCGTGGGAAGCTTGTCGCTGTAAAGCAAGTGCGATATTTTTCACTCAAGCCAAGGCTAAAGAGGCTTTTTATGTCATTTAAAATTTCTAAATTGATGTGATGGCATGCAGAGCATGGTAAGGAGGGTGAAAAGTTAACCCACCCAGTGGACTCCCCGGCATGGAAGGATTTCGACAAGAAACACCCCGACTTTGCCTTGGATAGTCGTAGTTTGCGGCTTGGGTTGGCTGCAGATGGTTTTAGCTCCTTCAGGTCCATGACCGGGACAACTCATAGTACATGGCCAGTGGTGTTGGTTCCGTACAATATTCCTCCTTGGTTATGTATGAAGCAACCTTTTCTGATCCTATCCACTCTTATTGACGGACCAAGGGGCCCTGGGGATAAAATTGACGTGTATATGCAGCCTTTAATTGATGAGTTGAATGAATTATGGGCCGAAGGTGTGATGACTTTTGATTCTGAAGGAAATGAAATGTTCAAACTTCGCGCTGCATTATAATGGACAATCAATGACTTCCCGGCATATGCGAATTTGTCAGGTTGGAGCACGAAGGGGGAATTTGCCTGTCCTTGTTGCAATCAGAGTAAAAAGTCAACCTGGCTAAAACATGGCAAAAAGTGGGCTTACACAGGTCACAGACGTTTTTTACCTTCATTGCATATGTTCAGAAGGGATAAAGTGTCATTCGATGGCACTTGAGAATATGGTCCAACACCACAAATAATGACTGGGGTTGATTTGTTATCACAACTTGAACAAAAGCAAATACGCACAGTATATGATTTTCAAGATCTGTTAGCCCCTCCATTGCCTGCTATTCCTGGTGCGAACAGAAGGCGCAGTCATAACTGAAAGAAGAAAAGTATTTTTTACGAGTTACCGTACTGGAAAGACAATTTACTGAGGCACAACTTGGATGTTATGCACATTGAGAAAAATGTGTGTGATAATATATTATGGACCCTTCTCGGTGTTAAGGGAAAGTCCAAAGATAGTGCCAATACACGTCATGATTTGCAGGAAATGGGCTTAAGGAAACCACTACACTTACAGTTGACAGAGTCTAACAAGGCATACATGCCTCCTGCACAGTACACGATGAGTAAAGATGAGAAGGAGGCATTTCTTTCCATTTTGAAAGGGGTCAAGGTGCCTGACAGCTATTGTTCTAATATTTCTAAGCGTGTGAATATGAAAGAAAGGACTTTACAAGGTTTGAAGAGTCATGTTGACCCAATTAATGATTTTGATGATTAACAAAACTATTTGAGTATAACAATTGAAGGCTCTAATGATTTTGATTAAGTTTTTCAGATTATAAGTCGATTGAATGATCAAAATCAGGAGTTAAATCTTGTTCTGGATTGAATCTAATGTCTAGGTAAGATTGTAGACATTAGAGTCGACTCCGAGAATCACAAAGCCGACTCCAGTATCTGGCACGGAAGTTAGAGTCGACTCCGAGACTGTGAGAGCTGACTCCAATAGAAAAGACAGAACATTGATTTTTCTGGCCCCGACTTAGAGTCGACTCCGGGTCTGTTAGAGTCGACTCCAGAAAAGTTTCTTGTCGACCCCAGAAAAGTCAGAGACGACTCCAGAATTAACGGATTAAAGTGTTTCGAGTTAGAGCCGACTCCAGAAAAGTTAGAGTCGACTCCAACCCACCTGGAATGAAAAATCAAATTGCCAGATCAGCTCTAACGGTAATATTTCTATTTTACTTTATTTCTAACGGATATATTTTGTTGCAAGGTACACTCCAACGGATAGTTTTCTTCCAAAAATGGTTTGAAAGAAATCTATAAAAAGGGAAGACTATCATTCAAAAACAAGAACGGAAAGAACGGGAAAAACAAAGAAGAAAAACGGAAATAGAGAAATCCCAATTCAAAAATCCGAAAAAGAGAGAGCCTGAATCTCAAGAGAAAAACCTTCTAGCTCAAATCCACTCCACTCCAAAAAGCTCAAGAGGAATCCAAGGCATTCAAATTAAAGTTTTGGTGGATTTCCCAAATTGGAGAAAGAGGATCAGTTTCTTGCTTTTCAATCCTTCTCAACTGCTTCAACTGTGAAGAATCGGAGCTGAGGCTTGATTCAATCTAGCAAGGAGAAGAAGAAAAGAAGAAAAGCTCAAAAGCCAACCAACTACAAATCAGGCTTTTCTAAACCTTGTTCATTTACTTGATTATTTGCTTATTGAGGAGCTGTATTCTTGAAAAATAATATTTCTTTTGTTTGTGTCTAGTTCAATCTGGGGGATTGAACTAGTGGAGGTAGTCTTACCTCGGTACAAGCTTGGTATAGCTTGTGTTAGGGTTTTTGTGCTGGTGAGCCCGGAAAACCGGCTGGGTTTGTTGTGATCCCGAGAAAACAACAAGTTTGAGTTGTGAGCTTGTAAAACAACTCGGCTGTAATCAAGGAAGATTATAGTGTGGACCCAAGTGAATCTTGGGAGTGGACGTAGGTGTTGGATACACCGAACCACTATAAAATCTTTGTGTTTGTCGTGTCTCCTTTATCTCTATCTCTATCTCTATCTTATTGATTGTATTTTATTTTTGCATCTGCATTCACTTTCACTCACACTAAGCAAACAAATATTTCAAAAGGTTTAAATTTTTTTAAAGAACCCAATTCACCCCCCCTCTTGGGTTGTCATCTGGGCCAACAATTGGTATCAGAGCTAGTGCTCATTAAATTTTGATCACACGATCAAGAGCTAAAGATCCAAATGGCAACTCAAGTTGGATCATTTGCTGAAGGTCATTCTGCGAATAGACCTCCATTGTTTAATGGTTCAAATTATTCATATTGGAAAGCTAGAATGAGGATATTCATTCAAGCTTCTGACTATGAACTATGGGGTGTTATAATTAATGGACCTAGTACACCACACATGTTATTGATGGCACTATTGTTCCTAAGCCCGAAAGGGACTGGAATGATAATGATAGGAAGATGGCACAGCTTAACGCTAAAGCCATGAATATTTTATATTGCTCTTTAGATGCAAATGAATTTAATAGAATCTCCACATGTAATTTCGCAAAGGAGATTTGGGATAGATTAGAGGTTACCCATGAGGGTACCAACCAAGTAAAAGAATCTAAAATTAATATTCTTGTTCATAAATATGAAGTTGTTTAGCATGGAACAATCTGAAACCATTGCATGCATGTATACTAGATTTACAGATATTGTAAATGGTTTAAAAAGTCTTGGTAAGACATATACTAACTCAGAACTTGTTCGAAAAATTCTTAGGTCACTACCAAGATCATGGGAAGCCAAAATGACAGCAATCCAAGAAGCAAAGGACCTCAACACTCTACCCTTAGAGGAGCTTCTAGGATCACTTATGACCCATGAGTTGACAATGAAGCAGCGTAGAGGAGGACACAAAGAAGAAGAAAGTGATTGCCCTCAAAGCTGCAAAAGAAGAAGAGAGCAGCAACGATGATGATGATGATGATGATGAAGAGACTGCTCTCTTAGCTAAAAAGTTTAAAAGATTCATGAGGAGAAAGAAACCCTTCCACAAGAAGAAATTTGGAGCAAAGTGGGAAGGAGAAAAGGATAAGAACAAGGACAAGGACAAAGAAAAAGAGAAAGACCCCTTGACTTGCTATGAGTGTAATAAACCGGGGCACTTTAGGAATGAATGTCCTTAAATTAAAGAAAGCCTACAAAAAAAAAAGAAGGCTTATGTGGTGAATTGAGTGATAGCGAAGAATCTTCTTCCGAAGAAGAAGAACAAAAGGAAGTCGCAAATGTATGTTTTATGGCGGACGACAACGATGAGGTAAGTTCCGATAACCCTTGCGATGAGTTTGCATTTGATGAATTATTTGATCTTTTAATGAACTTGTCGGCGATTTCAAGGTTTTGAAAAAGAAATACAAGCTTTTGAAAAATGAAAATTCAACTTTCATTAAAGAAAAGGAAGATCTTAATAATGAAGTTAAGAAACTTGAATCTAAAAATAAAATTTTGGTAAAAGAAAAAGAATTAATTTCTAATGAAAATGATAAACTAAGGAAAGAGGTTGAAAAATATAAGAACATAGTTGATAAGTTTACCTTAAACTCAACTAAATTGGACATGATTATTAAATAGTCAAAAAGCAGTTTTTGACAAAGCCGGATTAGGGTATAACACTTTTAGAAAACAAAAATCACTAAAAAATATTTTTGTGCGTGCTGGCCAAAGTAATTTTACATGCTTTAAATGTAATCAAAAAGGACATAAATCTTATGAATGTAAAATTCTAAAACCTAATAAAAACTTAAATATTAAAGGAAAGAAAATATGGGTTCCAAAAGGAACATTTTTATTGCTACTAACCATGAAGGACCCAAGAAAGCTTGGGTACCTAAACATAAGACTTGATCATCTTTGCAGGAATGTCTTGCGGCCAAAAGATCAAAGAAAAGTGGTATCTTGATAGCGGCTGCTCAAGACATATGACGGGTGACAAAGATCAATTCATCACCCTGAAAGCAAAAGAGGAGGAGTTGTTACATTTGGGGATAATGGCAAAGGCCAAATCTTGGGGCTTGGTAACATTCAAATAACTCCCTCCACATATATTGAAAATGTACTTATATGTTGATGGTTTGAAACATAATTTAATTAGTATAAGTCAATTATGTGACAAAGGTTTTAAAGTATCATTTGAATCTTCTATATGCACAGTTGCTAATCCCATTGATAATAGCATTGTTTTTATTGGAAATAGAAATGGCAATGTATACTTGATTGAATTAGACAATTTGTCTACTAATAATCATTGCTTAGTTGCTAATAATGCTAATATGAATGAGATTGGTTGGTTGTGGCATCGAAGATTAGGTCACGCAAGCACACACCTAATTTCAAAACTAATTAGAATGGATTTAGTAAAAGGACTACCTAAAATAGATTTTGAAAATAACAAAATATGTGATGCATGTCAGTTTGGAAAACAAACGAGAAGTTCTTTTAAATCTAAAAATGTTGTTTCAACTTCTAGGCCATTAGAGCTACTTCACATGGACCTTTTTGGACCAACTAGAACCACAAGTCTAGGAGGAAAGAAATATGGTCTTGTGATAGTAGATGATTACTCTAGATTCACTTGGGTAATATTTTTAGCTCACAAAGATGAGACTTTCTCGATATTCCTGAAATTCTTCAAGAAAGTAACAAATGAGAAAAACACTACCATAGTGTCTCTAAGAAGTGATCATGGAACTGAATTTGAAAATCACTTATTTGAAAGTTTTTGCAATGAAAATGGTATTAATCATAATTTTTCTGCACCAAGAACCCCACAACAAAATGGAGTAGTTGAAAGAAAAATAGAACTCTAGAAGACATGGCCCGTACCATGCTATGTGAAAGTAAACTCCCAAATACTTTTGGGCGGAAGCTATTAACACAGCATGTTACATCCTAAATAGAGCATTAATAAGACCTATTTTAAAGAAAACACCTTATGAATTATGGCATGATAGAAAACCCAACATTAAATATTTTCATGCATTTGGTTGTAAATGTTTTATTCATAATAATGGTAAAAATAACTTAGGTAAATTTGATGCTAAATCTGATGAAGGAATATTCTTAGGTTATTCAACAACTAGTAAAGCATATAGAGTATTTAATAAAGGAAGTTTAATTGTTGAAGAATCCATTCATGTAGTTTTTGATGAATCTTTAGCATCAAGTTCAAAAAGATTGATGATGAGGAAGATACAAACTTTTGAAAAAGATCTTGAAAAATTAATATTGATGTATCTTCAGATCATGAACAAGAAGCTAAAGATAATGATTCACCTAAGGATGATGTTATTAATACTAATCATAATGATGTAGATCTACCAAGAGATTGGAGATACGCTTATAGTCATCCCAAGGAATTGATTATAGGTGATCCATCTCAAGGAATAAGAACTAGATCATCTATGAGAAATATTAGTAATCATCTTGCATTTGTTTCTCAAATTGAACCTAAAACTATTGAAGAAGCTGAAAAAGATAATAATTGGATGTTAGCTATGCAAGAAGAATTAAATCAATTCACTAGAAATAATGTATGGACATTAGTGGAAAGACCTAAAGATCATTCTGTTATAGGATCAAAATGGGTTTTTAGAAATAAACTAGATGAAAATGGCATAGTAATTAGAAACAAAGCTAGATTAGTTGCAAAAGGATATAATCAAGAAGAAGGTATTGATTTTGATGAAACCTTTGCACCTGTAGCTAGATTAGAAGCCATTAGGCTATTACTTGCATTTGCATGTCACATGAACTTTAATTTATTTCAAATGGATGTCAAAAGTGCATTTTTAAATGGATTAATAAATGAAGAAGTATTTGTTGAACAACCACCAGGTTTTGAAGATCATGAATTTCAAATCACGTTTTTAAATTGCACAAAGCTTTATATGGTTTGAAACAAGCACCTAGAGCTTGGTATGATAGACTAAGTAAATTTTTGATTGAAAATGATTTTACAAGAGGAAATGTTGATAAAACATTATTTTTGAAAAGAAAAGATAAAGATTTACTTGTAGTTCAAATTTATGTTGATGACATTGTATTTGGTGCTACTAACAATCTTCTATGTCAAGAGTTTGCTAAGTTAATGCAGGGAGAATTTGAAATGAGCATGATGGGAGAACTCAATTTCTTCCTTGGACTCCAAATCAAACAAAGCAAAGAGGGAATCTTTATCAACCAAACAAAGTACACAAGAGAAATTCTAAAGAAGTTTGGTATGGAATCAATCAAACCCCTCGGAACACCAATGAGTCCTTCATGCAAGCTGGACAAAGATGAAGAAGGTAAGAAGGTTGATCAAAAATATTATCGAGGTATAATCGGATCCCTACTTTACTTAACTGCTAGTAGACCAGACATAATGTTTGCTGTTTGCTTATGTGCTAGATTTCAGTCTGAACCTAAAGAATCACATTTAATTGCTGTTAAAAGAATTCTTAGATACTTAGTGGAACAAAAAATGTAGGTTTATGGTATTCTAGAGACTCAACATTAAATCTGATTGCTTATTCTGATTCTGATTATGCTGGATGTAAGTTAGATAGAAAAAGCACAAGTGGTGCATGCCAATTTTTAGGAAGTAACTTAATCTCATGGTTTAGCAAAAAGCAAAATTCGGTTGCATTATCTACTGCTGAAGCAGAATATGTTGCAGCTGGAAGTTGCTGTGCTCAAATCCTATGGATTAAGAGACAACTTGAAGACTATGGTATCACACTTGATAAGACACCTATAAGATGTGATAATACAAGTGCAATCAATCTAACTAAAAATCCAATTCAACACTCAAGAACAAAGCATATTGAAATTAGATATCACTTTATAAGAGAACATGTTGCCAATAATGAAATTTGTCTTAATTATGTGAATACTGAAGAACAACTGGCAGATATATTTACAAAACCCTTAAGTGAAGAGAGATTTTGTTATCTTAGAGGAGAATTAGGAGTTTGTGATCCTTTGGAATAATTTTCTGAAACTCTTAAGAACAAACTATCTAGATTTCATCAATTTCTTGAAAAATCTTGATATTCAATAAGGAAATCTATCTAGATCTTGATTCATTGTTTCCCCAATTGCTAAGGAACATTTATCTAGAGTTTGATGATTAATTTGAATAGTTTCAGATCCTTGAAACTTGATTTTTTATCTCTGAAACTGTTAGAGTCGACTCTAACAGTTTGTGGAGTCGACACCTTAGTTTTGATGTTCTGTCTAAGCAATTAGAGCCGACTCCGGCTTCTGTAGAGCCGACTCTAATTCGAGCACTGACAGACTTTCTGGTTCGGAGCGACACCCAGTTTTCGGGAGTCGACTCTAGGTCGAACTAGGTCAAAAATAAAAAGGCAGAGTCGACCCCAAATCATTTTATCCGTCTCCCAAAACCCCTCCAAGGAGTTCCAAAGCCTTTCCAACCTTCCCAATCTTCTTAAAACCTTTGATTACACATTCCAATCAACTCAATGGCACCCAAGAGGCGCGGTTTCGTCGAAGGAGCGTCCGTTCCCATGAGGCGATGCACGATTCGGAGGCAACCTCGCCATCCTCCTCTTCGGCCACTCAAGAAGATTCCCCTCCTTCACCCTCTTCACCCAAAGTAGATCAACTAGCCGGTAAGACTATCACAACTGGAAGGAAGGTCAACTTTGATTTCTTTGAGTCGGAGGGCTTCTCAATAGGAAGATGTTTAAAAGATATGGGGTGGGAAAAGATTTGTTCATTAGATATTCCACTTATCCTGCCCTAGTGAGAGAATTTTACAATGATTTGAGTAGAGAAGAAGGCGGTTTAGTCAGTATTGTAAGAGGAACTAGAGTTGTAATAACTGCTGAAATCCTTGGAAATCTGTTGGAAATGCCCACAATTGGTATTATGGAATATCAGCATGATGATAGAAGTGGTGCATTGTCAAGAATGTTAGGGAGGGATGTAACCGAGTTTGAGGAAATTCTTGCTAATCAATTAAATCTGGAGCTCAGGTTACTACACAACATATGAGGAAGAATTTTATTCCCCAAAATTGGTAGATTTGAGTATGTCTCGGAGCGAGACATTCTTTTGATGGATTGTATTATAACTGGAAGGCCAGTCAACCTAGCTGGCATGATGATTGGTTATATGGCAGAGGCTGCTACAAAGAAAAGATCTACACTGCCATATGGTATGGTTCTGACATTGATCTTTAGAAGCCAAGGTGTGCTAATTATGGATAATGAACCCCTAAGGAAATTAAGGCACACTGACTATTATAGTATTTCTACTATTCATCGGATGGGCTTCAAGAAGTTAAATGGTATCTGGATGAAAGGAGGACGAGAAGAAAAAGCTGAGAGAGATAGAACTGAAGAGGCCAGAGTAGAAGATATCCCTGGACCATCCACTGCGGGACCATCAGTCCCTGATCCATTTATTGCGGGACCATCTACAGCTGGACCTTCAGAAGCTGGACCAAGCACAGTTCCTCTCCTCCACATCTGTCTGTTACTGCTTCTGGGAGATTCTCTGATGAGCAGATTGGTTAGTTGAGAGCCTTGCTTGCTGAATATGACAGTCAGAGATCTCATGAGATTAATCAATTAAAAGAAGACTTCAATCAGCTAAAAGAAGAACTTAACTCGAGACTTGACATGATTTCCTTTTCCATAAGCAATTCTGTTGAATCCTTTGGTGTGAACTTCACAAAATCTTTGAAAGGATGGAAGGCATTGCGGATGGCTTGGGATCTTATGTTCATGCAACTGGTCAACTGAAGAAGGACATTGACCTTGCAGTCTCACAGATTGAAGCTTGTCTTTAAAATTTTAAGAAATCTCAAAAGATGATGTAATGGAAATCATAGGTCACTTGAAGAAAATTGTATTCAAACATATCTGACTTTGATTTTGATTTTGATACTCTTTTGTATCTTAGGTTCTCCAGGTTTACTTTATCTTGATAGTTTGTATTTAGGAATTTTGAGTATCTAATGTATCTCACTTTGGAATGTACTTGAATCAACTTATGTAATGTTTCTTACTTATGTAATGCAATTACACATTTTCAAATCTGTCTATGATTGACTGCTTGAATCCCTATGTCTTATTGAACCAACAATTTTTCTTTAATAACTTTCTTTATCTAATACTCTCCTTATTGCTGATAACAAAAAAGGGGGAGAGATGGTTGAATATGCAAAAAAAAAAAGACTTGAAATTTTAATGAGAGATGGTTGAATATGCAAAAAGAAAGAAAGAAAGGGGGAGAAATGATTGTTTATGCAAAAAGAAAGAGACTTGAAATTTTAATCAGTTCAATTAAAATTTGATTATATATAGGGGGAGCTATTCAATGCAGGGGGAGCTTAACAACAAGCTTAATTGCAATTTTCTGTACATTTAGTTTAAATGTTCATAATTGATGGCTTATATAGAACTCATGCATAATTTTAAAAGTTCACTTTGAATATTGGCATCAAATCCTTCATTAAAAATATTTTAAGCTTTAAAATGACTATAATCTTTAGTTCGAATGAATTTTTTGAATGCATATACTCAAAGTTTTTGTTATCATCAAAAAGGGGGAGATTGTTGACCCAATTGATGATTTTGATGATTAACAAAACTATTTGAGTATAACAATTGAAGGCTCTAATGATTTTGATTAAGTTTTTCAGATTATAAGTCGATTGAATGATCAAAATCAGGAGTTAAATCTTGTTCTGGATCGAATCTAATGTCTAGGTAAGATTGAAGACATTAGAGTCGACTCCGAGAATCACAGAGCCGACTCCAGTATCTGGCACGGAAGTTAGAGTCACTCCGAGACTGTGAGAGCCGACTCCAAAGAAAAGATAGAACGTTGATTTTTCTGGCCCCGACTTAGAGTCGACCCGGGTCTGTTAGAGTCGACTCCAGAAAAGTTTCTTGTCAATCCCAGAAAAGTCAGAGATGACTCCAGAATTAACGGATTAAAGTGTTTCGAGTTAGAGCCGACTCCAGAAAAGTTAGAGTCGACTCCAACCCACCTGGAACGAAAAATCAAATTGCCAGATCAGCTCTAACGGTAATATTTCTATTTTACTTTATTTCTAACGGATATTTTATTGCAAGGTACACTCCAACGGATAGTTTTCTTCCAAAAATGGTTTGAAAGAAATCTATAAAAAGGGAAGACTATCATTCAAAACAAGAACGGAAAGAACGGGAAAAACAAAGAAGAAAAACGGAAATAGAGAAATCCTAATTCAAAATCCGAAAAAGAGAGAGCCTAAATCTCAAGAGAAAACCTTCTAGCTCAAATCCACTCCACTCCAAAAAGCTCAAGAGGAATCCAAGGCATTCAAATCAAAGTTTTGGTGGATTTCCCAAATTGGAGAAAGAGGATTAGTTTCTTGCTTTTCAATCCTTCTCAACTGCTTCAACTGTGAAGAATCGGAGCTGAGGCTTGATTCAATCTAGCAAGAGAAGAAGAAGAAAAGAAGAAAAGCTCAAAAGCCAACCAACTACAAATCAGGCTTTTCTAAATCTTGTTCATTTACTTGATTATTTGCTCATTGAGGAGCTGTATTCTTGAAAAATAATATTTCTTTTATTTGTGTCTAGTTCAATCTGGGGGATTGAACTAGTGGAGGTAGTCTTACCTCGGTACAAGCTTGGTATAGCTTGTGTTAGGGTTTTTGTGCTGGTGAGCCTGGAAAACCGGCTGGGTTCGTTGTGATCCCGAGAAAACAACAAGTTTGAGTTGTGAGCTTGTAAAACAACTCGGCTGTAATCAAGGAAGATTATAGTGTGGACCCAAGTAAATCTTGGGAGTGGACGTAGGTGTTGGATACACCGAACCACTATAAAATCTTTGTGTTTGTCGTGTCTCCTTTATCTCTATCTCTATCTCTATCTTATTGATTGTATTTTGTTTTTGCATCTGCATTCACTTTCACTCACACTAAGCAAACAAATATTTCAAAAGGTTTAAATTTTTTTAAAGAACCCAATTCACCCCCCCCCCCCCCTCTTGGGTTGTCATCTGGGCCAACAAGTCATGACAATCACATTCTCATTCAACAATTAATTCATATTGCAATCCGAAATTGTTTACCTAGGAATGTTGTTGAGCCCTTGATTGAGGTGAGTAACTTCTTTAGACAACTGTGTTCAAGAGTCCATCGCACAAATGATTTGAAAAGTCTCCAGGATAGGATTGTGCTAACACTGTGTCATCTGGAGAAACTCTTTCCACCTTCATTCTTCGATGTAATGGTCCACTTGACCATACATTTAACAGGTGAAGCCTTGCTTGGTGGACCTGTCCAATTTCGGTGGATGTATCCTATTGAGAGGTACCTGAATACGTTAAAAAGGTATGTGCGTAACAGAGCTCGTCCAGAGGCATCAATAGCCAAGGGTTATTTGATGGAAGAGTGTACTAATTTCTGTGCTGCATATCTTAATGATGTTGAAACCAAACATGATAGGCCCTTGCGGATTAATGATGGTCCTATTGGGGAGGGAACACCATTTGATCTAGATAACATCGACTGGATTCAAGCTCATCGATACGTGTTGTTTAAAACTCCATCAGTTGTGGCGTTGATTTAGTAAGTGAATGCTCATTCATATATTTAACTTGTTCATGTTATGTCTAACTCAATCAAGCTTGTCATTAACACATGTTGTTCTGCATTATAGGACACACATTGATGAGCTCAAACGGGACATGCCTCGTGCGACAGATAATCAAATTCGGCAGTCCCATTTTCAATCATTTCATGATTGGTTCAAGAATTATGTATGTATAGATATGGTTGTATGTGTACATATGGTTGTATGTGCTTCAATTTGTTCTTATCATATTAGTTTTACATAGCTTTATTCAATGATTACGTTAATTCTGTAGGTGTACAATTTACGACGAGCGAGTGAAGGTACTTTGACTAATGAAATGAACCAACTGGCTAATGTCCGTTTATAACGGCACGATGTTACACAACTTGTGATGTCAATGGGTTTCGATTTGCGTCAAAGAAGTAGATGAGAAACGAGCAACACAAAATAGTGGTCTAAGGTGTCCTTCTGTCGATGTAGGTTATTATTATGGCCAGTTGAAAGATATCATTGAAGTTATATACAGTCATGGATTAAAATTTTTGTTATTCAAGTGTGACTGGGTCAATCCAATCCGTGGGACTAAAGTTGACAAGTATCAATTTACGTTGGTAAATTTCAACAATTTGTTATATCGAGATGAGCGAGTAAGTAATGAACCCTACATATTGGCCAGGCAAGCTGAGCAAGTTTACTATGTTATAGATCCCATGGATCCTAACTGGCAAGTTGCAGTTAAAATGTCAAGGAGGGGGGTGTATCAAATTGAAGATAATGAGCCAGATATTGATGCATTTGCTCAGCAAGTTCTTGACCAAAATGTAATATTTCAACGTGATGAGGATGTCAACTGGGTTAGAGAGACCGTTGAAGGAGATACTATCGACTTGCATGACCAGTGAACTGTTCTCCTTTTTTCCTTCTCAATTTTGCTTAAGAATATGTTTGACTTTTTGTTTATGAATGGTTTTAGTTATTACGTGCAATTTATTTATCTTATGATACGTTAAAAAGATATGTCCGAACGTAAGAGGAGAGAGCGTCCACACACAATGGACGAGTTTTTACATATTGGCCAGGCTCGTACGCCGACGAGGGACCCTAGTCGACGGATGCCTACGGACCATGATCCACAGACACCCTTAGTGGGTCCCCCCGTATCGACACCTGCACCGGCACAATTTAGATCTCCCCAGTCCATGCCAGTAGGGCCTTCTCCATCTACAGTTGGTGCATCGACCTCCACACATACTGGTATAATTTCATTTTTATGTTTAACAATTATATAAAATAATTTCAGTTTTATTTAACTAATAAGTTTATTGTTTATAGCTTCTACTACGATGAGTTCATCTTCCAGTAGGGGTAGGGGCCCAGCTAGAGGGATTCCTTCATGGAATGCTGGTACCCTTTATGATGTGCAATTTGACGACACATTTCACTCAGTTGGAGAAGGGGCTTGCCCGTTTATCAGCCAGTTGGGGCATATGGTTCGAGACCCACATAGATTTCCCCTGACTATGCTTGATTGGACTGCTTTTCCTCAGGATACGATAGATCGACTCTGGGGGGAGGTTAAGGTAAGCCGCTGAGTTCTATCTTAGCTTCAAGGTTATTATACGATGTGTCAATTTAGTACACCTTGACTACTAAAATTTCTTGTCCTACGCAGGACAATTTGAGGTCATGTCCTGATGATTTTCGTCCAGTTTGCTTGGCAAAGTGTCGAAAGTTATGGAAAGACCACAAGAACAAGGTAAAGAAAGAGCATTGGGAGAAGAATGTGGACGACCCAAACCTTCTTCAGCGAGTCCCAAGGGGCATTCTCCCCGCACAGTGGCCTGAGTTGGTCTGGTACTGGTCGAGTGAGAAGGCAAGGGTGAGTAATTCAACCTATTTTTTGTTAAATTCATATGAAACATTCGATGTAAACTTATAAACACGATCCAAAATGAATGCAGGAAGAGGCAGAGCAAAATTCTCAAAATCACTCGATGCAGGGCCCTACTCACAAGCTTGGGACTCGACACGTTACGCAGATCCGGCACGAGGTAAACTGTCACGTTAGACCATACGTGTTTTGATTGTTGACGTAGTTTGTATTCATATATGTAGATGACTTGATTTATCCTTCGACAGTTACGTGAGTGGGGTACACCCACCGACCGGATGTCTATGTGGATGGCGAGTCGCAGGCTCGACCATCCTGAGGTTGCAGCTCTTGTAGTAAGTATTTACCTTTATGCAATACTTTTTTTAACCTATTATGAGATTTATTGATTTACTATTCTAATTTGGTTGCTTTCTTGCACAAAGGCCCAGTTTGAGGCTCGATTGGCCGAGCTGCCAGAGGAGGAGCGACAGGTAGTTGCTAGGCGGGATGAGATATTCCACACCATCATAGGCCAAGATGGGCATGGATACACACTTACATATGGCACGGGCATACCATGTTCAACTATCATGCGAGCGGAGTCATCCGGATGTAGTTCATCCTAGGGCTCATGCATGCGAACTGACGAGGAGGTGGCTGAGCTGATCCAGTCTCTTCACCAGCAGATGGATGCGCGTGTCGAGGATCTTCGGGTAAGGATGCAGGTTGCGATGCAGGCCGAGGTGCAGGCTCAAGTACAAGAGCAGGTGCAGGCATTTAAGGCAGAGCTACAGCATCGACTAGCTCAGAGTGGTGTCCCTATAGTTGATGATTCAGATCCACCGATTCATACTCAGGTTCATAATTGAAGACATCTGTATTTAAATTTAATTTAATTACTTTTAAAATATATTATTTATTTCTGTTGTTAATCATATACTGTAATATTGTAGGCCCCATACGCTGGCAGTGGTCACCAGGCGAGACATGAGTCAGTTGGTGAGGGCATGCCTGATCCAGTAGGCTCAAATGAACAGAATCGGGTATGAGTTTATGAATATGTTTTAAGTTTATTAATTTCTAAATAATCTAATTATATGTGGAAGAATGTATCGTACTCCATTTTTAGATGTATCTATAAATTCCTTGTTATTCTTTATGCACATTAAAATAGAGACACTTAGTGACCTGTAGGAACAAACGGCGCGTGAATCGGACACTCAAGGGGCCCGGAATAGGACAATGTATGTTTAAGTTGAAACTTAAAACTTAGAAAACCGGACTTGGCCTCTAACATCCCAAACACAGCATACGAGGTCCAATGCTCGTCAAACTTGAGGACCACGATCTCTACACCATTAGTGACTTGTAGGAACAAACGGCGCGTGAATCGGACACTCAAGGGGCCCGGAATAGGACAATGTACGTTTAAGTTGAAACTTAAAACTTAGAAAACTAAACTTGGCCTCTAACATCCCAAATGTAGCATACGAGGTCCAATGCTTGTCAAACTTGAGGAGCACGATCTCTATGCCATTAGTGACTTGTAGGAACAAACGGCGCATGAATCGGACACTCGAGGGGCCCGAATAGGACAATGTACGTTTAAGTTGAAACTTAAAACATAGAAAACCGAACTTGGCCTCTAACGTCCCAAACATAGCATACGAGGTCTAATGCTCATCAAACTTGAGGAGCATGATCTCTACGCCATTAGTGACTTGTAGGAACAAACGGCGCATGAATCAGACACTCGAGGGGCTCGGAATAGGACAATGTACGTTTAAGTTGAAACTTAAAACTTAGAAAACCGAACTTGGCCTCTAACGGCCCAAACGGGGCATACGAGGTCCGATGCTCGTCAAACTTGAGGAGCACGATAAGGAACAAACGGAGCGTGAATCGGATACTCGAGGCATATAGAATCATACAGAATGATTTTATTTCAAAATTTTGAATTGTATCACTTTTAATATTTATTTTACATAATTATATTAATTATATTTATGTTTTATTGACTAATAAATTTAATTTTTTGTTTCAGGTTGATTGACTGGTGCTGCATTGGGACTACTGTCTTCTTTAGGTTTATTTCTAGGAAATTGTATTAGATCTTTTTTTTTTGGATTGGAAATCAAAGACATTGCAGATTTATTAATATAGATAAATGGTTTTTTATTAGCTTATACTTTTATTGTGTATGTATAATTTAATTTTAATATTTAGTTTATATAATTTTGTAAAACAGGTTTAGGTACCAAACAAAAAAATCCAATAACCAAAAATAAAATGAATTAGAAAATAATAAAATCTAGTATTAGCGACCGCCTAGGCGGTCGCAAATGGCTCAAAAGAACGTCGCTAATGACGCATCAGAACAAAAAATAGAAAATAAAAAAATAAAAAAATATAGTATTAGCGACCGCCTAGGCGGTCACTAAAGGCCCTTCAGGCGGTAGCTAATAGTCAAATTCTGCCCCCCATCTAGCGGTCGCTAATACTATAGCGACCACCAATGGCGGTCGCTAAAAGTCTTTAGCGACGATTTTCTGGCGGCCAACATGTGGCGGCCGCTAAGCGGTCACTAAAAACTTTTAGCGACTACTTTTTAACTTTTAGTGACCGCCAGTGGCGGTCGCTAAAAGTATTTTTTCTACTAGTGCATTTTTATTTCCATTTGTTCCTAATGTATCTAACGGATCTTTTCTTGTTGGATGATTATAAAAAGGTGGGATTTGAAGCACATCATGACGATTCTGAAAAAGAGATTTTAAAGAGAAAGAAAATCCAAGAAAAGATATTATATTGCATATTGTTGAGTTACTGTGCATTCAAGTTCATTCATTGCTCCAAAAAGTCGTTCGGATCTTTGAAGCTTTCAAGCAATCAAGACTTCAGCTACTTCGACCTCGTTCATTTATTGCTGAGTTTATTGCTTCAAAAAATTGTAAAGTATATTCTGAATATTTGCTCATTGTGGGAGCTTCTCTTTATGATTCCTTGATCATTTTTGTAAACGGGTTAATGTTAACCCAGATTATTTTAGGCTTCCTTGTACCTTGAAACAAGAGGACTAGCCTAGGTTTGGCTAGGGGATTTGGCTTCCTTGTACCGTGAAACAAGAGGACTAGCCTAGTATGGCTAGGAGTTTTTGGCTACCTTGTTCCGTATAAACAAGAGGGCTAGCCTGGTTTGGCTAGAGGTTGTAATCGTTGTGATACGATTAGTGGAATTTCCAAAGGTTTTGGGGAGTGGATGTAGGTGCTGAGTTTGGCACCGAACCGCTATAAACTTCTGTGTGTTTGTGGTTGTTTGATTCTCTACTGTTATCATTCTGTGCACTTCACTACACCGCTGCAAATCAAAATTAGGGTTTAAGCACATACTTGCATAGTAATCAATTTTTTTTTAATAACCCAATTCACCCCCTTCTTGGGTTGCTACATTTGGGCAACAAGTGGTATCAGAGCAGAGTGCTCTTGATTTCTATAGCTTTGATTAGCTTGGAGCCAAAGATCAGTAGTAATCCAAATGAGTTCTATGTTGACTGAAGGACAATCAACTAATAGACCACCTTTGTTCAATGGAACAAATTACACATATTGGAAAGCACGAATGAAAATCTTCATTCAAGTACTAGATTATGATTTATGGGGAATCATAATTAATGGACCACACACACCCACTATTATGATTGAAAATATTAATATTGCAAAGCCTGAATCTGAATGGGATGAGCAAGACAAGAAATTAGCTCAATTAAATGATAAGGCTATGAATGTTCTTTATTGCTCTCTTGATGCAAATGAGTTTAATCGCATATCTACTTGTATGTCTGCTAAGGAAATCTGGGATAGACTTGAAGTCACCCATGAGGGTACAAATCAAGTCAAGAAATCCAAAATAAATATGCTTGTTCATAAGTATAAATTATTTAAGATGGATCCTGCTAAAAATATTACTGATATTTACAAGATTTACTGACATTATTAATGGATTGAAAAGTCTTGGAAAATCTTATGCTAACAGTGATCTTGTTAGAAAAATCTTAAGATCTTTACCTAAGACATGGGAAGCAAAAGTCACTGCAATTCAAGAAGCAAAAGATCTCAACACTTTATCACTTGAAGAGTTGGTCGGTTCTTTGATGACTCATGAGCTTCAGCAACGACAACATATCAATGAAGATGAATCAAAGAAGAAAAGGACTATGGCTTTGAAGAGTGTAACTCAAGAAGATGAAAGTGAAGAAACCACTAGTGACAGTGAAATGGCACTTATTTCAAGAAAATTTAAAAGGTTCATGAAGAGAAAGAAATTTGAAAAAAGAAAATAATTTGTCAAAGGAGACCATAGCAAAAATAAGGAAAAGAGTGAACCTCCAACATGCTATGAGTGCAAGAAACCTGGACACATCAGACCAAATTGTCCACTATTAAAGAAAGGATCTAAAAGAGTAAAGAAGAAGGTAATGATGGCTACTTGGAGTGACAGTGAAGCAACAAGTTCAGAAGATGAAGAGAAAATTGAAGTTGCAAATGTTTGCTTCATGGCTGATAATAATGAGGTAAGCCCTAACTTTTTAGATGACTTTACCTTTGATGAATTACAATGTGCATTTTATGAACTTATTGATGATTTTACAAATTTAATTTCAATAGGCAAAGAATTGAAAAATGAAATCAAAAATCTTACTCTTGAAAAGGAAAGAATTTTAAAGGATAATGAATCATTGTTAAAGGAAAATCAAGATTTGAAAATGAAGTGGATAAATTAAAACCAATTGTTGATAGATTTAGTCTAAGTTCAGAAAAAATTTGAAATGATTTTAAATAGTCAAAGAGCTGTTTACAATAGAGCTAGTCTTGGATACAATACCTTTAAAAGATAGAAATTTTTAAAAAATATTTATGAGCATGCTGAAATTCTACTAAAATTACATGTTTTAAATGTGGAAAAATTGGACACAAAGCTTATATTGTCAAACACAAAAGATAAGAAAAATATGGGTTCCAAAAGGAACCATCTTAACTAACCCTAAAGGACCCAAGAAAGCTTGGGTACCTAAAAACAAAAATTGAAATTGTGTATGCAGGTGTGTCTTGCAACCCGAGCAATTAAAAGATAATGGTACTTGGATAGCGGGTGCTCAAGACACATGACTGGTGATGAATCGCAATTCATCACTTTGGAAGCAAAAGATGGAGGTGTTGTTACTTTTGGTGATAATGGCCAAGGAAAATAATTGGCATTGGAAAAATAGGTATCACACTTCATGCTTATATTGATAATGTTTTGCTTGTGAAAGGACTGAAACACAATTTACTTAGCATTAGTCAACTATGTGACAAAGGATTTAATGTTACTTTTAAATCATCTCTATGCATTGTTAAAAGTCCTGCAAATGAAAACATAAAATTTGTTGGTCATAGGCATGGTAATGTATACATTGTTAATTTAAATAATTTGCATGATCAAAATATTAATTGCCTAGTTGCTACAAATAATAAAACTGATAATAGTTGGTTATGACATCGTAGGCTAGCTCATGCAATCATAAATTTACTATCTAAATTAATTAAGAAGGATTTAGTATATGGTTTGCCAAAACTTGTTTTTGAAAAAGATAAAATTTGTAATGCTTGTCAATTTGGAAAACAAATCCGAGTTTCTTTTAAATCAAAGAATTTAGTTTCAACACTAGACCTTTGGAGCTCTTGTACATGGATTTATTCGGTCCTACAAGAACAACTAGTCTAGGAGGAAAAAGATACGGTTTTGTTGTTATTGATGATTTCTCTCGCTTTACATGGGTTTTATTTCTATTTAGTAAAGACGAAGCGTTTTCAGCATTTCAAAAATTATTCAAAAGAATTACAAACGAAAAGAATTCTTCTGTTTTGTCGATACGAAGTGATCATGGAAAAGAATTTGAAAACAAATCTTTTGAAGAATTTTGTAATGAAAATGGAATTGAACATAATTTTTCTGCACCAAGAACACCACAACAAAATGGAGTAGTTGAAAGGAAAGAACATTAGAGGAAATGGCGCGTACCATGTTGTGTGAAAGCAATCTTAAATATTTTTGGGCAGAAGCTATTAACACTGCATGTTATATTTTAAATCGTGCATTAATCAGACCTGTTTTGAAAAAGACTCCATATGAACTTTGGAAAGGAAGAAAACCTAATATAAGTTACTTTCATGTTTTTGGATGCCGATGTTTTGTATTAAATAATGAAAAATTAAACCTTGATAAATTTGATGCTAAGTCTGATGAAGGAATTTTTCTCGGATATTCTTTACATAGTAGAGCTTTTAGAATATTCAACAAAAAGACTTTAGTAGTTGAAGAATCAATTCATGTTATCTTTGATGAATCTAATGATCTTCCATCAAGGAAGGGAAAAGGTATAAATGATGCAGATGACATTGAAGATCAATTCAAGGACATCACACTAAAGGATAAGAATGACACAGATACACAAGAGGTAAATGGAGAAGGAACGCTGACCTACCTGAAGCCTCACAAGGTAATGATGAATTAGAAAGAGGTTGGAGGTATGTTCTTAGTCACCCAAAGATCTAATTATTGGTGATCCTTCTCAAGGAGTTAGAACTAGGTCATCATTTAGAGATGCTTGTAATAACTTAGCATTTGTATCTAAAATTGAACCTAAATGTTATGATGATGCTAAAAATGATGTTGATTGGATTAATGCCATGCATGAGGACTTAACCAATTTGAAAGAAATAATGTTTGGACTCTTATTGAAAGACCTCATGATCATCAAATTATTGGAACTAAATGGGTTTATAGAAACAAATTAGATGAACATGGTAATATAATTAGAAATAAGGCAAGATTGGTAGCTAAGGGTTATAATCAAGAAGAGGGAATTGATTTTGATGAAACTTATGCCCCTGTTGCTAGATTAGAAGCTATTAGATTACTTCTTGCTTATGCTTGTTATATGAATTTTAAATTGTATCAAATGGATGTTAAAAGTGCTTTCTTAAATGGATACATTGCTGAGCAAGTTTTTGTGGAACAGCCACCCGGCTTTGAAAATCACTTGTTTCCAAATCACGTTTTCAAATTAAACAAGGCTTTATATGGTTTGAAACAAGCACCCCGGGCATGGTATGAAAGATTAAGCAAATTCTTGATTAGTAATGATTTTATTCGAGGAACTGTGGATACAACTTTATTTATTAAAAGATAAAATAAAGATATATTAATTATTCAAATCTATGTTGATGATATCATATTTGGTGCCACTAATGATTCTTTGTGCAAAGACTTTGCTAAGCTTATGCAGGGAGAGTTCGAGATGAGTATGATGGGTGAGCTGACCTACTTCCTCGGACTACAAATTAAACAAAGCAAAGATGGGATCTTCATAAGCCAATCCAAATATACCAAAGAAATGATCAAGAAGTTTGGCATGGAGACATCCAAGAGTATCGGTACCCCTATGAGCTCATCATGTAGACTTGAATCTTATGATTCTAAAAATCTATTGATTTAAAATTATATAGAGGTGTTGACCCAATGATTTTGATGATTAACAAACTATTTGAGTATAAGTCGATTGAATGATTTTGATTAAGTTTTTCAGATTATAAGTCGATGAATGATCAAAATCAGGAGTTAAATCTTGTTCTGGATCGAATCTACTGTCTAGGTAAGATTGTAGACATTAGAGTCGACTCCGAGAATCATAGAGCCGACTCCAGTATCTGGCACGGAAGTTAGAGTTGACTTCGCGACTGTTAGAGCCGACTCTCACAGAAAGACAGAACGTTGATTTTTCTGGCCCCAACTTAGAGTCGACTCCGGGTCTGTTAGAGTCGACTCCAGAAAAGTTTCTTGTNTTTAAATATTTAAATGGAACAATAAATTTGGGTATATGGTATGATAAACAATCTAGCATTGACTTAATAGGATACACTGATTCTGACTTTGCTGGATGTAAATTAGATAGGAAATCAACCACTGGAACCTGCCAGTTTCTAGGTGTTAACTTAATTTCATGGTTTAGCAAAAAGCAAACTTCAGTAGCACTGTCTACGGCCGAGGCCGAATACATTGCAGCTGGAAGTTGCTGTGCTCAAATTTTATGGATTAAGCAACAGCTAGAAGATTATGGTATTAAACAAAAGGCTATACCTATAAAATGTGATAATACAAGTGCAATCAATTTAACTAAGAATCCTATTCAACATTCCAGAACTAAACATATTGAAATTAGACATCATTTCATTAGAGATCACGTAAATAATGGAAATGTTGTTATTGAATTTTTAAACACTGAAAATCAAATTGCTGATATTTTCACTAAGCCTCTTGATGAAACAAAATTTTATGAAATCAGAAGAGAATTGGGAATGTTTGATCCAACCATTTAATGAATCAATTAATGAATTGATATGATATCTAATTGATGTGACATCTTTTAAATCAAATCAATTAAAGGAACATCATTAAATGCTTGAGTATGTAATGCTTTAAGTCTTTTCATCTTTATGAATGCCAACTGTTATACTTCCTTAAATTCATCCACCAACCGGACGTTTGAAGCCTTTTTCATTTTATTCATGGCAGTAACTGACCAGGCAACCAAACAGTCACCTGGCCAGCTAACCATCAAGCCATCTCCTATATAACCTTTTTCCCAAATTTTTTTTCCGTCTTCATCCTCAACCGAGCGTCTTCACCGATCGTCCTCTCTCTTCTCTCATCCTCTCTTCATTCCATTAATCCTTTCTTTCCTCCATTCATTCAATCATCCATCTTGAAGATAGTGGATGGCTCCCAAGAAGAAGGCAGTCGCTAGAGATGATGATTGTGCCGATCTTCGCCGGAAGTCTTCTACTTCTTCATCTCATATCAACTCCCTTCTTGCATCTAAATCCTTTGCTCATGGAAGGTTAGTTGATTTTAACTTCTTAGAACAAGAAGGTTTTAAAATTGGAAAACTTTTAATTAATCAAGGTTGGGATAAGCTTCTTTCTACCAAGAGACCTATTTATCCTGAGCTTATTAGGGAATTTTATGAAAATATCTCTTTTGGTAGTGGAACTATCTCTTCCTTTGTGAAAAAGACTAAAATCGACCTAGACTGCAAAACGTTAGGATGTGCTCTTAATATTCCATCTGATGGTTTCTTAGAAATCCTACCCAGTGAACGTGGATATAAAATAGGTTTAATCCTTAATATTGATGATAATGAAGCCAGTAATATTGAAACTCTAGATGCCAACATGCTATCTGTAGAAAATAGATTGTTTCACAGTATCATCGCCAAAATCCTAGCCCCTCGTGCTGGTTCGTTTAATGTAGTAAATGATAGGGACATATGCATAATGTATGACATCTTAATAGAAGACCCTGTTGATCTACCTCAACTAATGTTGACCGTAATGAAAGAATCCTTGTCTAGATCTAAGGCTGCATTGCCCTACGGAATGTTTCTCACTTATGTATTTGAGTTTTTCAATATTAAGCTTAAGGGAGAAACTGCAGTGGCATTACGTCACTCTGACATTTTTAATGCTCATTCACTGCACCGTATGGACTTTGCCAAACGGGATGGTATTTGGTTAAAGGTTAGGTCTAGAACTGGTCAGTCTAGTATGCCACCGCCAACTGTAACTCAATCTGCTTGTTCTCCTCAGAACTTCTTCAATTTTGACTTCAACCATCCGAATCCTTACCTTGCTGCTATGTCTGATGATCAAAATCCTTTTCAATCTGATCCACCCAATATGAATGCTCCTGGACCTTCTTATCGTAATGACAATCAAGGTCCTGCTCCTCTTCCTAGTTCGTATAAGTGATGATCAAATTCGCCTTATTATCAATGAATTGACCCTTGCCACTTCTAGTCGAAGCTCTGGAGACAGTGCTTCTTCTGTCAATGATCAGACTCTCGTTCCACATATTTCTTCTATTTTTGAAAACATATCTCAGTTTAAACTTATTCTTGAGCGACTTGTCCATGATGTGAATATTCTCAATGGAAGAGTTTTTCATCACAATGAATCTGTCATGGAGCGGATCCTAAAAGAGATTAATTTCCTAAAAGGTAAGCTTGAGAATTTTGAAACTAAGGCAGAGTGGGTAGAGCACCGAATGAGATCTACAGAGACCCAGACCCGGGATGCAGCAAACGCTGTTGACCATTGGACCGCATCCTTCTCAAGGCTGAGTCAACTCATGGAGACTTACATCACTCTTTCTGCCGCCTCTGCGCCTGATGCTTCTTATTCTCATCCGCACCTCTGGACTCCACCGACACAGCCTTCCTCCGACAAGCCTGGATCTTCAAACAAACCAAATGTTTCTTCAGTGCATATTTCTTCTTCTGATGACGACAAGTGATTATGTTTGACTTATGTTGTAACCGTACTTAGTACTGTTTTTTTGTAATGCATGACTATGTTTTATGACTTGAGACCATGGCATGTAATGTTTGTAATACTCTATTTTGTAATGATATGAATGACTGCTCAAATTATGTATGTTTGATCACATCTCCTTGATATATTATGCTTAAATTTATTGCAAAACTCTTCAAACTTCTTTTTGATTAATGACAAAAAGGGGGAGAAGAATTATTGCATACATTAAGGAATGGAGTAAAGAAATAACTCCATATATTCAGGGGGAGAAAAAGAGCTCACTTATTCAGATTGACAGGGGGAGAAATTAAATGTTTTTCTGATTACACTCCTGTCTACTTCCTATATTTGCTCCTTGTGCTTAAAGGTTTTGTCATCATCAAAAGGGGGAGATTGTTGACCCCAGATTGATTTTGATGATTACAAAACAATTAGGCAATTCTAAGCTTGATACAGGGAAGTTCGGTCACCTTACAAGTAAGTATCTGCGTGCAAAATTGACTGATAAGAAAGTACTTCACTTTACTTTGTCTTAAAAAATTTTATTGGTTTTGGAAGTTAACTGGTAAGCTAGCTTGTTATTCCATTTAGCTAGCTGGCACGACTTTCAGCTAACTGGGAAACATTCACAGTGCTTGGCCGAACGTTCTGTATTTTAGCTAGCTGGAGTTCCTTCAGCTAGCTAATTTGCTCATCTCAGTATGTTGGCCGAACACCCTCTTATTCTAGTTAGCTGGTTAGCTAGCATGTGGTGCCCTGTTAGCTAACTGGAATTCATTTTAGCTAACTCCATTACTTGGCCGAATAGTCTTAAATTCTAGTTAACTATTGAGCTAGCTGCCAGACCTTCTAGCTAGCTGGCGGTTCCTTTAGCTAACTGCTTAGCTCATTATTTTATCCTGAAGCTAACTGGTTAGTTAACTATTTTTCACAGGTAAGCTTGTGGCCGTGAGGTTTGAAAATTTAGTTAGCTGAAGAGCTAACTCCCTCTCTCTCTGGCCGTTTGTTTTCTCTGCTTAGCTAACTGGAAAGCTAGCTATCTTTTCGTTAGTTAACTGGAGAGCTAACTAAGCTGGGCGATTTCTATGCTGTTTTTGAAATTAGTTAGCTAGTGAGCTAACTGGCTATTATTTAGCTAACTGCTGAGCTAACTCCACGTCTCCTGTTATTCCTATAGCCGAGAGCTTTAAAATTTTAGTTAGCTGGGGAGCTAACTGGCAATGCACGGCTCTTTCTTCTGACTTTTTAATTTGCCTGTTAGTTAGCTGGAGAGCTAACTATCGATTGATTAGTTAGCTGGTGAGCTAACTAAGAGTTCTGCACCTTTTTTCTCCTGGCGTTTACTTTTTGTTGGGGAGATTGTTGAGAAATTGTTGCCCCAATCCTATTGATTTTGATGATTACCAAAAGCCATGAGTATATTAAAAGATGCAATGAGTTTATTTACATGAGCAATGAATTTATTTAGACAATCAATGAGTATGTTAAGTATGACTTTAATCAATTTGAAAGTAACTTCAAACTCCATGTTTAAGCTTTCAAAAAGAAATTTTTTATACTTCATATTTCAATCAATGAGTTTTTGGAACATTTCTTGAATTGATTCCTAATGACCATTTTATTATATTCAAGTCAAAAAATTGATTTAAAATGAATCTGGAACGAATTTCAAGTCAATCAAAAAATTCTCTGATTTTTGATACGTTCCGGAGCCGACTCTAGAGTTTCAGAGTCGACTCCACTCAGTATACAGAGATTCCTGATTTTCATGAGTCGACCCCTGTGATTTCAAGAGTCGACCCCGATTCTGTCGAGCCGACTCCATGACTGTGTGAGTCGACTCCGCTCAGACACCAGAAGGTTTTTTCTGAGCACTTCGCGAGTCGACCCCTTGCCTTTCATGAGTCGACCCCCGACTATCAGGAGTCGACACTTTATTTTTGTTGAGTCGACCCTTTAACTTTCTAAATATTTTTATTTTTGGTATCGCGTCTTCGAGCCGACTCGCCCAAAGCTGGAGTCAACTCCAACAATTCTAGGCGTGATTTTTCTGAATGCCAACTCAGCGTCAATGGTAAGATTTTCAATAACGGCTATATTTCTTTGTTTCTAACGGCTATATTTTTGCAGAATCTATAAATAGAGGAGCCATTTTCAATCAAAGATATACACACATATAGATATACACATCAAGAGAGAAAAAGAAAAATCCTTCAGAAAAAGGGAAAAACAGAGCTTCATTTGAAAAATCCGAGATTCAAAATAGAGTAAAAGAAAAAGTGTGAAATCAAAGGAAACTTTGTCTGAGCTCAAGTTTAACAATCCAAGAAATCTTCAGAAGAAAATCCAAGAGCTATTCAAGAGCAAATCAAAAGATTTTCAACTTTCAAAGAAAGGAAGAAAAAGCTCAAAACCTTCTCAACTGCTTCAATTGTGAAGAATCGGAGCTGAGGCTTGATTCAATCTAGCAAGGAGAAGAAGAAAAGAAGAAAAGAAGAAAAGCTCAAAAGCCAACCAACTACAATCAGGCTTTTCTAAACTTTATTCTATTAATTGATTATCTGCTCTTTGAGGAGCTGTGTACTTGAAAAACATTATTTCATTTGTTTGTATCTAGTTCAATCTGGGGGATTGAACTAGTGGAGGTAGTCTTACCTCGGTATAAGCTTAGTATAGCTTGTGTTAGGGTTTTTGTGCTGGTGAGCCCAAAAAACCGGCTGGGTTCATTGTGATCCCGGGAAAACAACAAGTTTGAGTTGTGATCTTGTAAACAACTCGGCTGTAATCAAGGAAGATTATAGTGTGGACCCAAGTGAATCTTGGGAGTGGACGTAGGTGTTGGATACACCGAACCACTATAAAATCTTTGTGTTTGCCGTGTCTCATTTATCTCTATCTCTATCTCTATCTTATTGATTGTATTTTATTTTTACATCTGCATTCACTTTCACTCATCAAGCAAACAAATACTTAAAAAGGTTTAAATTCTTAAAGAACCCAATTCACCTCCCCCTCTTGGGTTGTCATCTGGGCCAACAATTGGTATCAGAGCAAGTGCTCATTAGATTTTGATCACACGATCAAGAGCTAAAGATCCAAATGGCAACTCAAGTTGGATCATTTGCTGAAGGTCATTCTACGAATAGACCTCCTTTGTTTAATGGTTCAAATTATTCTTATTGGAAAGCAAGAATGAGGATATTCATTCAGCTTCTGATTATGAATTATGGGGTGTTATAATTAATGGACCTAGTACACCCACACATGTTATTGATGGCACTATTGTTCCTAAGCCCGAAAGGGACTGGAATGATAATGATAGGAAGATGGCACAGCTTAACGCAAAAGCCATGAATGTTTTATATTGCTCTTTAGATGCAAATGAATTTAATAGAATCTCCACATGTAATTCCACAAAGGAGATTTGGGATAGATTAGAGGTTACCCATGAGGGTACCAACCAAGTAAAAGAATCTAAAATTAATATTCTTGTTCATAAATATGAGTTGTTTAGCATGGAACAATCTGAAATCATTGCATGCATGTATACTAGATTTACAGATATTGTAAATGGTTTGAAAAGTCTTGGTAAGACATATACTAACTCAGAACTTGTTCAAAAAATTCTTAGGTCATTACCAAGATCATGGGAAGCAAAAATGACAGCAATCCAAGAAGCAAAGGACCTCAACATTTTACCCTTAGAGGAGCTTCTAGGATCACTTATGACCCACGAGCTGACAATGAAGCAGCATGTAGAGGAGGACACAAAGAAGAAGAAAGTGATTGCCCTCAAAGCTGCAAAAGAAGAAGAGAGCAGCAGCGATGATGATGATGATGATGAAGAGACTGCTCTCTTAGCAAAAAAGTTTAAAAGATTCATGAGAAGAAAGAAACCCTTCCACAAGAAGAAATTTGGAGCAAAGTGGGAAGGAGAAAAGGATAAGAACAAGGACAAGGATAAAGAAAAAGAGAAAGACCCCTTGACTTGCTATGAGTGTAATAAACCGGGGAACTTTAGGAATGAATGTCCTAAATTGAAGAAAGCCTACAAAAAGAAAAAGAAGGCTTATGTGGCGACTTGGAGTGATAGCGAAGAATCTTCTTCCGAAGAAGAAGAACAAAAGGAAGTCGCAAATGTATGTTTTATGGCGGACGACACGATGAGGTAAGTTCCGATAACCCTTGCGATGAGTTTGCATTTGATGAATTATTTGATGCTTTTAATGAACTTGTCGGCGATTTCAAGGTTTTAAAAAAGAAATATAAGCTTTGAAAAATGAAAATTTAACTTTCATTAAAGAAAAGGAAGATCTTAATAATGAAGTTAAGAAACTTAAATCTGAAAATGAAATTTTGGTAAAAAAAAAAGAATTAATTTCCAATGAAAATGATAAACTAAGGAAAGAGGTTGAAAAACATAAGAACATAGTTGATAAGTTTACCTTAAGCTCAGCTAAATTGGACATGTTATTAAATAGTCAAAAAGCAGTTTTTGATAAAGCCGGATTAGGGTATAACACTTTAAGAAAATAAAAATCACTAAAAAATATTTTTGTGCGTGCTGGCCAAAGTAATTTTACATGCTATAAATGTAATAAAAAAGGACATAAATCTTATGAATGTAAAATTCTAAAACCTAATAAAAACTTAAATATTAAAGGAAAGAAAATATGGGTTTCGAAAGGAACAATATTTGTTACTACTAACCATGAAGGACCCAAGAAAGCTTGGGTACCTAAACATAAAGTTTGATTTCATTGCAGGAATGTCTTGTGGCCAAGAGATCAAAGAGAAGGTGGTATCTTGATAGTGGCTGCTCAAGACATATGACGGGTGACAAAAAGAATTCATCACCCTTGAAGAAAAGAAAGGAGGAGTTGTTACATTTGGCGACAATGACAAAGGCCAAATCTTGGGGTTTGGTAATATTCAAATAACTCCCTCCACATATATTGAAAATGTACTTTATGTTGATGGTTTAAAGCATAACTTAATTAGTATAAGCCAATTATGTGACAAAGGTTTTAAAGTAACATTTGAATCTTCTATATGCACAGTAGCTAATCCCATTGATAATAGCATTGTTTTTATTGGAAATAGAAATGACAATGTATACTTGATTGACTTAGACAATTTGTCTACTAATAATCATTGCTTAGTTGCTAATAATGCTAATATGAATGAGATTGGTTGGTTGTGGCATCGAAGATTAGGTCACGCAAGCACACACCTGATTTTAAAACTAATTAGAATGGATTTAGTAAAAGGTCTACCTAAAATAGATTTTGAAAATAACAAAATATGTGATGCATGTCAGTTTGGAAAATAAACGAGAAGTTCTTTTAAATCTAAAATGTTGTTTCAACTTCTAGGCCATTAGAGCTACTTCACATGGACCTTTTTGGACCAACTAGAACCACAAGTCTAGGAGGAAAAAATATGGTCTTGTGATTGTAGATGATTACTCTAGATTCACTTGGGTAATGTTTTTAGCTCACAAAGATGAGACTTCTCGATATTCCTGAAATTCTTCAAGAAAGTAACAAATGAGAAAACACTACCATAGTGTCTCTAAGAAGTCATGGAACTAAATTTGAAAATTATTTATTTGAAAGTTTTTGCAATGAAAATGGTATTAATCATAATTTTTCTGCACCAAGAACCCCTCAACAAAATGGAGTAGTTAAAAGGAAAAATAGAACTCTAGAAGACATGGCCCGTACCATGCTATGTGAAAGTAAACTCCCGAAATACTTTTGGGCAGAAGCTATTAACACATGTACATCCTAAATAGAGCATTAATAAGACCTATTTTAAAGAAAACACCTTATGAATTATGGCATGATAGAAAACCCAACATTAAATACTTTCATGCATTTGGTTGTAAATGTTTTGTTCACAATAATGGTAAAAATAATTTAGGAAAATTTGATGCTAAATCTGATGAAGGAATATTCTTAGGATACTCTACAACTAGTAAAGCATATAGAGTATTTAACAAGAAAACTTTAGTTGTTGAAGAATCCATTCATGTAGTTTTTGATGAATCTTTAGCAACTCGTTCCGAAAAATTTGATGATGAAGAAGATACAAACATAATTGAGAAAGATCTTGAAAATTAAATATTGATGTATCTTCAGATCATGAGCAAGACGCTAAAGATAATGATTCACCTAAGGATGATGATACTAACACTAATCATAATGATATGGATCTACCTAGGGATTGGAGATATGCTTATAGTCATCCTAAGGAATTGATTATAGGTGATCCATCTCAAGGAATAAGAACTAGATCATCTATGAGAAATATAGTAATCATCTTGCATTTGTATCACAAATTGAACCTAAAACTATTGAAGAAGCTGAAAAAGATAATAATTGGATGTTAGCAATGCAAGAAGAATTTTAGAAAAGAATTTTGTGGCAGTTTCCTCTCTCAGCTTACTCCCAATTTGGGGGTTAACATATTTACACTCGTTGAGAATGAAAGGAGGGAACTGGTTACTCCCCCATTCCCTTCCGTTCTTTTTTTTTTTTTAATCACCTTTCCCCTCTTTTTTTTTCCCTTCCCTTCATTCCCTCTCATCCAAACAGGCCTTTAGGATAAGAAGTTGGCAAACCCTTCTCTTCCCTCTATTTAATCTTGATCTCTTTGTCATCTTTATTTCCAATAATTTAGGATTAACAACCATTAATGATTGATCAAATTGCAAGTTAGAATATTACAAGAAAAGGATGCGTAAGCTTACTAAAAGCATATCCCGTTGGCCATCGTGATATTGAAACGGAGCATAAGGTTTTATTTATCTCCCTGTTTATATTGAATATAATTAATTTATACCATAGATATCATAAAAAAATACAGTTAGGAATTTGAAGTCAGATTAAAAAAAATAAAAAGACCGAACCATGAGAGCACCTAGCTCTCAGGACGAGTCGGTTTTTTTATTTTTTTATTCCCACTTTTTTATTATTAAAAAATTGACTCCCAAATATATTTTTGTTATCAAAATTTTTATTTTTATTTTAATTTTGTAAAATTGACAGCAGTACAATATTAGCCTCCGTTATCCACCCCTAACGTTGGCTCTCTCTCATGAACGCTCTCGCTCTCCTTCGCGCACATAAATATATAATCAGAAATTTTATTTTATTTTTAATTTTATAAAATTTACAGCGATACAAACGTTGGCTCTCTCTCATAGAGGCTCTCGCTCTCAGCGATACAATATCGCATGGAGGCTTCGCTCTCCTTTTTTTTTTTTTGTTACAGTCGGACGATCACACCACTCTGGCGCGAGTCAAGCCCGAAGCATCTGAGTACAAAATTTGCTGTAATAAATAGGACAAGGAATCCCATTATGCCAAATCCACCGGCCAGGGTTGCGAGCGACAGCAGCAGCAACATAATCAGCCGCAGCGTTGGCTTTCCGATAAATATGCTGAATCTGAAATGCACTAGTAGACTGAAGAGTGACTAGAATGTCTTTAATCAGAGGATTAAGGCCAGAATAGGAGTCTCCCTCCCGCATAATCCATCTGATAATCGTAAGTGAGTCACCCTCAAGAATCAGCCGACTATAGCCCATATTCCGAACAGCATGTGTGATACCAGCCCATGCCGCCTGTAGCTCCGCCATAGGAACCGAAATATCGATAGAGCTATGACCGCCAGCAGCTAGCAACTGCCCATTCGATCCTCTGATGACAAAACCTGATCCAGCAGAACGGTCAGAGACAGAGCCGTCAAAGTTCACTTTGACATAACCTGGAGGAGGGGACACCCAAGAATGAAAACCGTGGTACGGTTCGCTGCCAAAGCAGCAGGGGAGTCCCAGTGGCCAGGTTCGTCAGTGTGGACAGGAAGGTAACAGCGAGTGTACTCCTGAGCATGAGAGAGAGCACATCGGATGATCGCCTGAGTAGAGACCGTCTCCTCAGCAAAGACGATCTTATTCCTGGTCAACCAGATATGATAAGCCACGTATGCAGATAATACACCCTGAGAGCAAGATCCATACCGAGAAGGCGTCCGAAGAGCATTCAGGAAGGAAAGCCGGATTGGACCATCCTCCAGCATCCATGGATTAAAATTGATCATCTGCCATATCTGAGATGCACGAGAACATAAAAATAGAACATGGTCAATAGATTCATCCTGCATCCCACATATCGGACAGAGAGGTAATATGGAGAGACCCCGACCAGCCAGAAGAGAACAAGTAGGTAAGCGATTCCACTTGATCTTCCACAAGAATAGCTGAATTCTTGGGTGAACAGGCAATCTCCAAATCCAAGCAGCATCTCTAAGGACATCTTCCTGAGGGCAGAATCTGGCCACCAAGTCTCTAGTAGGAGCATAAGGAAGACAGGATCGACGCCACAGCCTATGATCCGGCCCGGCACTAATAGGTAGAGGCATGGCCAAAATCCTATGAGCAAGCTCCACTCCAAATAACCGTAGAACCATGGTAGTGTTCCAAGTAGCATTCTCCTGACTGATCAGAGAAGAGACATGCAAAGTGGGATGTACTTCAGAGCTTATAAAAGTCGGCCATCGAGATAAGGGAAGATCAGCTATCCAAGAGTCCTGGACGACATCAACTGACCTCCCATCCCCTATCATCCAGTGAATATCAGTCATGACAGTCGGGGCGGCCCGGCAGATGGCACGCCATAAACAGGAACAACCACGAGGGATAATAACATCCAAACCCGAAGACCAACCACCATATCTACCCCGCATGACTGTACTCCATAAGCAATGAGGGTCCAACAGGAATCTGGAAGCATGCCTAGCAATGATAGCCTCGCGACAGAGCACCAGGGATTGAATCCCCAACACACCCTCACTTATCGGCAAACAGACCATGTCCCAGGCCAGTAAATGAATACCATGACCTCCCTGCATCGATGCCCACAAGAAGTCCCGAATACGTCTCTCAAGCCGACGAAGGAATAAAGTCGGAATCAGAGCATTAGATAACAAATAGATAGGGAGCGATGTGAGGATGGAACGAATTAAGGTGATACGTCCCATCATAGAAAGGCCCGACACCTGCCACCGATCCATCCTAGCAGAGATCCGACGCTCAAGGTCTCCAAAGTCTTGCTGCGTGGGCCGACGTCCCGTGAGAGGGGTGCCTAGATAGGTCAGGCGATCTGCAACAGTCAAAATCCCTAACAACAGAGAAATAGTAGCACGACAGCGGGGAGAAACAGAGGGGCTGAAACAGAGGATGGATTTCTGTAAGTTGATCCTTTGACCCGATGCCCGACAATAAGCCTGAATGATAGCCGAGTAGGTGGTTGCATTTTGAACAGAAGCTGGGCTAAGCAGGATGCAGTCGTCAGCGAAGAGAAGGTGGGTTAGAGGAGGTCCATGAAGCCCCGACATGTATGGTTGTAATAAAGATCCTCCAACCGCCTGATTAAGAGCACGAGACAGGTCGTCGGCGCATAGAACAAATAGAAATGGAGAGAGCGGACATCCTTGTCGGAGACCAACAGCAGAGGAAAAAAACTCAGTCGGACTACCATTAATGATGATAGAAAAGGTGGGCCCTTGGACACATGCCATAATCCACTCAATGAAATGATCATCAAAACCAAACGCCTGTAAAGACTGACGCAGAAATATCCAACTCATCCTGTCATAAGCTCTCTCCATATCCAACTGAACAGCCATAAGAGATTGCCGACGAGAGGCGCGCTGGAGGTCATGCATAAATTCCTGAGCAATGAGAGCATTATCTGAGATGTTGCGACCACGGATAAAGGCACCCTGCTCCATAGAGATAATCCTTGGAATCAGCCCCTGCATACGAGTAACAATAATACGGGCGCAAACTTTATAGAGAGTGGTACATAAACTTATCGGCCTATAATGTTGAGGAAGCAGAGCATTAGCTTTTTTTGGGATCAGAACAAGAAATGTCCTCTGCCAATCCGGAGGAATATGTCTGGAAGAGAAAACATCCTGAATAGCCGAGGTAACATCCTGCCCAACAATATCCCAGTAGAAGCGGAAGAAATAAGGCGGAAAACCATCAGGTCCCGGGGCTTTATCAGGACCCAAAGCCCAAACAGCATTATGAATCTCCTCCGGCAATACCTCCCTAGTCAAGCTAGCATTCTCGCTATCCGAGACTCTAACATCCCGAGTGCCAGTGATAATGGGAGAGTCAGAGCTAGAGACTTCCGACCAGCGAGACTGAAAGAAGTGAAGAATCTGCTCTCTAATAGCCCCCTCATCCTCCAGTATAGTACCCTCTGCATCACTAATACGCCTGATACGATTGACCGCACGCCTGGCAACAGTGGCCTGATGAAAGAACCTGGTGTTGCGATCACCTTCCTTTAACCACTGAATTCGAGACCGCTGACGCCAATAAGTCTCCTGCTGCCAAAGCAACGAATGATGCATAGCCAAATTACTCCTTAGAGCCTGAAGATCAAACTCCGATAGCTGACCCTCCTCATCCTCCTTAACCTGAAGAGTAGAGATGACAGCTTCCACCGCCTGGACATTCTGCATTAGGTTTCCCACTTCTCTTTTCTGCCACCATAATAGTCTACGCTTAGCAAGCTCTAATCGACGGGAGAGACGATAAGTAGGATTCCCTCTGACTGGCATATGCCACACCTGCCTAATCAAGGATCTGGCTGAAGAATAGTGCGTCCAAAATTGTTCAAACCGAAAGGGCCCCTTCCTATGGGATGACCGCTCCGTAGAGATGAGAAGGGGACAATGGTCCGACACAATCCGCGGAAGGTGGGTATTGGTAGCACAGGCAAAGGACTGCATCCAAGAAGAAGAAGCCAAAGCCCGATCCAATCTCTCCAACACACGAGCAGACCCGCTTCGGTTATTACACCAAGTAAACTGCGGCCCAGAATAACCCAAGTCAATAAGACCCGTCGCAGAGATAAATGATCGAAATTCCATGGAATTCGGAGAATCTACAAATCGGCGACCCCCCCGCTTCTCAGAAGCATCCAAAATACAATTGAAATCACCAGCAATAAGGGTCGAAAAACCCTGGGCCAATAACGTGTGAATCTCCGACCAGAGACTGCGTCGCTGACGAAAATCAGTGCTGGCGTAGACTCCCAGAAGCAGCCAAGGCAGAGAAGATTCCTCAGAGATGACAAGGCCTACTTGCTGATAATTATGATGAAAAGCATCAACACGGATGGCAGGGTTCCGCCAGAGAGCCATAATGCCCCCAGATAGCCCAGTAGCTTCAATAGCATAGGAAGACCAGTCATGGGAGACCCAACGCCGGAAACGTTGCATGCTAAGGCCCGACAACCGAGTTTCCAGCAAAATACAAATATCAAAATGATGAATCTGCAAAAGCCTACCAAAGGAGGATCGAAAAGATGGTTTCAATGCTCCTCGGACATTCCATATAATAATCTTCATTAATAAAAAGCAAGGGATCATCAAATCCCATCCTGGGCTCCCGTCATAATCAAATCTGAAAGGTCTCCCGAGTCAGGACACAGCAACTGGAGATCCTGATCCGCCATCTGACTGAGGACAGGATCATTGGATACTGGTTGCAGAACTGACTCCATTGGAGCATCTTCAGCCAACTGTTTAGTAGGGGACCCATTTACCCAAGAGATAGAAGGGGAGTCAGATATAGAGGCTTTCAGAGATGTGAAGGCAACCTCATGAACATCCAAGGTTCCTTTCTTATAGCAGGGGGGCAGAGTCATCCTATCAGGAGATCCACTTATTACCCCAGAGCTTTTAGGAATAACCGCCTTTCCTTTTCCCTTTCGTTTCTCGAATTTAGAAATTGACCTAGGCGCCGGGCAATCAACTTGTCTGGCCCTTTGAGGGGACCAGGGAAAGCATCCTGACTGCCCTGAGGAGGACCAGAGGCCAAACTCGATCCGAGGGAGACAAAGGGGTTCTTTAACACCAAAACATTAGTCTTTGCCTTCAATTGGGACCCCTCCTTAGCTGAGTTCAAGCAGACCTTCTGAACTTCAGTTGATCTGGCACAGGAAGCTGACTCCTTCAAAGCACATTCAGACCCTGAAGCTGAACATTCCTTAAAACCGGCACATGGTGACTCTCCCGGCACAAACCCTGAAGCTGAACATTCAGAGGAAGGAGGGGCCAGGGGGTCGATCAGGCTAAATCCAGGGGATCCATTCAGCTCAGCCATTTCAAAATCCTGCTCAGAGGCCTTGTTCCCGGCACGCTGGAGACCTCCCGGCACGCTCTTATTCCCTGAACATCCTAGCTTCATCTCACACACTACATTCACTGGAGCTGAATCTGGGATAATTACAATCTTGGAAGAAGAATGGGCTCTCCTACGAGCAATCTTCACTGGAGAATTCCATCCCTCTGCACCTTCAACACCCGAACGGCGCCCCCCAGGGAAATGCTGAGTAGGAACAGAGCCATTGGAAGCCCCCTGAGCCGTCAAGATCGGCTTCCTCTTCTCCTCCCGCTGGGAATCAACAGCAGACTTCCGTTGACGAATAGCAGCTATCCAAGGGCCATAGATCGAAAGGGACGCAGCAGCCTCTTCACCGTTCCCAGACGTCAAGGAGCAAGGGCCACTCAAATGAATCGAGCCACAGAGAGGACAGATCCCCTCCAGACTCTCATATGCGAACTGTTGCCAGAAGATTTTATGGATTCCCTGAATGTGCTCTCCTTTGCATGATCGCTGATCGACCACCCAGCATACATGATGACATGCTTATATTCAATTCTTGCATAAAAGGATGGCAGTAAAAAGAATTCTTAATTTAAAGCCAATCAATAATTCAAACACAAGGTATAACGAAAGAAGCCTTTTCCGTTTTGTTTCATGCTTTAAGAATCGTGCAACCTAGGCTCCGGTTCTCTTAGACTTTTGTGCTTTAAGATTCGTGCTGTTCTTTACTTCTTCCCCGATCTTCCGGCGATCGTTGTCGTCTAGTCTTCGCCGCTGTTCAGGTGCTCCTCTTTGTTCTCTCCATCCTTCCTATGGCCTCGGATGCGGCTAATGATGGCCGGGCTTCCGGGAGGGTCGTGGCGGAAGGAGGGTTCGTTTGGGTGGCTTCGTCCCCGTCGCCGGCCACTGTGGCAAGGTTGGAGGCTGCCTTCCCTGAGGTGGTGACCCTCCCAGCTGAGGAGCTTGCAGAGGAGGTGGCTGGGTGGATGCAGACAGCCATCATCGCTCGCTCCTATCATCGGTGGGTTCCGGCGATGCATTTCTCAGGGAATTTCAGCGCGCCAGAGTTCCGGGAGAAATTGTTCCGATCAGCATGGCTTTCTGTTGCCATGTCTTTCGCTTCGAATCTCCCGAAGCTCGGGAGTTAGTGATGCAACGTCCGTGGGTTATCAACGGTCAGGTTATTGGCATCGATGGATGGCGGCCGGATTTCGCTCCGGCTGAGGACTCTATCTCGTCGGCGTTGGTCTGGGTCTGGCTGCCGAACCTTCCCCTTGAGTTCTGGAAAGCTGATTTCCTCAAATCAATACTGGCAATGGTGGGGGAATTCGTCTGTCCTGATGCTGCAACCCTGGCGAAGAACAGAGGAGGTGGCTTCACTCGGGTCTGCCTGCGGATCGACCTTTCTCGTCCTCTTCGTCCAGGAGCTCAAGTGCAAGGTCTCAACCAGAGGTTTTGGCAACAATTCTCTTACGAGAACCTTCAAGGGATATGCTAGAACTGCGGTTCGCTTCATCTGGGAGGTCCCTGCTCTCTCCCGTCTTGTTCGGCTGAGGAGGATTCGACTTCGGCTTCCGTTTTTGGGCCCTGGCTTTCAGCTGTGAGGCAGCGGAGAGGTGCTCCTGGTTCTCAGCCTGTGGGAAGGAGGAGCTCTCTTCAGAATGTGTCTGCGTCTTCTGCAGCCTTCGTCTCTGCTTCTCCTTCCTTAGTGGATGGTCTTCGCCCTAGGTCGGAGGGCCGGCGTGATGTTTGGAAGTCTCCGGTGAAGGTGGCTCGCCGGCTGTTATCCTCATCCAAGATGGCGGTTGAAGGGTCGGGCGTCGCATTGCTTCAGCCGAGGAAGAAGAAGTCCCCCTTCTCTTTAAGGAAGGGAGGTGTGCCTGGGTGTGCCGTATTGAAACCCTGTGATCAGGAGCCGCAGCCAGTGAATAATGAGAGTTCCTGTGATCCTCCTCTGAACAGTGTGGTGAAGACTTCCAATCCCTTCTCCTCTCTTGATCTGGAGCTGGGAGCTGAAGGCCACATGGACTGTAGGGATGGGTTCCCGGGTTCTCTGAAACGGGCCAGACCGGAGGTGACAATGTCACCAAGGTCTTTTCCTAAATCGGTGCTCCGAAGGGAAAAAGGAAAGGCCTCTGTGATTAAAAAAGGGGGGGCCACATCTTTACCTCGTGTCGGACTTGACTTACCCCCTTGTGGCCAGAATTGTGACCTTGTTCGGTCAAGAGGGCAGTCTAATCAGGGTTCTGGGCCCTTTGCGGAGGAGATTGACGGATGTCCTGTTGGTCAGGGTCCTAGTTTCGTGTCAAACGGTACAACTTTGGAGATGGATGGGCCGCTGGTCTGTTCAGATCCTCAGTCTGATGTTTGCCCTCCGTTGGTAGGGGGTATTGCTGACAGCATTATGATGGAGGACCATGGAGGGGTCCCAGCTTCTCCCAGTCTGTAAATGAGGATTCTTCTGTGGAATGTAAGAGGTGCTCGTAAGCCATCCTTTCGTTCCTCTTTTGGAAGATTGTTGCAGCTGCATAAGTTTGATATATGTGTCCTTTTGGAAACGAGACTGTCGGGTGAGAGTCTGGCTCGGTTTCGTAAGCAGATGGCCCGATCTTGGTCCTCTTATGCTGTGGAGGCTGAAGGATTGTCAGGAGGTATGTTGGCTCTTTGGCGTTCCACTGCGGTTACGATTGATGCTTTTCATCAGTGTAGTCAGCAGATAAGTATGATTGTCTCTGAAGGTGCTTCTGACCCTTGGCTCTTATCGGCTGTCTACGCCAGTACTGACTATCGGGAGAGAAGGATTCTCTGGTCTAAACTTCGTTCCCTTCTTGATCAAGGTATTCCTTCTGTTATTGCTGGGGATTTCAATTGCATTACGGAGCCTAACGAGAAACGAGGGGGTAGACGGGTTACTGGCTCAGCTGACATAACTGAATTCAGATCTTTCATTGATTTTGCTGGATTGCTGGATTTGGGATACTCTGGACCCCAATTTACCTGGTGTAATAATCGGCAGGGTTCTGCTCGTGTTTGGGAGAGGCTGGATAGAGTTATGGCTACAGCTCAGTGGCTTCATTTGTTCCCTGCGGTTACCGTCACTCACCTTTCTAGAATTGCTTCTGATCACTGCCCTATTTTGATCTCCACGGAGGTTGTTCAGCATCAGCGCAAGCAGTTCAGATTTGAGCAGTTTTGGACTGCCCATTCAGCTGCTCGTGCTATTATTCATCACATATGGCATCTCCCTGTCAGGGGTAATGCAGTTTATCGTTTATCTCGTCGTCTTAAGATGACCAGGCATAGATTATCCAGATGGAGTAGAGTGGAGCTAGGGGATTTGGTCAGACATATTGAACAGTTAGAAAGTGATATTAGTGCTCTACAGGCTAAGGAAGATCAGGACGGATTTTTGCAGGCCTCGAACCTCTATTCTCTCCGGGATAAGCTTGCTCAGCATCACTCTCTTCTTCGGCAGCAGGAGGTTTATTGGTGGCAGCGATCCAGGGCTCAATGGATCTGTGATGGCGATCGTAATACCAGATTTTTCCATCAGGCTACTTTGAAGCGGCGTGCTGCCAATAGGATTCGGAGATTAGTAGATGATGAGGGGAATACTCAGGAGGATACCCAATCTATTAGGGAGATGATTCTTCATTTTTTCCAGTCTAGATGGGCTGATTCTTCTGGTGCGGGGGGCCGATAATTCTGGTTTCAGATTCTGTGAAAGTCTCTTCCTTGGATAACAGTATGCTGGCCAGATCTATTTCTGCGGACGAGATTAGGGCGGCCCTTTGGGACCTTGGCCCGGATAAGGCCCCTGGGCCTGATGGGTTTCCGCCTTTCTTTTATCGTCATTATTGGGACATTGTGGGTCAGGAGGTGGTATTGGCAATTCAGTATGTTTTTCTAGCTAAACAAATTCCTGCGGAATGGAATTAGACCTTTATTTCTTTGGTGCCTAAGCGTCCTGATGCCTCCCTTCCTCAGCATTTTCGGCCCATTAGTCTTTGCACTACTCTTTATAAGGTCTGTGCTCGGCTTTTGGCTCGCCGTCTTTCTCTGGTGATTCCTCGCCTCATTTCAGCTGAACAAGGGGCATTTATTAGAGGGCGTTCTATTTCAGATAATATTCTCATTGCCCAGGAATTTATGTTTGATTTGCAGAGAGCTTCGGCCAGGAGAAGTCTTATGGCTGTTAAACTTGATATGGAGAGAGCCTATGACAGACTGAATTGGACCTTTTTGCACTGCTCTCTTATGGAGTTTGGATTTGATGGCTTGTTCATTTAGTGGATTATGGCTTGCATTCAGACGCCGTCCTTTTCTATAATTATTAATGGGAGTCTGACCAGATTCTTTCACTCTACTGTGGGGATCCGACAGGGTTGCCCTTTATCCCCTTTGTTGTTTATTCTAGCTGTGGATGATCTGTCTCGGGCTTTCCATCAGGCTCAGAGAGATCGGAGGATAGCCCCATTTATGGCTGGTGCGGAGGGCCCTTTGGTTTCCCATCTCCTGTTTGCGGATGACTGCATTCTCCTGGGCCAGGCTTCTATTGTTAATGCGTCGTCTCTCTATTTTATTATCCAGCGATATTGTCAGGCTTCGGGCCAGAAGGTTAATTTTCTAAAGTCCACTATATGTTTCAGCCCGAAGACTCCTAGATCTATCAGGGAAGCCATTATTTCTTTATCGGGTATTTCTACTCAGGCAGACAAATTGATGTATTTGGGAATTCCTATCACAGGAAGACGTCCCCGCTGCTCTGACTACTATGAGCTTGAGAGGAGGATTCATCAGCGTATGGAGGGGTGGCAGGTTACTGGCCTTTCGATGATGACCAGGATTATTATTATACGCTCGGTTCTCTTCTCCCTTTCCCTGTACCTTCTGTCTAATTCTATTATTCCTATTACTTGTCTTAAGAGGATTGAGAGAAGTTTTCGTGATTTTCTGTGGGCTTCTACGCAAGAAGGTCATGGTATGCATCTTCTATCCTGGGAAACTGTCTGCATGCCTATCCAAGACGGCGGGCTTGGGATCCAGTCTCTGATTGTTAGAAGGGATGCCCTTCTTGCCAGACATGCTTCTAGATTCCTTCTGGAGCCGCATTGCCTTTGGAGTACCCTGATGCGTGCTAGGTATGGTGCCTGGATGCCGGATTCTTATATCAGGCCACCTCGTGGTTGCTCCTCTTTTTGGAAGGAAGTTTGCAGATTTGGTCAGGCTATCAGGGGTAATGTTACGTGGATGATGGGAGATGGATCATCTATTGATGTTATTCAGGATATTTGGTTTTCTGATATTCCTCTCTCACGATGGCCCTCTTTTATCAGTATTGACATCCCTTATAACCTTCGGGTAAAGGATTTGATTTCTTCTGATCCCCCTGTCTGGCATATCCCCTCTGTGACCCGTTTCTTCGGGTTGGAGCTTTCTAGACGTATTCTCTCGATGCCCCTTATCCCAGGTTGCTCATCTGACTCTAGGCTTTGGCAGAGATCTTGTCTCTCTAGGGCTCCTATCAAGGATTTGATGATGATTTTCAGGCCGGGTTCCCAGCGTTCGATGGATGCTGATTGGATTTGGAAGCTTTCCACCCTCCCCAGAGTGTAGCTATTTATGTGGAAGCTTCTGTGGGATTGTCTTCCTACTTGTCTTCTTCTCTCTAGAAGGGGTCTGTTGATTCAGCCGTGCTATCCTTTATGTAGGGTGGAGGATGAATCCTCTGACCATGCTATCTTTACCTGCCCCAGGGCGAGACGGATATGGCATAGGGTGGGTTATTCTTTCAGGATGGACGATCTGGGTTCTCCTCGCTCTTCTTTCTTTCTGGATATTCGTAGAGCTTCTCCGCAGAGGTGTAGCCATTGGATTGCCACGGCTTATCATATCTGGTTATCGAGAAACCAGATTCTTTTCACGGACGACCCTATGTCTTCCTTCAGAATTATGAGGAAAATCAGATCTTTGGTCATGGACTGTGCCCGGGTTGGTTCTGACATCTCTGGCCTCTGGGGATCCCCTGCAGCTTCGGCAGCGAACCGTCATTCGGTGTTCATCTCCTGGGATCCCCCTCCTCCAGGGTTCGTCAAAATCAATTTTGATGGTAGTGTCCGTGGCAGAGTTGCTGGTTCTGGTTTCCTCGTCCGTGGCTCTCAGGGTGAGCTTCTGGGAGCGGGAGGTTTTGGTTCTATTGACTCCTCCGTCCTGATGTCTGAGCTTTATGCGGCCTGGGCGGGCATTTCTTATGCTGTCAGGACTCTTCAGGCCCATAGGGTTTTCATTGAGGGTGATTCCCTGTCGGTTATTTCCTGGCTGCAGAAGGAGAATTGCCATTCTGGCCCTACTAATCCGATGCTGACGGACATTCGTTCTATCCTTTCTAAGGTCGACTGTACCCGGATTCGCCACATTTATCGTGAAGCCAATTCGGCGGCGGACTGGGAGCGTCTTTTGTGGCCCAGCATGCTGGATCGTGGTTTTGGAAGCCGAGCGATCCCTGTCCTTCTATTTTACAGCAAATTTTGTATTCGGATCTTTCTGGGCTGACTCGCACTAGGTTAGTGTGATCGCCCGTTTTTGTACCAAAAAAAATAAAAAAATTCAAACACAAGCACCACTCACCACTCAGAAATCTGCCATTATGCCATTAATTTTGCAAGAAACCGAACATTAAATACAAACTTGTTAAAAGGTACCTCATGAATCATTTTTGCACCATACAAATACCCTTTGAAATCCAGAAGAATAATACTTTTCGCATCATTTTTTTTTTTTGTACAAACGGATGATCACATCAATATAGGGTGAATCAAACCCGATATGTTAGAGTACAAAATTTGAGTCAAAACAGCAGGGCAAGGATCTTCCTGCTTCCAACTCCAAAACCCAGAGTGAGCAGCCACTCTGGCGGCGATCCAGTCGGCTGCAGAATTTGCTTCTCGATATATATGCCGAATCAGAGTGTGCTGGGCCTCCTTCAGGGTAGACTGTTGGCCCAGATAGCAACCCAAGAGGGGGGGGGGGGGGGTGAATTGGGTTTTTTAAAAATTTAAACTCTTTTGAAAACAAACCCCAGCGAAAATAAAACTTAGATTCGCACGGATTAAAACAGAGTATGCACAAATAGAGAATTAAAGATAATGAGACAATCATGGTAAACACAGGATATTTTATAGTGGTTCGGTGTACCTACACCTACGTCCACTCCCAAGTATCTCTTGGGTCTATACTATAATCAATCTGATTACAGCAGAGTTGTTTTGCAAGCTCACAACTCGAACTTGTTGCTTTCTCGGATGCACAACGAACCCAGCTGGTTTTCAAGACTCACCAGCACAAAACCTTATACCACAAGCAAATTGCTTGCACAAGGCTATCAGCCTCAAAGGAATCAATCCTCCGATTGACCCAGCAAACAATAATTGTTTTTACAACACAACAGCTCCTCCAATGAGCAAATATACAATGATAAAACACAAATAAAGAGATAGGAATCAAAGCATGATTTGCAGATCTTGGGTGGCTTGCTTCTTCTCTTCTCTTGGATGGATCTTCCTTTAGAATGCTCTTGAAGCTCCGAAGATCAGAAAACTAGGGCTTCCTTCTTTTCTTGAGATTTCTTCAAAGTGAAGCTATGAAGGCTTGGAATCTCTCTCTTTTCTTTTGGGGAATCAGTATGATCTTTCCTCTCGAATCTTCCCTCTTTTCTTTTCTTTTCTGATGGATTTCAAAGATTTGTCTCTATTCTTTTCTTTTTGCCTCTTACTTTTCTCTCTTTTTCTTCTTCCTCCCTTTTTTTTCTGATGCAGCAAACCCTCTTCTTATAGATCTGTATAATCCATAAATAGTTTAAAACTATCCGTTAGAAACAAGTGTAAGAAGGATTAGATCCATAAATAGCAATAGTTCTGAAGTCGCGTCTGACATTCTGGAGTCGGCTCTAACTTTTCTGGAGTCGGCTCTAAATCGAAAAATCCCAAATTGCTTGAACTGGAGTCGTCTCTGGCTTTTCTGGGGTCGACATAAAAATCTTCTGGAGTCGACTCTAACAGTCCCGGAGTCGACTCTAAGTCGTGGCCAGAAAAACCATCGTTCTGTTTTTTCTATTGGAGTCGGCTCTAACAGTCCGGGAGTCGACTCTAAGTCTGTGCCGTTTTCCGGAATCGACTCTGCGATTCCATGTGTTGACTCTAATGTCTGCAATTCTTACCTTGACATTAGATTCAAACTAGAACTTGATTAGTCTTATGATTTTGATTAATAAATCAAATCATACACTAAAAAACTTAACCAAAATCATTAGTAACTTCAAATGTTATACTCATAGTTTTGTTAATCATCAAAATCAACAATTGGGTCAACAATCTCTCCCTTTTTGATGATGACAAAAACTTTGAGTATATGCATTAAAAATTCATTTGAATTAAGAGTTATAGACATTGTTAAAGCTTTAAAACTTCCTAACAGAGAATTTGATGCCAATTTTCAAAATGAATCAAAAAGATACTTGAGTTCTATTATAAACATCAATCAAGATAATTTAACTTTACGTAGGAAATTATTAAGCTCCCCCTGCATTGAATAACTCCCCCTATGTAAATAAACTGAAATTGATTGATACAAATTGATTAGAATTTATAAATCTCAAAATTTCTCTCCCCCTTTTTAGATATGCCAAAAGATTGAAATCTTATACTCCTTCCATCCTTATATTCTTCCATTCTTATTTCCTTTATGCATATACAATTTTCTCTCCCCCTTTTTTGTTATCAGTAATAAGGTGAATTTAAAAGCAATAAAGAAGGTTATCAAAGCAGGGTTGTTGGTTCATTCAATCATAGAGATGGTAATTGGTTCTCATAGACAAAATTGCAATAAAAGGATAATTGTATTTCAATGCAAGATTCATTACATATGTCAAATCAAGTACATTCTTAGAAAAGTAACATATTCTAGTGTATGCACAGTAAACCAAAATTCCTAGATACATGCTATCAAAGTAAAGAAAGCTAGAAATCCTAAGATACAAACTAGGATAAGATAGGGTATCAAAATCAAACATGCTTATACACAATTTTCTTCAAGTGACCAATCATTTCCATAATTTCATCTTTTTGGTCTTTCTTAAATTTTTCAAGACAAGCTTCAATTTGAGCAACAACAATATCAAGATTTTCTTCAACTGACCAGTAGCATCCAAGTAGACTCTTGATCCATCTCCTATCCCTTCTAGTCTATCAAATATCTTTTGAAGCTCAGATGACATGGCATTCACTGATTTATCCAAAGTAGAAACTATCATGTCAAGCTTAGCAGATATCAATTTCATTTCACTTCTCATATCCAAATTATGCTCAGTCAGTAGGGCTCTGAGCTGATCAAGCTGCTCCTTAGAAAATCTTTCAGATACCAAGGCTGACTGATGTGAGGGTAAAGGATGAGTGCTCGGTCTAGCCTCTGAAGGTCCAGCAGTGGATGGTCCAGCAGCAGATGGTCCAGGAATATCTTTAGTTCTGGCCTCCTCAGCTCTAACTTCTTCTGCTCTGGTTTCTTGTCCTCTTTTTATTCAAACATTATTCTCTTTTCTAAAGCCCATGCGGTGAATTGTAGAGACACTGTAGTAATCAGTGTGCCTTAACTTCCTTAGCGGCTCATTGTCCATTATTAGCACACCTTGGCTTCTAAAAACTAATGTCAGAATCATACCGTATGGTAGTGTTGATCTCTTCTTAGTTGCTTCTTCTACCATGTAGCCAATCATCATACCAGCCAAATTAACAGGCCTTCCGGTAATGATACAGTCCATCAATAAAATATCTCGCTCTAAGACATATTCAAACCTTCCAATTTTAGGAAACAATATTCTTCCACAAATATTGTGAAGTAATCTGAGTTCCAAATTTAGTTGATTAGCCATGATTTCTTCAAACTCAGAAACTTCTCTCCCTAACATCCTAGATAGGGCACCTCCTCTATCTTCATGTTGATACTCAACTAGTCCAATAGTAGGCATTTTCAATAAATTTCCAAGAATCTCGGCTGTGATTATCACTTTGGTTCCTCTTACAAAACTCACTAATCCTCCCTCTCCTCTACATAAATCATTGTAAAATTCTCTCACAAGGGCAGGGTATGTAGGAACATCTAAAGAACAAACTTTCTCCCATCCCATCTCCTTCAATAATCTATCAATTGCAAAGCCCTCCGAAGCAAATAAATCAAAATCTACTTTCCTTCCCGTTGTAATGGCCTTACCCGCTAATTGGTCTACCCGAGGAGAAGATGGTGAAGGTGGAGAAGCATCTTGGGTGGCAGATGATGAAGATGACTGTGAAGGTTGCCTATGGATCGTCCTCTTTCTTGTGGGAACGGCCGAACTTCCAACAATCGCACGCTTCTTAGGAGCCATTGGATTCGATTGGAATGAGTTATTGAAAGATTTGAGGGGTTTGGAGGAGTTGGAATCGGTTTGGAACGGTTTTGGAAAGGGTTTAGGAGATGATAGGATCGTTTGGGTGTCGACTCCGCCTTTTTATTTTGACTTAGTTCCACTTAGAGTCGACTCCGCAAAGCGAGGTGTCGGCTCTGGACTAGAAAATATGTCAGCGCCCGAATTAGAGTCGGCTCTATAGAAGCCAGAGTCGGCTCTAATTGCTCAGACAGAACATCAAAATATGAAGGCATCGACTCCACAACTGCAGGTGTCGACCCCACAACAGTTTTAGTGAAAAATTCGAATTTCAAGGATCTGAAACTAATCAAATTAATCATCAAACTCTAGATAAGTGTTCCTTAATCAATTGGGGAAATAATGAATCAAATTTCTAGATAAATTTCTTATTGGACATAGAGGATTTTCAAGAAATTAATGAAGTCTAGATAGTTGTTGTCCTTAAGAGTTTCAGAAAATCATTCTAAAGGATCACAAACTCCTAATTCTCCTCTAAGATAACAAAATCTTTCCTCACTCAAAGGTTTGGTAAAAATATCAGCTAATTGATCATTAGTGTTCACATAATCAAGATAAATATCATTAGCTACATGTTCTCTAATAAAGTGATGTCTAATTTCTATGTGTTTGGTTCTAGAGTGTTGGATTGGATTCTTAGTTAGATTGATGGCACTAGTGTTATCACATCTAATAGGAATTTTATCAAGTGTGATACCATAATCTTCAAGTTGTCGCTTAATCCAAAGGATTTGAGCACAGCAACTTCCAGCTGCAACATACTCTGCCTCAGCAGTGGATAATGCAACCGAATTTTGCTTCTTGCTAAACCAATGAGATTAAGTTACTTCCTAAAAGTTGGCATGCTCCACTTGTACTCTTTCTATCTAATTTACAACCAGCATAATCAGAATCAGAATAAGAAATCAACTTTAAGGTTGAGTCTCTAGAATACCATAATCCTACATTTTTAGTTCCATTTAAGTATCTAAAGATTCTTTTAACAGCAAATAAATGTGATTCTTTAGGATTAGATTGATATCTTGCACATAGACAAACAGAAAACATAATATCTGGCCTACTTGCAGTTAAGTAAAGAAGTGATCCGATCATACCTCGATAATGCTTCTGATCACTTTCTTACTTTCTTCATCCTTGTCCAGCTTGCATGAGGGACTCATTGGCGTACCAAGAGGTTTAGCAGATTTCCATACCAAACTTCTTGAGTATTTCCTTGTGTACTTTGTTTGGTTGATGAAAATCCCCGCTTTCTCTTGTTTAATTTGAAGTCCAAGGAAGAAGTTGAGTTCTCCCATCATGCTCATCTCGAATTCTCCCTGCATTAACTTAGCAAATTCTTGACAAAGGAGATTGTTAGTAGCACCAAATATAATGTCATCAACATAAATTTGAACAATTAATAAATCCTTTTCTTTTCTTTTTAAAAATAAAGTTTTATCAACGTTTCCTCGAAAAATCATTTTCAATTAAAAATTTACTTAATCTATCATACCAAGCTCTAGGTGCTTGCTTTAAACCATAAAGTGCTTTGTTAGTTTGAAGACGTGGTTTGGAAATTCATGATCTTCAAAACCAGGAGGTTGTTCAACATAAACTTCTCATTTATAAAACCATTTAAAAATGCACTTTTAACATCCATTTGAAATAATTGAAATTCATATGACATGCAAATGCAAGTAGTAGTCTAATGGCTTCTAATCTAGCAACAGGTGCAAAGGTTTCATCAAAATCTATACCTTCTCTTGATTATATCCCTTTGCAACTAATCTAGCCTTATTTCTAATTACCAAGCCATTTTCATCCAATTTATTTCTAAAAACCCATTTAGATCCTATTATAGGGTGGTTTTTAGGTCTGTCTACTAGAGTCCAAACTTGGTTCCTAGTGAATTGGTTTAACTCTTCCTGCATTGCTAACATCCAATAACTATCTTTCTCAGCTTCCTCTATAGTTTTGGGTTCTATATGAGATACAAATGCAAGATGATTATTGATATTTCTCATTGATGATCTAGTCCTTACACCTTGAGATGGATCACCTATGATTAGGTCTTTAGGATGACCATAAGCATATCTCCAATCTCTAGGTAGATCTTTATCATTATGAGCAGTATCAGTACCATCACCCTTAGGTGAGTCATCATCCTTAGCTTCAGGTTCTTGATCTGAAGATACATTTAATTTTTCAATACCTCTTTCAATCAAAGATGTATCTTCCTCATCATCAATTTTATCCGAACTTGATGCTAAAGACTCATCAAACACTATATGAATGGATTCTTCTACAACTAAGCTTCTTTATTAAATACTCTATATGCCTTACTAGATGTAGAATATCCTAGGAAAATACCTTCATCAGACTTTGCATCAAACTTCCCAAGATTATCCTTACCATTGTTATGAATAAAGCATTTACAACCAAATGCATGAAAATAACCTAAATTGGTTTCCTATTATGCCATAGTTCATAGGGAGTCTTCTTAAGGATAGGTCTATCAGGGCTCTATTTAGGATGTAACATGCTGTGTTTATAGCTTCCGCCAAAAATATTTTGGAAGTTGGCTTTCACATAGCATGGTACGGGCCATGTCTTCTAAAGTCCTATTCTTTCTTTCTACAACTCCATTTTGTTGAGGTGTTCTAGGTGCTGAAAAATTATGATGTATGCCTTTTTCAAAACAAATTTTTCAAATAAGTGATTTTCAAATTCAGTTCCATGATCACTTCTAATAGACACTATGGTAGTGTTTTTCTCATTTGTGACTTTCTTAACGAATTTCAGGAATATTGAGAAAGTCTCATCTTTGTGAGCCAAAAACATTACCCAAGTGAATCTAGAGTAATCATCTACTATCACAAGACCATATTTCTTTCCTCCTAGACTTGTGGTTCTAGTAGGTCCAAAAAGGTCCATGTGTAGTAGCTCTAGTGGCCTAGTAGTTGAAACAATATTCTTAGATTTGAAAGAAGTTCTTGTTTGTTTTCCAAATTGACATGCATCACAGATTGATTATTTTCAAAATTTAAGCTAGGAATACCTTTAACTAGATCCATTTTCAATAGTTTAGAAATTAGGTGTGTGCTTGCATGACCTAATCTACGGTGCCATAGCCAACCAATCTCATTCATCTTAGCATTATTAGCAACTAAGCAATGATTACTTGGAGATAAATTACTCAAATCAATTAAGTACACATTGCCATAACGTTTACCAACAAGAATAATGCTATTATCAATGGGATTAGTAACAGTGCAAATAGAAGCTTCAAAGGAAACTTTGAAACCTTTATCACACAGTTGGCTAATACTTATCAAATTATGTTTAAGTCCATCACATATAAAACATTATCAATATGAGTAGATGGAGTAATTTGAATCTTACCAATACCCATGATATGGCCTTGACCATTATCACCAAAAGTAACTACTCCACCTCTTTTGATTCAAGGGTGATGAATTGATCTTTGTCACCCGTCATGTGTCTTGAGCAACCACTATCCAAGGTACCATTTTCTTTTCAGTCTGATGGCTGCAAGACACTCCTGCAAAACATTCATATCTTAATTTTAGGTACCCAAGCCTTCTTGGGTCCTTCATGGTTAGATGCAATAAATATTGTTCCTTTGGGAACCCAAATCATCTTTCTTTTATCATGTGGAGTTTTACACATATAAGATTTATGTCCTTTGTTTCCACATTTAAAACAAGTAATATTTGATGATTTTTCAGCATGTACAAAAATATTTTTCAAAGATTTTTGCTTTTTAAGTGGATTATATCCTAATCCAGCTTTATCAAAAAGCTTTTTGATTATCCAAAATCATATTAAGTTTGATAGAGCTCAAAGTAAATTTATCAACTATAGGTTTAAGTCTATCAACTTCATTTTTCAAACTTTTATTTTCTTTCATCAAAATTCTTTTTCTACAACATGCTTTTCATTTTCTAAAGATAGATTTTGCATTTGATTTTTCAGATCTTTGTTCTTTGAACTTAAATTTGCAAAATCATCCATTAATTCATAAAAAGCACTATGCAATTCATCGAAAGTAAAATCATCAAGAAAACTCGGACTTACCTCATCATTGTCCGCCATGAAGCATAGATTGGCCATTTCACTCTTTTCTTCCTCTTCGGAACTTGAGCTTTCCGAATCACTCCATGTGGCCATCATTGCCTTCTTTTTGAATCTCGGTGCCTTTCTTTAGTTGTGGGCATTCAGATTTAAAATGACCCGGCTTCTTTGCATTCAAAACAGATAACTTCTTTTTCTTTGCCCTTGTCCTCATCTTTTCTAGCAAAGGGCTTTTTCTTTTCAAACTTCTTCTTCATGAATCTTTTAAATTTCCTTGTGATGAGTGCCATGTCCTCATCATCACTTTCATCTTCAGATTCATGAGGCTCTTCCATATATTCAGAAATCTTAAGAGCCATAGTCCTCTTCTTCTTTGACTCATCATCATCAACATGTTGCTTAACTTGAAGCTCATGAGTCATCAAGGATCCCAAATTCTTCCAGGGGTAGGGTACTTAGATCTTTTGCCTCTTGTATTGCAGTCACTTTAGCTTCCCAAGTCCTAGGCAAAGAACGCAAAACCTTTCTCACAAGATCAGAATTATCATAAGATTTACCAAGACTTTTTAAACCATTAACTATATCAGTAAATCTTGTAAACATATCAGAAATAGATTCACATGCATCCATTTTAAACAATTCATACTTATGAACTAGCATGTTAATCTTGGATTCCTTGACTTGATTTGTTCCCTCATGGGTAACCTCAAGTCTATCCCAGATTTCCTTAGCAGAAATGCAAATAGATATACGATTGAATTCATTTGCATCTAATGAGCAGTACAAAACATTCATAGCCTTGGCATTAAGTTGTGCCAATTTTTTATCATGTTCATCCCATTCCGTTTCGGTTTAGGAATCTCCATGCCATTAATCTAGCAGTGGGTGTGTGTGGTCCATTGACTATAATGCTCCATAGATCATAGTCAAGTGCTTGAATGAAAATTTTCATTCTAGCCTTCCAATAACCATAGTTTAAACCATTAAACAAGGGTGGTCTATTGTAGATTGGCCTTCGAAAAAGATGAACCAGCTTGAGTTGCCATGTGGATCTTTGACTCTTGATCGTTAGATCAAATCAAATGAGCACTAGCTCTGATACCAATTGTTGGTCCAGATAGCAACCCAAGAGGGGGGGTGAATTGGGTTTTTCAAAAATTAAACTCTTTTAAAAAAACCCCAGCGGAAATGAAAACTTAGATGCACGAATTAAAACAGAGTATGCACAGAGAATTAAAGACAAGAACAATCACTGCAAACACAAGAATTTTATAGTGGTTCGGTGTACCTACACCTACATCCACTCCCAAGTACCTCTTGGGTCCACACTATAATCAATCTGATTACAGCAGAGTTGTTTTGCAAGCTCACAACTCAACTTGTTATTTTTCCGGGTGCACAACGAACCCAGCTGGTTTTCAAGGCTCACCAGCACAAAACCTTACAACACAAGCAAACTGCTTGCACAAGGCTAACAGCCTCAACGGAATCAATCCTCCGATTGACCCAGCAAACAATAACATTTTTACAAACAAAGCTCCTCCAATGAGCAAATATACAATGATAAAACAAATAAAGAGATAGGAATCAAAGCCTGATTTGCAGATCTTGGTGGCTTGCTTCTTCTCTTCTCTTGAGTGGATCTTCCTTTAGAATGCTCTTGAAGCTCCGAAGATCAGAAAACTAGGGCTTGCTTCTTTTTTGAGATTTCTTCAAAATGAACTAAGAAAGCTTGGAATCTCTCTCTTTTCTTTTGGAAATCAGTATAATCTTTCCTTTCGAATCTTCCCTCTTTTCTTTTCTGATGGATTTCAAAGATTTTCTCTTTCTTTTCTTTTTCTTTTTCTCTTTTTCTTCTTCCTCTTTTTTAATACAGCAAACCCTCTTCTTATAGATCTTAATCCATAAATAGCTTAAAACTATCCGTTAGAAACAAGTGTAAGAAGGATTAGAACCAAAATAGGTAATAGCCGTTGGGATTAAAAAGATAAAATAAAGTTTAGAGACGTTCTGACAGTTCTGGAGTCGTCTGACAATCTGGAGTCGACTCTAACTTTTCTGGAGTCGGCTCTAAATCGAAAATCCCAAATCCGCTCGATCTGGAGTCGTCTCTGACTTTTCTGGGGTCGACACAAAAATCTTCTGGAGTCGACTCTAACAGTCCAGGAGTCGACTCTAAGTCGTGGCCAGAAAAACCATCGTTCTGTCTTTTCTGTTGGAGTCGGCTCTAACAGTCCAGGTGTCGACTCTAAGTCTGTGCCATTTTGGAGTCGACTCTGCGATTCCATGTGTCGACTCTAATGTCTGCAATCTTACCTTGACATTAGATTCGAACTAGAACTTGATTTGTCTTATGATTTTGATTAATAAATCAAATCATAAACTGAAAAACTTAACCAAAATCATTAGTAACTTCAAATGTTATACTCAAATAGTTTTGTTAATCATCAAATCAACAATTGGGTCAACATAGACCGAATATCAAGAGTCAAGGGATTGGATGTCATACTATTACTAGGATCCTAATGGAGCCAACAGATGACTGTTATAAAATCCCCCTCAATAATAAGGCACTAGGCGCCCAAAACACGGATGGCACAGGAAATGCCCGCCCATGCAGCAGACAATTCAGCCAGGGGCACCGAAGAATCAAGGAGGCCGAATCCGCTAGTAGCCAGCAACACTCCATTCGGTCCTCGAATCACAAAAGCAGCCCCAGTAGATCTACCCCAAATACTACCATCAAAGTTGATTTTGACAAACCTTGGAGGTGGGGGCTCCCAGGAAATAAAGACCGTCTGCCGGTTCGCTGCTAAGGTAGCATGGGAGCTCCAGTGGCCAGGGCTATCAAAATCAAACACATGTGATGGAAGGTATACTCCTTCGTAAAAGAGAAAGCAATCCTGACAATACGACGGGGTGGAGTCGTCACATCAGTGAAGACAAGCTGGTTACGGGATAACCAGATCTGTATAGCCAAATAAGCCCTCACAGTAACCACCTGATGGGAACCCCTGACAAAATCCCGCCTGAGCAAACCCAGAAAGGAACTGCAGGGAGAAGGAGTACCCACATCCCAAGGTAGGTCACCTGAAAGCTACCATAACATCCTGGCTCTAGAGCAACTGAAGATAGCATGGTCAACCGTCTCCTCATCAAGGCCACATAACGGGCAAATGGCCTGAATACTCAACCCATGCTTGGAGAGGATAGAGCATGTGGGTAGGCAGTTCCGAGCCATTTTTCAAATAAATAGATGAACCCTAGGATGAATAGGGAGATGCCAAATCCAATCCACATCCAACACCTGCTGAGCTTGTGGCCTGTAAATCCTCAGAAGGTCCCTGATCGGAGCTCGGGTCAAACAAAATCTCTTCCACACCCTGGTATCAGGAATATGACCCGACATAAAAGGAATGGCTAGAATACGGTGATAGAGCTCATCTCCAAATAGACTGGAGAGTAAAGAGGTACTCCAAGCTGAACAATCATGGATTATCAAGTCAGACACTCGCATACCAGTAGGGATGGCAGTACTGACAAAGGTGGGCCACCGAGAAAGGGGGAGGTCTGCAATCCAAGAATCCTGAACCACATCCACAGAAGCACCTGTTGGGAATTGTATCCTAAAGCTAATCATTTGATGATTGTGCTAATATAAATTGTATATAAATTGATATATTAATAAAAGTTATTTGGTAGTTTATTCATTACAAGAACATCTTCTTACAACTCATAATGGTAATGAAGCCCTAAGGATCTTCCTTCACGATAAAGGGGGATTTATCTTTGAAGGTCCTCAAAAGAGTTCGCGACCAAATGATATACTATGACAGGGTCATAGTACTATCAATTATAGGACGTTGTATATCATATTTGTTGGTTGTCCTCTTAACCAAGGAGTGTAGATACACTGGTATGACATACAGGTGAAAGTGTAGGAGTACATTTCACCGAACGTGACTCATTTCCAGATACTCTACTGTCGAGAGTTAATCCAAAAAGATATAGGTATAAGTATCCTTTAGACCTGAAGATCACAACCAGTGGCTTACAAGCAACTCATTGTACTTAGGTGCCGAACCACCTGGATTTCTAATCCATCTACGAAAGGTTACTGGGTGCAGTCAAGTACTTGTGGTAGTCAGTTGTGGATTAAGATAGAATTTGACCTATCTCGTTAAAAGGAGAAATGCTTGTATTTCAATTTAGCAAGACCTTGGCTAAGGCACTTCATGTGAAAGTCACATGATCACTAAAATTGAAATCACTTTATGGATTTATTGTTTTGAGTTGACAGGCTCTTAAGCCATCCTTAGCATTTGTGGTCAAAAGGATGAATTATATGGTAACTATTTCTTAGGGTTCTTGGAGTTTGCTCGGCAACTCTTCGACCTATCCGGACGTCGGGTTCTATTGCTAGATGGGCACATCGATTAGTACAGAAAGTTGTTTCTATGCTACCGACTTAGGTTCGAACCTAGAGAGTCACACGCATAGAAGTTTCCTAGGATGATCTATTTGCTGATCAACGATTGAGAATCGTATATGATATAATTAATCAATTTGATTGATTGAATTATCTCAATTGGGTTAAGTACAAGTGAATAAGATTCAATTTGGTTTAAGTCTATTAGAAGGACTAGTCAATTTCAAATATTGATTTGAAATTAGACTTGATTTGGATTTAAATAGATTAGGACTAGCCAAATTTGATTTGGGCTAGGACCATGATATATGTGGGTTCAGTCCAATAAATTCAGATCAGATTAAACTATTACCTGAACACAAACGTCTCGCATAAGGATCTCACATGATGAGATGGCTGAAATCTCATCTCATGAGAGATTAAATTCTCATATAGAATTTAATGCCTAATATTAATCTTCTCCCGTTGGAATTCTATGTGTTAGAATTCATGTACCTCTTTGAATTTGCCAAACACTGTGACTCTTTGGTTTTCACCGAACATCGAAATTAGACAAACATTGCGACTCTTTGATTTTTACTGAACATCGGAATTAACCAAACATCGCGTCTCTTTGGTTTTCACCGAACGTCGGAATTAACCAAACACCGTGCCTCTTTGGTTCGGCGTCTCTTTGCTTTTTACCGAACGATGGAATTCTAAATGTTAGAATTCAATGGGCTGACTAAAATGAGACTATAAATAGAGGACATCCCTCACCAGATTACACAGAACAACAACACACGATATGTCATAGATTAAAATTCTAAAAGGTTAGAATAGAAAATTCTGGTGATTCTGGTGTTAGCAGAAGTGTGGTGGATCTTGGAGGAAGATTCAAGTGGAAGGATTCTAGATCAGCAAAGTTATTTTTACGCAAGCTAGCACTCCCAAAAATCTGATCATTCGGGGCTTCGCGTGGATGATACTAGAGGCCGGGCGATTGAACGGTTTCAGAGCATAAAATGATTTACCATCTGCCCTTAAGGTAAGTGATATGATCCCTAGATCTTAAGGCATGCTTCAAGAGAAGAAGTATGACTTTTTACCTTGAGGATCAAGATATGATCTTGATGATTTTATTTATATGCATATTTTTGATCAAGCGATCCTATATATAAGGCAAAGATATGATCTTGATGTATATTAGATAGATTAATATGTAATCTTTTAGTTTCTGCATTGATAATAGTTATCAAATTTTAAAATATGCATACCTTGGAGTTTATTTCTCCCTACAAATGATATCAGAGCCATGGTTTCGTCATTGATCTAATTTATTGCATGTAATATTAATGCTCTCATTAATTGTGTAATCAAAGCTAAAACGGATCACAAGTCGGTTTGGTCATAGATGGATTAAAAATCCAAATTACCCGAGGTATTCTGTGACATANTCTCAAAGCCGATGGAGGGAGGCAAATTAGCACCAAACTGGGAGGGGCCCTACCGAGTCACCGAGGCACTCCGCCATGGAGCGTATAAAATTGAAGAGCTGGACGGAAAGCCACTCCCGCGGATGTGGAGCACCGACAACCTCCGTCGGTATTATCAATAGTGTACCCTCTCCTTACGTTAAATTTCATGTTTGCACTCTTTCGGGCTCTTGACCCGCTATTAATAAATACGAGTTCAAGCATCTCAGCTTCTCAACAAAAAGCCCAATGTACCATTGGTATCGAAGACCCGATATACCATCGGATTCAAAAAAGCCCAAGACCAGCTCGGCATGGAAAGCCCAGTGTACCATTGGCATATCGATTTACCATCGGCTCTCAACAAAAAGCCCAATGTACCATTGGCATCGAAGGCCCGATGTACCATCAGATTCAAAAAAAGCCCGAGGCCAGCTGGACATGGAAAGCCCAATGTACCACTGGCAGACCGATATACCATCGGCTCTCAATAAAAAGCCCAATGTACCATTGGCATCGAAGGCCCGATGTACCATTGGATTCAAAAAAGCCCGAGGCCAGCTCGGCATGGAAAGCCCAGTGTACCACTGACAGACCGATGTACCATCAGCTCTCAACAAAAAGCCCAATGTACCATTGGCATCGAAGGCCCGATCTACCATTGGATTCAAAAAAGCCCGAGGCCAGCTCAGCATGGAAAGCCTAGTGTACCACTGGCAGACCGATGTACCATCGGCTCTTAACAAAAAGCCCAATGTACCATTGGCATTGAAGGCCCGATGTACCATCGGATTCAAAAAAGCCCGAGGCCAGCTCGGCATGGAAAGCCCAGTGTACTACTGGCAGACCGATGTACCATCGGCTCTCAACAAAAAGCCCAATATATTGGCATCGAAGATCCGATGTACCATCAGATTCAAAAAAGCTCGAGGCCAGCTCGACATGGAAAACCTAGTGTACCACTGGCAGACCGATGTACCATCGGCTCTCAACAAAAAGCCCAATGTACCATTGGTATCGAAGGCCCGATGTACCATCGGATTCAAAAAAAGCCCGAGGCCAGCTCGGCATGGAAAGCCCAGTGTACCACTAGCAGACCGATATACCATCGGCTCTCAACAAAAAGCTCAATGTACCATTGGCATCGAAGGCCCGATGTACCATCGGATTCAAAAAAGCATGAGGCCAGCTCGGCATGGAAAGCCTAGTGTACCACTGGCAGACCGATGTACCATCAGCTCTTAACAAAAAGCCCAATGTACCATTGGCATCGAAGGCCCGATGTACCATCGGATTCAAAAAAGCCCAAGGCCAGCTCGGCATGGAAAGCCCAGTGTACCACTGGCAGACCGATGTACCATCGGCTCTTAACAAAAAGCCCAATGTACCATTGGCATCGAAGGCCCGATGTACCATCGGATTCAAAAAAGTCCAAGGCCAGCTCGGCATGGAAAGCCCAGTGTACCATTGGCAGACCGATGTACCATCGGCTCTCAACAAAAAGCCTAATGTACCGTTGGCATCGGAGGCCCGATGTATCATCAGATTCAAAAAATCCCAGGCCAGCTTAGCACGGAAAGCCCAATGTACCACTGGCACACCGATGTACCACCAGCTCTCAAAGAAGCCCGAGTTCCCCTCGGCACTCCGAGTGGTGCGCACCGGTCCCTAGAGGTCCGAATCCTTGGGGCAGATGCGGCCCCAGGTTCGACCTTGGCTCTCCCAGGGGTTTAGTCCTACATGACTAAGTCGCTCATGATTGGGGGGAAGCTGCCCCTTGGTGCCGACAAAGCCCTTAGAGGTCCCACGTCAGAAACCCAAGGACTCAGAGAAGAGATCACAATTAGAATTTTCATTGATGGAAAAATTATACTTCATTGATATTAGTGTTTACAAAATGCCGACCAACTCGGACTTGGTACAAAAACAAAAATAAAGAACTGCAATAAGCTCAAGGGCCGACCGCAGGCTCATCGTCAGAAGGTGCCCCCTCATATTCCTGATCTGGCTCGACATCCATGGCCTGGGGGAGGTTCAAAACTCGGGCTATCTTTTCCCTAGCATCACTGAACCCCTGGATGTAAGAGTCCGCGTTGGCTTTAACTAACTCATGGGCGAAATGCTCTGATGCCTTGAACTCCTCCACGGTCGCGGCAGCCCTGGCCTTGGCAGCTGCCTCCACCTCAGCAGCTCGGGCCTCCCTCTTCGCAGCCAGAGAGGCTGCCGCCGCCCTCTCAGCCTCCTTGGCGTTCTTCGTAGCCTCGGCCCACTTCGCCCGATCCTCGGCCGCCTTAATGGCCGAGTTCAAGTCGACTATACAGAGATTTCGGGCCTCAATGGCGCCCTCGGCCTCTGTAAGATGATTAAGTGCCACCCGCAGTTGGTCGGCAGCAGCCTCCGCCCGGCTCTCGGCCTTCTTTATTTCTTCGGCGCAGTCGGCCCTCACCGACTCCAAGGCCTTCTCAGCAGCCTCGGCCCGAGCCTGGGCGTCCTCGGCATCCTGCTGGATTTGGCGGATGACAGCTTCCCCTCGTTGATGGCCTCCCGAGCGAGCACAAAGGAGTTTGTCACCTGCATTCAAGGTGTCAGCTATGCAAATTATTTAAGCGCTCTAAATCAAGGGCAAGGGAGAAGCTACTTACTCGGACGAGGGCTGAGAAGACCTTCTGGAAGAACCTGTTTGCCCCCAGAGTCCGGAGCTCCTCCTAAATGTCAGATTGAACGATGTGGGACATAAGCTGTTCAGCCGGTGTCCATCGTTTATCAAAGAAAAACTGTGAGGGATTGGCCCAGCCCTGTTCCCCTCGGTGGTCTCAACGTGCTCCGGCTCGGCGTGCGGAGGGCTGCTCGCCGGTATCTACTCGGGGGGCGGACTCGCCGCCCCTGATGGCCCTTCCCCCCAACTCTTGTCTGCTTCGGCCGAGGTTGGTTCGTGAGGAGCCTGGGGCTCCATTACCGCCGGCTCCTCCGTCGTCGCCCCTTCGGCCCCCGCCCCTTTTGGCGGGGTGTCGGCCGTCAGGTCCACCTTCGAAGTTGGAGGAGACTCTCGCTGCATGGGCGGCTGGGATATCCGCACAGTAAGACGCTTCGGGGCCGGTGCTTGCTGCCCCTCTCTCGGGCCACCCGGGCCCTCATCCGCTTGGCCGCAGCCTTCCTGAGCATGGCGGTCGGAGGCTTCATCACTGCGCAATGTCGGCCGGGGTTAGCAAAAAAAAAAGAAGAAGAAGAAGAAGGAGAGGGCAATTTGGCTAAGTGCTGGGGCGTCTATTACTCACCGCTCTGTGTGGTGAGGCCTGCCAGCCGAAGATTCTCCTCTGACAGCAGCAGGTTGTATCTGGGGATGTCAGCGGTCAATAGTTTCCCCAGTGCTTCTTTATCTCCTGGGAGGATTGTGGAGTTCATGTTGGGTCAGAGGTCGGGATCCCCCCACTGAGGCTTGACTTGATCAAGGTCAACAAAAAAGAAATGAGATTTCCATCCCTTGACTGAGGAGGGGAGAAGTAACTTGAGTACGCGACCGGTCGGGGCTGGAACAGCCACCAACCCCTCTGCTGCCTAATGGTGTGAAAACAATGAAAGAGGGAGAGTCGGGGGGTGATTTGGAGGTGGTGACAAAGGATGAGAAAGGCACAAACGGTCCGAAGGAAGTTCAGGACCAACTGAGAAAGAGTCAAGGAGTAATAGTCTAAAAGGTTGATAAAAAAGGGGTGAAAGGGTAGATGAAGACCTAACCTAAGGGATATCTCATAAACGGCCACTCTACCGAGCCGGGAGGAGACCACCCTGTCATCGGGGGTCGGAATGAAGAGCCCGACATCTCGGGTACCTGGTAATGGGCCCTAATGTTTGCTAAGTCTTGGCCCATCACGATGGAGGTGGTCCTCATCGGGGATTCCGCACTCGCCCTCGAAGAGGTGCCGGCCGCCGCCTGGCGCCTCCCCACTGGGGCTCGGCCGGCCACTGCCGGGCGTCTCTTCTTTAGGAGCTCGGCTGGTGGCCGGCCGCTGGGCGGGAGGAAGGCGGTCCTCCGGATTGGAGGACCATGAAGTAGAGGGAGACGGAGAGGCACGAAGCCTTGAGGGAGAAATGTGGTCGTCAGAAGGGTCAGAAGAGGTCCAGGAAGCAGGGGAGGCCATGGAGGAGGTTAAGAAGGAAGGGAAAAGGGCTAAAAGGGGACGGAAGGCTGACCTGTAGCAGAAAAATGGCGGAGACTGGTCTCAGGTTGCAGGAAAGACGAAAGCCAGGGGAGAACGATGACAGATGAAGCAAAATGATGAGATTCAGTCCTTGCCCGGGTTTTATCAGATTTTAAATCGTCCTGCCTCGTTCAGCTAGCCACGTGGGCTCTCGCTATAGGTTGGGCCACCTTGGTAGGCACCCGGCACATGGAACAATATGCCTCCGGCCAACGATGAGACACCGCTGACATCAGCATCATGATGGCAATGATGGTGGCCGCTTTCCATAAGTTTCAAGAGGACAGCCTGGCCTTGGGAATGATCCCTGCGAATTGGATGGATAGCCGCGACTGCCGCTTCACATCCCTCAGGTCACTCGCACTAAGTTATTGCAGCATCTGAATGCACGTGTCTGGGAGCAGTTGGCGATGGACGGGGATCAGCCATTGGGGAGATAACGCCCCTTTCGCCTTGCAAAAGTGGGTTCGCTTCGTCTCAGGGGCGAGAGGGTATCTGATATGGCTGATCCAGCACCGTCAGGGTTAACAGTAAAGGAGACTGACGGTGTCCCGCTTCGGCCTCCGAGCCATCATTCGGCCTCCAAAGCCCGCTTCGGCATCATTCGGCCTCCGAAGCCCGCTTCGGCCTCCGGGCATCATTCAACCTCCGAAGCCCGCTTCGGCCTCCTTCAGCCTCGAGCGTTTCAGCCTCGGCCTTGAGCTTCCACCATGGTCTGGCCCTTGGGACCAGTAGCTTATAGCTACGAGCCACCTGGCACGCCCACGTGGCCCACTACTCGCCTGCTACAGTGCATCGCCATGCCCCATTAAGGCATATGGCCCACCACGCACCCGTAACAGTGCGTGGCCATACCCCGTTACGGCATGTGATCCACCACTCGCCTGCAACTACGTATGGCCATATCCCATTACGGAGTGCGATCCACCGCTCGCCTGCGGCTGCATATGGCCATACCTCATAACGGCGTGTGCCTGGTGCAACCATAGCCACCCGACACCCGTAATGTCGTACTGGCAGGTGAAAAATGAGACAAGACACCTCTGATACGCCCACGATCCATCACTATCCGCCTTGCCTTTTTGTCCGTTATTGGATAGCAGTATCTCCAAATCATGAACCTTCAGAAGCATGAGAGAGGGAGATCTTGGAACAGATATAAAAAGGCCCACACTTGCGATAAAGGGAGGATCCTGAACCCTAACTCTCTAGCTTTCTTCTGCTAGCTAACTCTTGTCTGTTCCCGAGTGACTGACTTGAGCATCGGAGGATCCCTATCGGAACATCCGGTTTTCAAGAACTTTTCTTGCAGGAGTCCGGCGAGAAGGATCTCCGTTTCCCTGGCGTTCAAGAAAGGTTGCTTGGCGTCAACACCAATAATCTTCAAATAGCACAAATTACTTTAAAATGGATTGTTGTATCTTTTATAGCATTTTGAAATTACTTGGAAACTTAATAGTTAAGTAGCAAATCCCTCCTCAGCTCATGTCATATTGTAGTCAAAATCATCTATGCTGGCTACAAGATAGAAACCGCTGGTTTTGAGTAACAGAAGCTAGCTGCTGATTTTGGACTCAAATCTAAGTAAATCTGTTCATAAATATCACAATCTCATCTTTTGCTCTTATTGTTCACATGGGTTAATTATGAGCCAAATCTATTTTGATACTATTTTTAATGACTTAGCATCTTCTTTAAAAAAAAGTTAAAAAGATATTATTTTTATAAATAGTTAAAAATTATCCAATATATAACTGATAAAAATAAATATATTTTCATATAAGCTCTCACGTTTTAAGTCGAAGCCCAAGTCATGTAAATGTAATAACCTATAACTCAATTATAGCTATATATTTCGAGATGAAGTGAACTTAACAAAACTTTGTTTGCCAGCAAGAGGATAACTCATGGGATCTTTGAAGACATAAAAAATAACTTTAAAAAATGAAGTTGATAAATGCCTTCTACATATATTGTAATAAAAATAATAAAAATTTATAAAAATTTGAAATATCAGAAAAGGTATAATTTTTGTTTGTCACCAAGAAGATTGACTTTGACTTGAGACAAAATCTTGTTGGTGCTCTGAAGACAAATAAAACAAAAGACAAGTCAAACTTGCTGTAGGGTCAGCATCAGATAGGTTTTGTTGAACTTCAGGGAGAGGTAAAAGAAAATTAGTAAGCCATCATCACAAAGAAGGAGGCTTATTGACAAAAGGCAACGATAACGTAAAACAAACGCAAAAAGACAAAGACCTACGATCGCGATGGGATTCTAACCCAAAATCTCCCGCTCAGGAGGCGAGGGCCTTATCATTAGGCCAGTAGTTTACGTAGGAACCTATCTTATGATTATAAAGCTAAATCCCGCGTCATCTCCCTCGGTCCGCGCCGGCTTGAGGCCATCACATCAGATTCGAACGTTGCGTCTCTCCTACGTCACTTGGCCGCCCAGGTCTTCCAACGGATAGTATTAGGTCGGATATCCTAAGATTTGAAACTAAATTTTATAATATTTTTTTAAAAAAATTAAAGTTGAATCCACGATTCCACGACCGAATCAATAATGTAAAAATTGATTATCCTATTTAAATCTGATTCCAAACTAAAAAATTTATTTTTATAAAAAATTATATTTTTATAACAATTCCATGAAATAAACAAATTAAAATAAGTTAAATAGCATATATCTATAATTTTTTTATCAAAATATAACATATATTATACTCATAAAAATATAATATTTTTATATCATTTAAAAATTACTTTTTTGAATATCTTATTGGATTTAAAAAAATTAAATTTCAAACATGATATCGAAATTTCTTTTTTCCTATCTTTTTACTATTCACTACCATCCTTAATTCTGTTTGGATATTATATAATCAACCAAACCAAAAAAAATTGGTCAGGGAGCTAATTATTTATTTACGTCCGCTCTGATGACTAATTTGAACACTAGTTTAGTATATTGCATCTCAAATCTTAAACTCAGCAACTATAAATTAACTACTGAGGTGAGGTTTTTCCCCACCCCTGAGACGATGGCCACGGCCGCTGCCGTGGCCGGCGGTGGCCTGGCCACAGTGGCCAGGCCACCGTTTAAAAAAAATTAAGTTAAAAATGAGTTTTAAATATTAATATTATATTTATATTTACTATTAACTATATAACATAATAATTATATTAATATTATATTTAATATTTAAACACTATTATATATTTATAATATATAAATATTAGTTTTTAAATGATTAATATTTATTAACTTGAATACTAAATTATTATATAATATATTTCTAAATATTAATATATTTTATATTAATATGTATTATATTATACATAATACATATTAAATATTTATAATATTGAAATATATATTTTTAAATGAGTTAAAAAAGAACCTTAATTTTTATCAGAGCATTTTATAATCTAGCAAAAGAAAGGGACCATGTAGAACATAAAAAAGATTTATAATAAAATTTAAATAAAATTTTAAAACATGATAACTAAAATTAGAGCTCTAAAAATATTTTATAATTTAATATCATATTCAATGATTTAGATTATTAATATCATATTTTTTTATATATAAATATTTAGAAATAGTAACATCATATTCAATGACTATTATTAGGAGTTGTGCCTTTCATTTTCATGACTATTTCTCACATATGGCTTTAGAGAATTGGCATGATACATCATGTTGGTTCAATAAGCTGCCAAGCCTATTTTATTTCTTTATAGCTGTTTATGCAATAATATTGTGCATTTGTAGTTATTTACAATTGTTATGTCTTGATTATTTATATTCTGCTTCAAATTGAATGATGCATTAAATTATGTAATGCTAGAATGAAAGTCTTATTGTAGTTTTATTTAATTTTCAACAAAATTAGTAGTTTCAATGATTTATATTTTAGTCTTCACAAACATTTATATTCGACATAATAATCTTAAGAAGTCAGTGATTATATATATAGAACACTATTCCTATATATGTATAATTGACAAGAATTTATGAATAACAAGCATAAGTTCGATTGTCTTTGGATTTCCATATTATTAATCACAGCACTATAACCTTTAGACCCGTTTGAGAATTTGTAAGACTTAGTCTTGCAAATTCTCAAATTGTCCTGGTGGACAGTTTGAGAATATTTTTTGCGATATGTTAGTCTGCTATTAATCATCGTTGGTTGAGATTGCGGTTTGTATTTGCTCATGCATTCTTCTAGTGTGGCATATATGCTACACATTTAGGAGAACATATGGGAAAATGCTGAAATTTCAACGTAAACCATCGATGATAATTAATAGCAGAATAACAAGTGTCAATTCCCGAAGATGAACCATTTGTGAATTTAAACACATATGAAGAAATGGTGATGAATGCATCGGGTAATGAATTCAATCAGAATACATTTATGGAAGAACCAAATCCAGATGCATAGCAATTTTATGATATGTTGCGTGCTGCAAATCAAGAATTGTATCCTGGTTGTGAGGGTCATTCCCAGTTGTCTACGGCAGCTCAGTTGTTGAATATTAAGGTAGAACATCGATTATCAGAAAAGGCCTTCAATTCTGTAGCGAGGTTCATCAAAGAAATTTTACCAAATGATAATGTTGCAGCAGACAGTTTTTACTCAACGAAGAAGTTGTTGCATGGGCTTGGGCTCCCAGTTAATAAGATCGATTGTTGCTTGAACAATTGTATGATATATTGCGGTGAAGACTCAGAGCTGAGATGGTGTAAGATTTATGGGCAATCGAGGTACAAAAACAGCGAAGGGGGAGCTAGTACAAGTAGGAGGAAAAGTGTGCCTTACAAGAGGATGCATTACTTTCCTCTTACCCCATGCCTCAGAGATTATACAGATCTGAGGCTATAGCTGCTGATATGAGATGGCATGTCGAACATGAATCTAAAGAGGATGAAATGCGGCATCCATCAGATTCAAAAGCTTGGAAGCATTTCAATGAAAATCATCCTGATTTCGCTGAAGATATAAGGAATGTGAGATTAGGTCTTTGTACCGATGGCTTCCAACCATTTGGTCAAGCGGGGCAGCAGTATTCATATTGGCCTGTGATACTGACTGTATATAACCTTCCTCCATGGAAGTGCACGAAAGATACTGCAATGTTTTTAAAATTTTGGTTCTAGGATCATCAAATCCAAAGAAAAAGATTGATGTCTTCCTGCAACCCTTGGTGGCCGAATTGAAAATGTTGTGGAAAACAGGAGTCGTAGCCTACGACATTTCTATGAAACATAATTTCATCATTAGAGCTGCTTTAATGTGGACAATAAGTGACTTCCCGGCATATGCAATGTTGTCTGGTTGGAGCACTGCTGGACGTCTCGCATGCCCTCATTGCATGTATGATTCGGATTCATTTACATTGCAGAAGAGTGGTAAGCAGTCATGGTTTGATAATCATAGAAGTTCTTGCCCCCAAATCATCCTTACAGGCGTAACTTGATCGCCTTCCGGAAGAACAAAGCAGTCACAAAATTCGCCGAACCGGTTAGGTCCAGCACGGATATATTTGATACTATAGAGCATTTGGGGTTGAGGTATGCTTGGGAACCGAATGCAGATAGAATAAATGGCCATATATGTAAAGAACATAACTGGAAGAAGCGGAGTATATTTTGGGATTTGCCTTATTGGAGCACAAATCTCATCCGGCACAACTTGGATGTTATGCATATCGAGAAAAATTTCTTTGATAACATATTTAACATGGTGCTAAACATCCTGGGAAAAACCAAAGACACTGCAAAGTCAAGAGAAGAACTTAATCAGTATTGCAGAAGGGGTGATTTGAGGTGGAGTGCCGACGGGACCTATCCTAAAGCCTATTACACTCTTGACAAAAATTCACGAGAAGTTTTATGTAACTGGCTTAGAGGGTTAAAATTTCCAGATGGTTATGCCTCAAATATCGGTAGGTGTATGGACATGCATAAGCTCAAGTTGTTCGGCATGAAGAGTCACGACTGCCATGTTTTCATGCAACGATTATTGCCTATAGCTTTTCGTGAGTTGCTTCCGCAACATGTCTGGAAGGCATTGACAGAGCTCAGCTTGTTCTTCAAGGAGTTATATGCGCAGTCCTTACTTCTGCATCCATGGCAAGGCTTGAGGAGGAAATTCCAATTATTTTATGCAAGCTGGAGCAAATATTTTCTCCCAGTTTTTTTGACTCAATGGAGCATTTACCGGTTCACTTGCCATATGAAGCGAGCATAGCTGGTCCCGTGTAGTATCGCTGGATGTATCCTTTCGAGAGGTAAATATATACATCATTAAAACATGTTGACATTTCAAATATTATTTCATTGCGAGAAAATTGGTTAATTTTTTGTCTCAACTTTACATATAGGTACCTTAAGAAGTTAAAAAATAATGTGCGTAATAAGGCAAGGGTTGAAGGTTCTATATGCAATGCACACTTGGTCGAAGAAGTTTCAGCTTTTGCCTCGCATTACTTTGAGGGTCACATCCACATGAGGAGCCAAAATCTTGGTCGTAACGATGACGTATGTGTGGACGAAGTAGAACCAAATGATGGTAGAATATCAATTTTTAAAGGTATCGGCCGTTCATTTGGGTAGCAGAAGTCAAGAAATCTTAGCGATATGGAGTATAATGCAGCACATTATTACATCCTAATGAACTGTAGAGAAGTCGATCCATATATTGAGTAAGTGTATACTTCAATGCTTAATTGGAACTTCTAATTTAAATTACAATATACCACAATATTTAATTGCTAACATAAGTTTTAATTCTTATCATCCCATAAGGATGTATTATGATAGACAACGACAGATGAATCCCGACATCACTCAAGTTGCAATTGGGCAGAAGTTAGAAACAGAGTTTGTTTACTAGTTTTATGAATTTGAGTAGTATCACTCAATCAATTTCAATAATGGCTTTTATTTTTGAATTAGTTGTGAATAGCTTATTAATTTATAGGTAAACGGTCCATGGTCCACAACCGATAATATTTTCATTAAATGTATATCGCAATGGCCATTGAAGACTGTAACAACCTCTACTGGCTATTTTGTTAATGGGTACAAATTTTAGATTGAACAATTAGCAGCTTCAAGAGGCACGCAGAACTGGGGCGTGTGTGTTAAAGGAGAAAGTGTTGGAGCAAATATGCAGGATTATTACAGAAAGTTAGTAGAGGTGGTTGAAGTTGAATATCCTGGTTGGCCTATGAAACGAACCATATTGTTTCATTGTGATTGGTTTGATTCGACAGTTCCTGTGGGCAAAAGGGTTCATAACGTCTACAATTTGGTTGAAGTGAACCATCAACGAAGATTGCAGAAATATGAACCATTCATCCTTGCATCCCAAGCTCAGCAAGTATTTTACTGCGGATATCCAAGTTTGCGCAACGACAAGCGAGATTGGTGGCTGTTTCTAAAATCGTCCCATGTTCAACAATCATATTAGAGGAGAGTTCATCAAGTCAATCAGCCGAGTGCCCTGCATTTCAAGAGGATGAGATGGAAATGCATGCAATTGAGGACGACACAAGGGCTCCTGAAACATCACTTAGAGATCCAAATGGTGACGTCCAAGAAATTGAATGCAAATGTTCGGTTTCCTTCCGATGATAATGAAACTGAATCGCAGTCCGATATGGCATCGGATGTCAAACCAACATTTCACAAAACAAATGACACCGATTAAACATAGAGGTTTTTTTTAAATTCAACTTTATTTTATAAGTGTTAAATTTTTACATAGTCAATCATTAATCGTAATTTAATTGCATGAATCTTTAGTATTTTCAGTATGACGGGCATAGGTAGATCTACCAACGACATACGGAGTGAGCAGGGACGTAGCACTGCTGCATCAGATCACATGAGCTTTGGAGATGGAGAGTTCGGATCTCCATACATCGCACAACGTTCGATCTCTCTAGCAGTCGGCGGTGATTCTGCATTGGTATTACCATCCACCCGATTGGCACATACCTCCGAGAGTTCTTTCACCATCGACCACACCGTACTTTGACTAGATGCTCATGGGCTGTAAGTATATACTAATTAAAAATATATGTTTATGTTTTTAAGTCAATTACTTATAAACATGCATTTTTTTAACAGATTTATGGAGCAGCATCATGTATCGAGCCACATCAGCTCCGTATTTCAGAGGCGTGCAGATCCCAGTGGCTACGATTGGCGCCACGCCACGTATCTACAGCCACGAGGGAGTTTTATTTTTCTGAGTTTCAGGTAAACTTATTAAATATAATTTATCACTGATATAAAATTTCTTAATATTAATAAATTCTGAAACTAACTATTTATTTTAATGCAGAAAAAGTTTACGTGGGATCCTGCCAGCCATGATGCCATTAGGGCAGCATGGGAGGCTCTTACGGGACGCCGATACTCCGACATGCTTCATCGTTGGAGGTCATCGGGTCACCGTCCTACGCATGTGCCAAAGGGTATTTGGCACGAGTGGCAGCAGGTCTGGCAGTCCGATGGCTAGCGCAGGAGGTCCGCATCAGTCAGCACGAACCGCCAATCTGAGAGGGACGGTCCCGGCACGGGTCTCTCCCGCCACACTTCGGGCTCCATTTCGATTCAGGAGCACAGACGCCGTATGGTAAGAAAACATAAATAATTTAATTAATAATTTAGTTATTTATAAATATTTGCATTAATATCAATTTTTTTATTGTTATAGTCTGAGCAGGAGGGTGGAGATCCTGGTGAGTTTCGTCTATTCAGGGCGACACATACCAGGAGGGACGGTTCCTGAGTCGATACGCGATCACAGAAGGTTGCGGTAAGAAATTAGCTTTATGTAGTATCTGTTTAATTTCTAAAATTTTATTTAGAGAAATTTATTGATTCATTTATTATTGATTTTATAATTCAAAGACACGAGTCGAGGAGCTTCGCTCCCAGACATCGCAGGTCGACTCCACTGATGGAAGACGCCCGATGAACTCTCAGCAGAGGAGAGTCGACGTATGTTTTGAAGGCTATTGGTGCCCATCCGAGACCGCAGGGTCTATGGTCTGGGCACTAGAGCTTCTGCATATTTTCCCCATCAGGCCTTCAGCTCGCGATATTCTGGTGATATTCCTGCCGAGCGTTTAGATGACATTCGGAGATCTATTACGGAGGAGGTTCGGCAGGACGTTCGTCAGGAGGTTCTGCAGGAGTTTGAGCATGAGTTCGAGCAGCATGCGAGGCCATCAGCAGGAGCTTGCAGACGTACGAGATCAGATGCGTCAGTTGCAGGATATGGTTAGCCGCATGTCGCAGAGTTTCCAGCCTCCATGTGATCGTGCTGATTCTTGATGTATTTTTTTTACTTTTTATATTTTGTACATGAAAACTTCAAAATTTTAATATATTAATTATTTTTGGAAATTGAATGATAATTGTTTGGATCAATATGAGTAAAGAATGTTTCGATCAATATTTAAATGTAACAAAATTGTATTAACCATTTTAATTTTTAATATTTTATTTTTTAAAAAAATTAATTAGCGACGCATTAGCGATAGAAATGCATCACTAATATTTTTAAAATATTATTATTAAATATTGCGACGCAATGACCTGGCGTCACAATATTTTTAAAAAAATTAAATTAGCGACGCATTAGCGACTAAAATTGCGTCGCTAATATATCTAAAAAATATTATTATTAAATATTGTGATGCAACTAAATGCGTCGCAATATTTAATAATAATAATTTAGAAATATTAGCGACGCAATTTTAGCCACTAATGCGTCGCTAATTTAATTTTTAAAAAATAAATAATTAATTAGCAACTCAATTGCGATAAAATTTTTCATCGTAAATATTTTTAAATTTTTTTTAAAATTAGCGACACATGTATTTTGCATCGCAATATTGCGACGCATTTAATTGCGTCAATATATTGCGACATTTATTGCATCGCAGAGAGTCGCTGTTAAGCGACCCAATTGCGACAAATTGAGATTGCGACGACCATCGTAGCGACGCCGCAATTGCGTCGCTAATGCATCGCTATAGGGTGTTTAGCGATGCATTTGGGCGTCGCTATATTTAAATTTTCTTGTAGTGTGACATGATGTGTCATCTCTACAATAATGCAAACTAATTCAAATGAAGCTACTGGCATTCAAATCTACATGTTGTTTCCATGTGCCTAGAAGCATACATCATTAAAAAAAACCACTTTGAATTTTATCTTCTAGCTTGAGTTCTTTGTATACCATTCCCTTTCTTCTCTTAGGTAGTGTTTAATTCCCAAAATGTTATCCCTGGATAAGTGTACATGATAGAATTTATCTGAGGGATAGTTGAAAAAATAATCACCTTTTTTTTAATAATCTGCATTCCTATATAGCAACGCAATATGCGTTGCTAAATATTAATATTATAATGATAATTTTATATAGTTATTATATTATATAATAATTAATATTATATAATGATAATTTTATATATTATATATCCATTACTATGGTATATTAGTATATATATAATTATGTTATAATATATATATATATTTTTTATATTTTTAATATGTTATTAGTAGGATTCATAAATTATTTTTGATTCCAATTTAACTATGATACCAAACTAAACAAACCCTTAAAATAGCAGATGAAATAAATTTTTACTTTCACTTTTTCTCTAAAATTTGAAAGTTTCTTTTATAAATAATAAAAAATTAGAGAGTCAAACTTTTTTTACATTAGAATTTTTTACTTTAAAATAAAAAAGTGATATTAAATGGAACCTACAATTAGATTTTAAAAAAAATAGAAGAAGCCTATAGGCGTGTGGGCTATGTATGCAATAGGATGCCATTCATCCTTTCCTAAATATTCTTAATCCTCCAAATACTGATGAAAGTAGACTAGATATAATTCCAATAATATAGCATAATTGTCAAAAATTTCACCAGCTTGACAAGCTGTCACCTTCAACTAAAAAATAACTTGAAGAGAAGCTCTTGCATTACGTGGTATAGAGATGTGCTTACAATAGCAAATTAAATAAAGGAAGAATAAACATGGAGACCACAAACATTAAGCAACTTGGCATGAGACTCTTTTGTTACATATGGTATAGATATGTATGTGCTTGCAATAGTAGAATGAGTCATCGCCAATCATCCAGTGAATATCCTCCATAATGGTCAAAGCGTGGTAACTCGCACCAAAGGTAGGAACAACCACGAGGCGCACACGTGAAACTCTGCGTCATGATGCTCGACTTTGTATTTGCCTCTCTTGAAAGAGCTTCAGAGGCAGTGGGGGTCGAGCAAATATCTGGTAGCACGCATGTCGAGCGATAAGAGCCTTCCTTCGAACAACCAAGGTCGACTGTATCCCAAGACGGCCCTCACGAAGAGGAAGACAAGTGAGCTCCCATGAGATGAGGTGGTGTCATGCTGCCATGGCTTGAAGCCCAGAGAAAATTATGAAAGCGTCGCTCGATTCGGTGGAGACAGATCTTTGAGAGGACAGTAGTAGATAAGAGATATAGAGGAAGGGAAGTGAGGATAAATCGCACCAAGGTGATCTGTCCCTATCATAAAGCCCAGAGACCTGCTAGTTGTCAAGATGAGCACAGATCTGTCAGTCGGACTGCCATTAATAGCTAGAAGGTCCTACTCGGGGACTCGTTGGAGCCATCCCGGGTGGCTTACTAGAAGGTCCTATCTGGACCGATACTGCCTCCAGTCTGATTCAGTCCGAAATAATGAGTAATGAATTTGACGTTAAATAGCATAAATAGTGATGAATTCGTGCTAAATAGTGTAAATAGCGATACAATTATGCGTCGCTATTTAGCGACGCAAACATATGCGTCGCTATTTAGCGATGCATCCAATGTGTTACTATTTAGCGATGCAAGAATATGCATCGCTATGTAGCGATGTATATTCTTAAGTCGCTATTTAGTGGCACATTAATGCATCTCTATTTAGCGATGCATTTTCTTGAGTCGCTATTTAGCGACGATTTTTTTTGGAGTCGCTAATTGCGTCGCTATTTAGCTACTGATTTAATGCGTCGCTAAATGGACACTAATTTATCACTATTTCATCGCAGATTTCGTAGATCACAATTGCATCGAATTCTGTTATTATTTTGTGACAAATATTTGCGTCGCTAAGTTGCATCACTATTTCACAATTTTCTTATAGTAGATAACTTGTTGTTTGTCTCTTCATCCTTCAGAATTAGCGGATCTTCATTAAGAACTCTGACTAGGTTCTGAGTGGTGAGGCAGAACAACATCTTCTATTGCCATCTTTTGAAATCAATAACGATAAATTTTTTTGGCTTCTCAGCTTGAACAGGTACAACAATTGTAGCCATCACTGTAGCAGTACGATGATGAAAAATGGGTTATTTATAACCCTTGGGTTATACCCATTTGTTTGAATGAGAAATTGGTGACCCCTTTTTAGTCCCACATAAAAAGTTTTAAAAAGATAGAAGCACCTTATATATGAAACTTCTTGCCATGCTTATGCATTTAGGCTCATCATAAGTAGAGAGCTTGAGGGTGAAGCATAGCATCACCCCCGTGCATACACGTGTGCAAAAGGCGCAATGGGCACTTTGTAGGCGCACTTTGTACTTCGCATATGCGCATCACCATGAGGAGTATGAGGAGTCTTAAAATTTTTCATAATCATGAAGATCTAACGATCAAGATTGATTAAATCCAGATCATATGATGAGGGGTTGAGATCATCGTTGGATTGGTTTGATCAATTGTTGAAGGATCAAGATCAAATGCTTGAGATCATCATTGATTGATCGGATAAGAGGACAAGATCGAATTCAGAGATTAATCGGATAAAAGGTCAAGATCAAACACTGATATGCGGTGATCGGTGTGGAGCGATGTTAATCGATCGATGCATCCGATCGGCACAATCAATTGGCCGATCACGATTGTGACAGTATAGATCGATCGGCATGCACCCAATCACTGAAATGGAAAATAATCTTGATACAGCGATTCAAAAGCCGATAAACCCCCTTCACTTATTCGATCAAGAGGCGTATCAGAAGCGGTTAAGCCCCTTTAGTTAAGTCTCTTGATCATATCCGATCAAGCGGCGTATTAAAGCTCGATAAGTCCCTTCGCACACGCCTCTTGATCGTATCCGATCAAGTCATAACAATTAAATTCAAACCCATAAGGATGCTTCCAATAGGCACTTCAAGTCTGTAAATAGGAATTATTTCAAATACTTTTAATGTTGTCGATTTGTCATTCTATCATAGAGAAATTAATATTGAAGAGACGAAGATGAGTCTTTTTCAACCAAAAGAAATTGCCACAGGAGTGTCCTCTTTGATGGTAATGACTTGGGAACCAAAAAGGTTAAAGATGCTTTCAATGGTCTCTTAGTTTTTTAAGTATTCAAGACTCCTTTTTAAGGACTGAAAATCATATTAAATCTAAAGTTATTTTCTAGACTTTTGCCAGGCAAGTAATATATCCTAGGAAGCTTAATAAATCAGGATTCCAAAGCATTTTACGGATCTCGATTTGAAGTTTTTTTTTTAGAAAGTTATGATAGATATTCTCAAGAAGGATTATGCAGTCTCATATACTCAAGAATAGGAAGAAATCCTTCTATCTTCTCAAGTTTTTTATTTTTTCATGATTTTAAATAAGCATAGTAATCTAATAATATCTTGAAGTAATTAGCTAATATTAATTTTAGAATTTACTCATATTTGAAAGGTTGTTCCGAATCTTTTATAAATATCTAGTCATGTAAGCCTCTAGAAGGAAATTGATAAAAAAATTTAATACAAGTATTGAAGAGGATCTTCCTTCTTTTATCAAACTCTGTATCTTTTTGCTAAATTTTTAAGAGAGTGATGAGTTCTTAAAGCTCTGCATCTCTAGTAAAGTTTTTTTGGTGGTAGTGATCCAGTATTTCTTAGATTCTAACTTGGATGGTGAGCTTATATCCAATTCCTCTTAATCCCAATTCTGAGTCCCGGCATCATGGTTATCTGAGGAGCTTATCAAAATTAACTGTGGTGTAGATTTTTATTTGATTATCCAATCTAACATACATAGGCAGATATTGAACTCTAACATAGAATCTTTATTTGATACATCAATATATAATGTAACACAATAAACTTTAACTTCTGAAATCCAGTATCAGTTTGCAAGGAGGGGTGGGATGCTCTGTTCATTCCTGAAGAAGTTGCCAGGATCAACATTAGCCTTCACATATGCCAGTCTTTTGAAGTTATTATTGAAATACTTTGAACCCCAAACCCTTGCTTCGGTGTAAGTTGTATGCTTCTGAGTTCTACCAAGGTCAATGTCCTTGTAATTGAGATAGGCAGCCCTTGGATGGCGAGAGACATGTGGAGTCATGAAGCCATACAGCTTCCTCATCCAATCCAGATGTCTTTCTGTCACTGCAGGATCAATCTCAAACCACCTCATGAAGTACTGAATGCTATGCAGATTTCCCTTCCTGTGAGGGAAAGGAATTGCCGATTCTGAGATCTGACTCAGCCTTCCACCAAAGGGTTCCATTATCATCATCAAGGGTTCATCCTTGGCTTCCAGAAGAAATTTCCATATCTTTTCCCACTCGGTCTCAGGAATTGGCTCTCTTACAAAGTCTGATTTAATTTTGAAAGAGCTGTTGTATTCGGGAGTCCTGTCCAATAAGATCTCTGAACTTCTATTAGCGTAGCCTGCAAAGAAGAGAACAGACTCCAACCAACTCATCTCTGAACCTGAGCAGTACTTGGCCTCAAAACCCAGTTCAGGAAAGCTCTTTTCCATCAAGGAGACAAGTTCTTCACATGCCCCAAGGAAAAGGGTGTTGAACGTAGCTTGAATGGTTCTATTTCCTGCTGCTAAGTCACCAACAGCTTGCGCGATAACATTCATGTAAAGGTTCTCATCAAACTCGTACACAATTTGCTGCCACCTGCCGACAAGGTGCGTAGCATTCTGGCTCAAGTTTCGGTTTATATTAAATGCAGTGACTGTAGGTGGAACAGCCACCAACTTGATTTTATAGGAGAGGACAACGCCAAAGCTTGCTGCGCCACCTCCTCTTATGGCCCAAAATAGGTCCTCACCCATGGATTCTCGGTTCAGTAGCCTGCCATCGACGTCCACCAACAGTGCATCAATGACATTATCCGCAGCTGTGCCGTACTTCCTTGACAAGGTCCCGATCCCACCGCCACTGATGTGGCCGCCAACTCGGACAGTGGGACATAGTCCTGCGGTGAAACCAGTGGTCTTGCTCTTAACCCCAATGGTGTAATAAAGTTCTCCAAGCGTTGCACCAGCCTGAACCCAAGCTGTCCCATGCTCCCCGTCGACTGTGATCGATCGGAGGCTGGCAAGGTCGACGATGATAAAGACCTCATCGTCTGAAACATAAGACATGCCCTCGTAATCATGGCCACCACTCCGGACCCTGATATTAAGGCCATGCTTCCTGCTGCAGAGGACGGAGGCTTGAACATGGGATTCATTTGTTGGTGTGACAATGAGGACAGGCTTCACTGTAGTGGATGAGTAGAGGAAGCGGATATTTTGGATGGAAGATCGAAGGACAGTGTTGTAGGCAGTGGTATTTGGGGTATACACTAGATGGGAGGATGCATTGGAGGGTTGAGTGTGGTTGAGGAAGCATTGGAGGAAGTTTTCATGGGTGGTGTTGGAAGCTATGATGGAAGATGTAGCTGTTAGAAGCAAGAGAGAAAGAACTACAAGATTTCTGAACGATGATAGAGCCATTGTTGATTTTGCAATCTTTTCTCTTTTGCTGTTGACGATGGTTCGTGTTCTGGGGAAGGTGGGTTTTTATAGAGAAAACCCATGAAGTGCGAACGTGGAAGAAAAAGTGGGAACGAGATGATGAAATTGGTTTCGTCCATCTGTGATCTGTAAAACTACCAATAATGTGCCTAATATGATTTAGATCAACATGGCACTTCAAAATAAAGTAAAGCAGCGGAAATAGTATTGAGGATTACCTCCCGCCATCGTTCCGGCCTCGGGATAAAATAAAAAAAAGGAAGAAGCTTTGAATTCTGGTTCTTCTGGTCCTTTCTCTACCCAGATCGATGGTGTGTGGTTTTTCTCATATCGTAGAGCAGGTACCAGGGACCATTTTTATATACACAAACCCTCCAGAAATTTCTGCCATCATAGAGATTTCCGGAGCACGTTATGGGCGATGGTTACGGAGTCGCAAACTTACTCCCGCTGTTTTGCACGTTTAAATTTTAAAATACATAAACCACAAAATCAGGAGTTGATTATTCCCCTGACCAGTAGGAATCTAAATTAACCAACATGATCATGCAGCGTAGACTTTTGGAAGGGAGTTGGCAGAAGACTCGGTAACGAGAAAGGAAGTCATCGCAAATTTTTTCAAAGCATTCATTTCTACCACACCAACTCTATCGACCTCGATGGTTTCAGGTGGCATGCGCCTGCCGTGTTTTTCTTGCCAATAACGTCATGTTTTGAAAGGATCGATCCGGTTCAACCAAAAATGGATCATTAATTTGATCATATTTTATTATTAAAATTAATTTTTATATAATTTAATAAAAATTAAAAAAATATTAGATTAGTTGAGTTTTGAAGAATCAGTTCAATTCGGATTTTTTAGACTTCTAGTTTTTGTAGTTGAAAAAAAGACTTAGATGAGTTGAGTTGAGTTTTGATAAATGAAAGTAGGATTGAATTTTTTAGACTTTTAATTTTTTATTTGGATTGATATTTATATATTATTAAATTAAAAATTAATCATAATATCATCAGATTCGATCAAACTAGTTTATCCGATCGAACCGATTGACCCACAAGTCAAATATGAAGCCGGTTTGTTGTTCGATTCGATTTTCAAAACATTGCAAAAACACATTTAGGCACTGCTAAGTTGCTAAAAATTTGCTTAGAGATGACTTTAAACTTCTTAAAAGATTATCAAATTAGTACTATTAAAATATAAAACGAAGGGAAGCCATCGTAAATTTTTATGGGAAGCCATAGTAAATTTTTTTTTCAAAACATTTATTCATTATATAAGGCTATCAACCTTGATACTGTTCTCGTGTTTTCATGTCTCCTTTGTTTTTCTTCCGTTTACTAGAAGTTTATTCGCTGTTGAGTTGGTCAAAACCAATATGCTAGGGATGAACATATTTTTAACGTATTTTTTTTTTTGGGACTCATGAGATTGCATGCTTAGCAAGTTTTAGATGTGAAACCCATTTGTAAGACTATATCTTGATAATCTTACATAATAGTTCCTAAATAATTCTATATATCCCTTTAGGTTGCATTTGGTGCATCGCCAGCAATCCTGAATGGTAATGTGGATTATCTACAAGATAGATTACCACTTAATAGAGATTACTAGTAATGTTGATTACTATGTTTGGTATACACAGGTAATGCAATAGTAATATTGTGTTTGGTATAACAAACAGATTACCAGTCATATAACATCAAATTTCTATAATACTACTAAATTAAATTTATTAAAAATTATATATTATTCTATATTTGATTTAAAAAAATTATTTATAAATGATAATGTTTAAAAAACTATATTTATAAATGATAATGTTTAAAAAAAATTATATTTATAAATAATATTTGAAGTGATCGGTGAGGATGTTGGAGGCCACCGATCAGAAGAAGTTTCATGGCATCTCGAGATGATCGTACGGTGGTTGGGCAGGGGAGATCCATGGCCTGACTCGACGAAAAAGGTGTGACTCAGGACCTTCAACACGAAGGTTCCAATGAGATCAATAGAAAGAGGACGTGAATAGAGAGCGATCAAAGGAAGCATAGCCAATTTTGTTTAAAAAAAATTATTAGGTTACCACATCTGTGATAATATGGATAATCATTCCTTTCTGAGATAATATGGATTGCCTCTCATGAGGTAATCCAGATTACCACTATAAGATAGGTTGTCAATCAAAACATGTACCAGATATAGCTATCTGGTGGACCACATTTAAATTACTGGTAATCTAGATAGATTACCTGCTACCAAACGCATTAGAATTATGACCTAATCCAGTAATCCTATACCTATTTTTAAGATTTGGTATCTCACTCATTCTTAAGTGATCTTAACTTAAATTTAAGGATCAAAATATCCTTCATATACAAAAAATATTTATTATTATTTTCATACTAATTTAATATAATTTAATACTATTATATTATATTATAATAATATAATATAATATTATGATATAACATTTTAATGTTATGTTATAATGTTAATTAAAATGTGGTCATATCATCTTGCCATATTTTTAACGTATTTTTTTTGGGACCGATAAGCTTGCATGCTTAGCAAGTTTTAGATGTGAAATCCCTGTGTAATTGCATCTTGATAATCTTACGTAGTAGTAATCTTAGGTAATTCTATACCTTTAGAATCATGTCTAATGCAATAATCCTATATCTATTTTTTAGGTCAAGTATCTCACTCCTTCTTTAAAGGCGATCTTAACTAAAATTTAAGGACCAAAATACCTCTCATCCATATAAAAATATTTATTATTTTCATATTAACATAATATAATTTAATACTATAAGATTATATTATAATATATATAATATATATTATTGTGATATAACATTGTAATATTATGTTATAATGATAATTAAAATGTCATAATATAAAATGATAATGTAATATAATATTAAATCATATTACAATTAAATTTAAATATTATAATAATAAAATAATAATACATTATTGTAATAATATTTACATAATGTATCAAAGTAATTTTGGTATTACATGATTAGTGATTTTGCATTCTCCTGGCATATCAAATAACTTAAATATGAATATTATGATATTTTAATCACTATAGAATAATTTTGGTATTACATGATCATGGTAAGTACTTCACAAATTCTGGATTGTCACATCAGCTAAGTAAATCAAGTGACGATATAACGGGCCGGTGATCATAAACGGTACATTTTGTTAGAGTTCCATTAGTATTTTTGGTAGCCGTGTATTGACATTTTTGGTCTGCAGGTCAAAAAACAATAACCATCATATATGTACAAGCCTTATCCTAGTTAATAGTCAAACGCTGACATATAATTTTATTTTTGTTCGTGCTTGATGGAGATCTTATTTGAGCTATCCATTAATTCTTGAAATCAATAATCAACGTGCAATAGATGACCACGTACGTATATTTGAACATATTCTTGAGTGGAGCAGCTGTTTTCCAGCATGCTTTGTAGTTAATTTGTCAAGTTATATATATTTATATCTTAGAAATCTGACCCTGTACGTACGTACTCAAAATTCAGGCCACGTTGCCTGTGGGTTGCACCTGAAAACGTGTAGACATGAACTCGCCGGAAATGCTGAAAGTTAATCTATGGCCACATCAGCCATGGCAAAGCTTTGAAAAATTCTATTTTGTTGGCTATGATTTTAGTCAGAGATTGTGGCTGTCAAGGTTAGTGCTGACAAGTGTTTTATAGATAAATAAATGATATTTGACCGATTGTTCTCCAATATCCAACTGTGGAGTATTCTTTCCACCTCATGGCTTCCTTATTACCCGACGTAAGATACTGTTTTCATGCAGCCAGCTTTGTGGAACGGCGAAGGCATGAGAATTGCAGCCAAAGACTGCAGGTTAACGCATACAGCAGGATGTTCTTCACAGAACCATGTTCCAAAATTCTTTTGTTCTAGAGACTAGTTCGCCATTTTTACATGCTTCTGATGATGAAACAAGGGAAGTTTGCTATCCAATTCCTGGCTACGAGGGGAGAAGTCATTGTAAACAAGTTTTTTTTTTTTTTTTGCCTTTTATATTAGTAGCAATATGAATGTAGCCAAGTCTATATGAAACAAGAGAAGTATAATCATCTTCTCCATGCTTAGATTCTTATGGATCTCAAAGTCATTCCATCTTTTTGATTTTTTTCATTTTTTAGATTTACAAACTTTATAAAATGTAACCAAGCCTAAATCCGATCATCTCCTTCGTCCCTGCATCCATACAACTTACGAATCCCAAAGATAAAAAATGTAAAAAGGATTGAGCGACTTCTGAATTCGTATGGATCTAGGGATAAAAAAATAATCGGATTCTAAATTTAGCTATATTCAAATGTAGCCAAGTTTACCTTACACACATATATTTATTGTTAGAGTAAGTCATTGTATTATATTTTTTTTTTTTAAAAAAAGCAAAAGTATCATATTGTACTTTTTTTTTTTTTCTTCTCTTTCATGTAGATATCAAAGTGTACCTTTTATGGTACAAACATCAAGTTTTATCTATTACTTTCCAAACAGAGACTTGACATTTTGTGCTTGACCATAGACAGATGTCAAATAAAATTTCTCCCAATTGCAACTGAGTCTAATTAATTTATGAACCTACTTTAAAAAAAATATCTTGACACAAAAATTTTAAGTTTCTGTTCTTAATAGCCATAGCCATCAAAAAAAATGGTTTACTAGTATCTGTCCATGTACTATAATATAAGTTGCATGATAGCTTTTGTATAAAAATACACTTCATTACTGATATTGATTTTGTTTTTTCATACAAATCGTTTAGGGTTCTTCTAATAATTTTGTCTCCAAATCTATGTAAAGAATGGATAAGAGTATAAACAAATAGGAATCAAATATTAAAAATATATGTATCAAATACTTAATAAATATATAAAATCAAATATTTTGAATTTATATATTGTCACATGTTTCATCATGGACCCTTAAATATGTATTAAAAATATAAATTCATTCTTTTTCTTGCAAAATCAATAATTAAATAAATGTTTTAAGCAAAATTCATGTCACAGAAAGAAAAAAGGGAAAAGTATAAAGAAAGAACTTTGGCAAAATTTTAGGTGACCCACTATACCTCACCCAAACCGTTCACTTTTGATACGTTTTTACACCATCCGGCAGTTACAGTTCTTCCAAATAACTCATGTCTGATAGATGGCTAATCAACATAGTTTTAAAAATTGGATCGGATTGATCGGTTGAATCGGTCCATCCAAGAATTAGTCATCAATCCGATCCAATTTAATTATCTTTTATATGATTCGATCAAAACTGAAAAACCCATTGAACAAGCTGAATTCTAAATAATCGGTTCAATCTCAGTCTTTAGACTTTTAGCTTTGAAAAATAAAATTAGGTTATTTTTAATTTTTCACTTCATTTTGAATATGAAAACAACCCATCTATCCTCTTTCAGCTCTAGTGCCATCGTTTTAAAGATATTTTTTTATAATTTGATATTTATATTTTATTATTTTTATATTAAATTAAAAAAATAATTATGATATCATTTGGATCAATCAAACCAATTTATTTGGTCAAACTGATTGATTCATGATCCAAATGTCAAGCTGGTCTATTGTTCATTCTGATTTTTTAAATATTGCTAATCAATTATTGGACTTGGTTACTATTTTGTTGTTGATGACGTGGTTCAATTCTTTTGATGGAAGATGTAGTTAACGCTCTGTGCAGCCTCCTTGTCTTTGACTCTTTTAATATGCTTATATATGATTATGCATTGTGAATTAATGAATAACCAAAAAATATTACAATTTTTTTTTAATTGCTTAATTTTTTTATTTTCATGCATTATAAATGTAATATTCATAGTGAGAAAGATGATCTACAACAGTATAGACTTTAGTAGCAAATATACATATATGTGTATATATATATATATATATGTACGCGCGCGCATAATAAAATGCTGATGAAGGATAATTACAATAAAGTACTAGCAAAAAAAAAACATAGATCTCATCAGTAAAAACATAGTAGCGATATTTATATTCTGATACAAAATAAAATATAACAACCAAAAAATCTATAAAATAGAAACATTTTCACATTAATTTTTTGCCACCATATATAGGTCTAACATATTTTTCAGATACGTACTATATATATACTATTTTTTTTAAAAAAATTATCTTGTGATTTTATTTATTTAAAACTTATTTAAGATGGTAAAAGAAATTGCAAAATCTTGAACCATTTGATAACCAGGTCAGTCTCACATATAGGAATATACTGATTTATTATGGCTGTCAAGATATATATAAAGGGTACTATATTTGAATGCTAACATGCATCTTACATTTGCAACCCCAATAATCTTCAAATAGCACAATTTACTTAAAAATGGATTGTTGTATCTTTTATAGCAATTTGAAATTACTTGGAAACTTAATAATTAAGTAGCAAGTCCCTTCTCAGCTCAAGTCATGTTGTAGTTAAAATCATCTATGCTGGCTACAAGATAGAAACTGTTGGTTTTGAGTAATAGAAGCTAGCTGCTGATTTTGGACTCAAATCTAAGTAAATCTGTTCATAAATATCACAAGATCATCTTTTGCTCTTATTGTTCACATGGGTTATGAGCCAAATCTATTTTGATGCCATTTTTAATGACTTAGCATCTTCTTTTTCTTCTTAAAAAAAAAAGTTAAAAAAATATTATTTTTATAAGTGGTTAAAAACTATTCAATATATAACTGATATAAAAGTAAATATATTTCAATATAAGCTCTTGCATTTTAAGTCAAAACCCAAGCCATGTAAATGTGTAATAACCTACAACTCAATTATAGCTACTATTGCTGCTGAATTTCATTCTCCGACTCGAGAAAGGTATATATCAAGATCCGGATAGTGCTCTTCCGTCCGGATGAACCTACACAATGATCCTCATACAGAAATCACAAGGGGTGGTTCCTGCAAAAGCTTCGATGCTCAAGTTAGTGGATACTCTCAGCAAACAGATGAGGGAGAGGTGTTGCAGAAGAATGCTCCAGAGAGGGTTTCTGGAGAGCAATGGCCTCTGCTTCATTTTTAAAAAATTAAAATTATCTTTCAGAGTGTACCTAGGGAGTCTTGGGACTTGGTATTTGTGCACTGCCAAGAAGGTAAGAAGTTACCTAATTTTTTAGGTGAGTTTTAGGGAGTTGGCATTCGATAAGGCCGAAATCCTATCAATTACGGGGATCGATAGTTAATGAAGCTAACGGGCGCTTTATCTAAAATTTAAAATTCTATTGATCATAGACGGAATGCTATATTTGGCTTTTATTTTTGTTTTGGAAAGCTCACTCCGAAATCCTTGCGATCGGGGTGGTTCATCCTTTGAGATATCCGGCGTGGTTTGAAGCAGAAATTATGCTTACGTTGAGGGGATGAGGATCGATCCTGCCAAGGTATGGAGATGCTTCAGCCCTATCGAGGTTCGAAGATAGCTTGGCCCTGCTAAGATATGGGATAGCTCAGCCCTGCCAAGGTTCGAAGATAGCTCAGTCCTACCAATGTATGGGATAGCTCGGTCCTGTTAAAGTATGGAGATAGTAGTTGGCATCTCTTACCCTTTCTTGCAAAGAAGAACGGACATATTGTGATAGTTAGTGGATCAAAATTGAAGGTGAATCTTGTCATCTGCCATGTTGGCCAGTAGATGCGGTAGCCTTTTTACTCTGCATCATCTACATATTTCGAGATGAAGTGAACTTAACAGAACTTTGGAAGGAAGTAAAAATAAAAAATAAAAAATTGAAACCTAGGGGAGAATGTTCATATTTTGTTTGCCAGCAGAAAGGTAACTCATGGGATCTTTGAAGACATAAAAAATAACTTTAAAAAATGAAGTTGATCAATGCCTTCTGCATATATTGTAATAAAAAAAAGAAAATTTATAAAAATTTAAAATATCAAAAAAAGTGTTTTTTTTTGTCACCAAGAAGATTGACTTTAGGGCTTGAGACATAAAATCGTTGGTGCTTTGAAGATAAATAAAACAAAAGACAAGTCAAACTTGCTGTAGGGTCAGCATGAGCTAGGTTTTGTTGAACTTCAGGGAAAAGTAAAAGAAAATTAGTAACTGTAAAATAAAATTAAAAAAAAATCATTGTTCTATCTCTTCAACATGAAACCAGCTTCATGGATCATTGAACATATTTTTTTTCTTAAAAAAAATAGTTATAACAAAAGTTGATAGAAAAATAAAATGAAGGATTTTTTTATAAATAATTTGCAATCAGGAAGGTGGCTTGTTTGAAAGTTGAAGACAAATAAAACTAAAGGTAACTGAAAAATCAAACTCTTAATACGTTGGCATGATGTCAACTGTGTGGAGATTTAAATGATCTTTTTGCGTGATTAGCAAGTCAACTAGTTGGAAACTTGAAGCTTTGAGGGAAAATAATTTTTTTAAATAATAATAATAAAATATAAAATCTTAAAAATGATCATGATGGAAGTAACTGAAAAGGTCAAATTTTCACCTCGACCAAAAGAACTAGTAAACAGATAAAATTTAAAAATTAAAATCTCTACGAGGGCCCTTTTTATTTTTTTGTTATCAGAAAGTCTTGATCAGTTGGAGAGTTGAAGCTTTGTCTACTGAAAAAATCAAACTCTTAATACATTGGCATGAAGTTAACTTTGTGGAGATTTGAACGATCTTTTGCGCAAGTTGGCTAGTTGGAGACTTGAAGCTTTAAGGGTAAATATTTTTTTAAATAATAATAATAAAATAAGAAATCTTAGAAATGATCGTGATGGAAAGCAACAGAAAGGTCAAATTTTTACTTCGACCAAAAGAGTTAGTAAACAAATAAAATTAAAAATTAAAATCTTAACAAAGGCCTTTTTTTTGTCATCAGAAAGTCTCGATCAGCTGGAGAGTTAAAGCTTTATCTACTAAAAAATTAAACTCTTAATATGTTGGCATAAAGTCCACTTTGTGAAGATTTGAACTATCTTTTTTGCGTGAACAGTAAGTCAGGCTAGGTGAAGACTTGAAGCTTTAAGGGCAAATAATTTTTTTTAAAATAATAATAATAAAATATAAAATTTTAGAAATGATGGTGATTAGAAGCAATTGAAAAGATTAAATTTTTACTTCCATCAAAAGAGTTAATAAATAAATAAAATTTAAAAATTAAAATCTTGACAAATGCTGTTTTTTTTTTCTTTCATAGAAAGTTTTCGATGGTTGGAGAGTTGAAGCTTTCTCTAATGAAAAATTAAGAGCTGTTGCCGCCGGGATCCGTCCTCCAACTCGGGCGCGGTCGATCTCCAGGAAGAGGGGGGCGGACCTGCACAAGAAGTCCATACGCGGGAGGCGCTGGGGGTGGCCCTCCGCGGAAGACCCTCCGACGCTCAAGTCAGTGGAGAAGAAATCGGCGATCAACCAGATAATGGGGAGGTGGATCTCTCTGGGAAGCCTCTCCAGGGGCGGCCAATCGGAAGCTCCAGAGGGCAGGAGCACCGACGAGCTGCCGGAGAGAGCAGTGGGAGTGCGCGTGTAAAAGGTGCGTACCTGAGGGAATCTGCGAGTCTGATATTTATAGACTGTCACCTGGATCTTGAGCGTCTTCTGGAAGGTTCAGGGGTTGTTACGATATGGAGGCGGACAGAATCAGGCCGTTATGGGGCCGTTAGAATCCATATCCCGTTTGTTAAGGGATCGACGGCTGGGAGAGCTCCTTGATGTCTCGAGATCTGGTTAAGTAGACCTGGGGCGGTTATGATAGGTTTTAGGCCACGCCTCGACATGATTCCTTGTCTAGGGTGCTGTTTGGGTAAGTCTGGGCTCTCCCGTGTCAGGTTCCGCGGAGGTAGGTGTTAGGGTGTGGATCGCTTGGTGAAGCCGGGCCGTGGAGACTCGGGGGGAAGCGAGCCACGGAATGTTCAGGGGGAGACCGAGCTAAGGAAACCCTGAAAAGCTGAGCTATGGGAGCCCGGAAGGGCCGAGCTACGGAGGCTCGAAAGGGCCGAGCTACGGAGGCTCGGAGGGACCGAGCTAGGGGAGCCCGGAGAGGCCGAGCTACGGAAGCCCGGGAAGACCGAGCTACGGAAGCCCGGGAAGGCCGAGCTAGGGAAGCCCGGGAAGGCCGAGCTAGGGAAGCCCGGAGAGGCCGAGCTACGGAAGCCCGGGAGGCCGAGCTACGGAAGCCCGGGAAGGCCGAGCTAGGGAAGCCCGAGAAGGCCGAGCTATGGAAGCCCGGAAAGGCCGAGTTAGGGAAGCCCGGAGAGGCCGAGCTACGGAAGCCCGGGAAGGCCGAGCTACGGAAGCCCGGGAAGGCCGAGCTAGGGAAGCCCGGAGAGGCCGAGCTACGGAAGCCCGGGAAGGCCGAGCTACGGAAGCCCGGGAAGGCTGAGCCAGGGAAGCCCGGAGAGGCCGAGCTACGGAATAGGTCGGTCTTAGCCGCCTCGCACGAATATTGCAATGATGATTTTACCCCCCAACACATGCCCTCCACTCCCTAGTTCGAAGCGTAGGTTCGGGCATAGGGAGTACAAGTTCAAGCGGCGCGTCCCGGATGGGATGTCTTGGCTTAGACAGCTCATGCAATGATGCCCTAATTAATGCGACAGGGTCATCGTGCCTTCGGGGGTAAGGCTCTTCCAAGAGCGACGGTTGGGATTACGCCACGCCGCGAATCCCGATCGATCGGGCGTTTGTCAGGCGATTCCGGATGCCTCGGATGAGACGGCCCGCCTTCTCAGGGCGGCTTCCTTGGTGGGGAAGCAAAGCAACAGCCGCATTATATATATATGCACGCATGCTCGCGGCGTTCTCTCGTCTTGCTTTCAGAAGAGTTTTGGCCTTTCATCCTCTTCGATGCTCATCGTTTTGCTTGGTATTTCTTTCAACCGAGATGGCGATGAGCCCCGACGACGTGGTCTCAGAAATCGTTGCCGAGGATTTGGGGAGGATTCACCAGTGGTATGGCATGCCCTTGGATGTCGTTCTGCGGGCGCCGGAACCCGGAGATAGAGTTACTCGGGATTTAGAGTCTGGGGTTTTTGTCTATGAAGATAGTTTGAAGGCGGGTCTCCGTTTTCCTCTCCACCCCTTGGTGAAGGAAATCATGACCCACTATAATATCTGCCCGTCAATGGTGGCTCCAAACAGCTGGCGGAGCATCGTCGGATTCATCTCGATGTGCCACCAGATTCAAATCGTCGCTACTCTCCCCCTTTTCCGCACCTGCTACCACTTGATTCCTGGGAGGAAATCAGAGTGGCCCTACATCGGACCCCGGAGATCTTTCAACGTCATTGCGGATAAGCCATCTTCCATCAAGGGGTGGAAGAGTCGGTTCGTTATCGCGGAGGGGAACATCGGTTCCGGCTTCCCTCGGAGATGGGGGGATTTTGTGAGGGATGCGGAGACGCATCCGTTTTGTCGGCACAGGAGGAGAGGACTTGGACGTCCTTCGTAATGGACAGGTGTTTTCGGCCAACGACTTGCTATCGGAGGGGCCCTCTTCGCAGCCGGGCTCAGCCCTCTGGACCCGCAAGGTGAGTCCCTTTCTTGCTATGTGTTTTTCTCGATTAATGTGTTTGGACCTGAGTATGTGTGTTCCGTTCTGACAGCCAAAAGGTCGGCGTTGTCGAACCTCTCCAAGAGGAAGAGAGGAAAACGCCCAGGGAAGGTAGCGGCGCGGATAGTGGCCGGCCCAAAAAAAGGGCTCATACTTCCGCAAGAAGCCCGTCGGACACCGGAGCAGTCACTACAGGAGCGCCGGGGGCGAAGGAGGGCCCGGGGAGAACGGTTATGGCCCCCGACCCTCTCGTGTTGGAGATATCAGACAGCTCGGACGAGGCTCCGTTGGCTCGTCCGACCGCGTCCCCCCTGAAAGAGGAACCAGCGACGGATCTGGCGGAGGCGGTCATTTCTGAGAGCCCTACTGTCCCCGTGGGATCACCACCGGCTCCAGCAGAAAAGGGGGAGGGGACAGCTGCGGCCGAGGAGGTTCAGGGGGAGCCCCCTCTTGGTCTTTCCGCAGGGGAGTCTGGTAGCAGCGAGGTCGGACCGCCTTTGATGGGTCATGAGGCGGGTCAGACCGAGGTTTCGGGGGAGCCTGCGGAGGAGATGCAGGTGATGGTAACCGGGAAGGATGCATCGGAGGAGGGAGCGCAGCAAGGTGGGAGTCTCGCAATCGGGGCTCCCTCGAAAAAGATTTTGGGGAGGTTGGCACTTGGGCTGGCCGAACTATCTGAAGGAGCCCAAGCTAGGGCCTTGGTAGAGGAGGCTGGGAGGTTGAAGGCCTCTCAAACAGAGGTCGCTGTTGCCCAGATGTAGTAGCCCAAGAGGGGGGTGAATTGGGTATTTTAAAAATTAATTCAATGGATGATATTGACTAACGCAGATATGTGCTTAATCAAAAGTTAATTTGCAGCGGTGTAGTGGAGTGCACAAAATAGAAAATACACAGATCAATCAAACACAAACACAGCAGGGTTTATAGTGGTTCGGTGCCAAACTCGGCTCCTACATCCACTCCCCAAAAACCCTTGGGAATTTCACTAATCGTATCACAACGATTACAACCCCTAGCCTTCCCCGGCTAGTCCTCTTGTTTTCACGGCACAAGGCAGCCAAATCCCCTAGCCTTCCCGGCTAGTCCTCTTGTTTTACTGGCACAAGGAAGCCAATCCCCTAGCCTTCCCGGCTAGTCCTCTTGTTTTAATGGCACAAGGAAACCAATCAAGAAACTAGGGTTATCTCTAACCCTAATACAAGATTTATCAAAGAATAACAGATAGCTCCAAATATGAGCAGATATTCAAATAAGAACTTTACAATTTTTAGAAGCAATAACCAGCAGCAAATGTAGAATGTCGACGCAGCTGAGATTTGAATCTTGCTTCAAAGGCTTGGACGATTTTTGAGCAAGTGTTGAAGGATGAAACTTCGCAGCACAAAGACTTGCTTCTCAAGATCCGAAAGTTGTAAGCAATAAACTCTCTTTTGATTTCTTTCTTTTCTCTCTTTTGTATTCTTGATGTGTCAAAAAATGTAAGAGATTCGTCAAGGTTTTCTTCTGAACATCTCTATTTAAACCAATCAAAAAACTATCCGTTAGATTCATTGGTAAATAGAAGAAAAGAAAAACGGGAAGAAATAAAACCGTTTGAAATATTTTCCCAAATGATGAAAGCATTAAACCCATTGCTAGTGAGGGATTCCTGTCCATAATCAAAAGGAAACGGTCAGCATTCATCAAAATAGAAATGAGAGAGAGAAAGAGCATTAAATGAGAGAGAGAGAGAGTAAGCATTTAAACAAGTTGGCTGAAATAAATTTTCAGCAACTCCCTTCAAGAAAACGTGCGGCCCATGGAGGAAAAGAGGGAAGAGCAAATGCTAAAGCTAGCTAACCAAGCTAGCTAACTCCCAAAGCTAGCACCAAGAGCCACGGCAAGAAATCAGCAAAACCAAGGAGGGATAGAGTAGCTAGCTAGCAAGCTAGCTCAATTCAAATTCACACGGCTAGAAGAAACCAGGAGAAAACTAGTTAGCTATGAGCCATGGTTTCATGCTATAAAGGAAAAGTAGTTAGCTATGGAGCTAACTAAGGCACAAACTAGTTAGCTCTTTAGCTAACTAGCCATATAAAAAAAATCCAACGGCTTCATGAACAGAGATAGATTTAAAAATAGTTAGCTTATGAGTTAGCTATAAAAGGTGTATGAGGCCATGTAAAAAGATAGTTAGCTATATAGCTAACTCAATTCAAAATTCATGCGGCTAGGATGAAAGCATTTCAAAAATAGTTAGCTTATAAGTTAGCTAGATAAAAGGCAAACCTATTCATGACAAAAATAGCTAACTCCCAAGCCATGAAAACAATAAAGATAGTTAGCTTATAAGCTAACTCCCAAAGGGAATCATGAAAAGATGGTTAGCTTGTAAGCTAGCTTTCTCAATAAAAGCTACGGGAGATGGTTTCATGAAAAGGAATTCTTGTCATCCAGCTAACTCATAAGTTAGCTATCCATAAAGGTGTGAAGCCATGATAAAAAGATAGTTAGCTTGTGAGCTAACTCTATTTAAATCATGCGGCTGATTTGAAAAAGGAAGTTAACTAACCAGCTAGCTATTTTAAAAGGTATTCTATCATGCAAAAAGCTAGTTAGCTTGTTAGTTAGCTAGATGTAAAGTTAACTCTATTCATGACAAAAGTAGCTAACTAGATAGCTAACTCCAAGGATGCTTTTCATGAAACGTAGCAAGGAGAAATGCTTGGACAAGTTAGCTACCTAGCTAACTCTTTTTATCATGCTCACTGCCAAGGGAAAAAGCCCAAAACAAGTTAGCTACCTAGCTAACTGGATGAAAGGATAGCTAACGCTAGCTAGGAGTTTTCATGCTAAAGAAATGGATGAAACAAGTTAGCTGCAAGCTAACTCCTTCAACAAATTCATGTTCGGCCAAGTGGAAAAATCAGCAATAGATAGCTAGCTTGCAAAGGAAAACAGCTAACTGATGGAAGGAACAAGCTAGCTTCTAAGACAACTCATTTATGCATGGTTCGGCTAGGCTCATTGTGAGTGGGAAATAAATTAGCTAGCAAGTGGGGAAAGCTAGCTAAGAGGAGAAATAAGGTAACTCACATATTCATGCAATAATTCTAAGCAATTAAAGAGTCAATTAAATGTTTTGTAATCATCAAAATCAATTCAAGGGTCAACAATCTCAACAATCTCCCCCTTTTTGATGATGACAAAAACATACAAAATTATTAAGCATAAATCATTCAGCATACATAATCAGCATTCAAAATATAATCTCCCCCTAAATATATTAATCTCCCTTGAATATATGAAGTGATTCTTTTCCCCTAAATTTTAATTTATGCATTATTCTTCTCCCCCTTTTTGTCATTGATCAAAAAGATGAATTTTCAGAATATGCAATAATTCAACACAATTTATGAAGAGAAGATGCAATATATTAATTCAAGCATAGTTCATAATTCAGTCATTCATAGAAAACATATTACAATATATCAAGCAGAAATCATAATTCAGTCATTCATAGAAAACATATTACATGACATGAAACATAGATCAAACATAGAATACAATCATCATTCATCATCAGAAGATATGACTTTAGGTTGCTTGGAAGAGCCTTCAGGTCGAGTGGATGATCCGGGTACGTCATTAGGTTGAGAAGGCGGCGTCCAAAGATGAGAATGAGAGAATGAAGCTCCAGGGGCAGAAGCAGCAGCAAGACCAATCTGAATTTCCAGCAAATTGCTCATCTTCACGGTGGATGCATTCAGGTGGTCAAGAGCATTCGCGGCATCCTTCGTTGTGCTGTCATTGGTCCTCATCTGGTGTGTTACCCATTCAGCCTTGGTTACAACATCTTCAAACTGGGATTTCAATTGCTCAACGTCTTTCTTAATACAATCCACTGAAGTGTCGTTGTGAAAGAACACACGACTGTTGAGCACACAACATCATGCACAAGTTGCTTCACAATAGTTGACATATGATTAAGAGTTTCAAACACAGAAGAAATATGGGGTACCAAGGAGAGGTCATTGTTGACGGAAGAGTTACTATCACTGGTACTCCTATTTGAAAGTGCAATGGAAAGATCATGAACAATTTGTTTGATTTGATCTTGACTAATCAAAACAGTAGGAAGGGGTGAATTTTGATTTTGATTGGTATAATGAGTGGAAGATTCTGGAATGTCCGGATGATCATTAAGAAACGGGTTTGACTCATTCATAGCAGCTAAAAATTGATTAGGTTGATTGAAGTCGTAATTAAAGAAATTTGGAGGAGAACAAACTGGTGGAGGAGGATCGGATGGAATTAAGTTTGTAGGTTGAGAGATAGTTTTATCAGCAGTTCTGGTTCTAATCTTGGTCCAAATGCCATTACGTTTGGCATAGTCCATACGGTGTAGGGAGTGTGCATTAAAAATGTCAGTGTGACGCAATGATGCACTAGTTTCTCCTTTGAGTTTCACATTGTGAAATTCAAATACGTAAGTGAGAAACATCCCGTATGGCAAGGCGGCTTTGGATCTACCTACAGCTTCTTTCATTATAACCATCATTAATTCTGGAAAATCTAAAGGAGTTCCTTCTAATATGTCAAACATTAGTCCTATGTCCCTATCAGTTATGGCATTAAATGAACCGGCACGAGGTGCAAATATCTTTGCAATAATACTGTGTAGCAATCTATTCTCAACATTCAACATGTTAGCATCAAGATTGTCTACATGAGCATTATCATCCTCTAAGCCCAAAATAGAAGCAATTTTAAAGTTTCTTTCGCTAGGAAAATATGTCAAGACACCATCGGATGGAATACCTAGGGCTGACCCTAGCACATCACTATTAAAATTAATTTTAACATTTTTAACAAGTGAAGAAATAGTTCCATCACCAAAACTAATATTTTCATAAAATTCATAAACAAGAGTAGGATAAATAGGTTTCCTAGTAGATAATAGGTCAGTCC